>CAMXCT020001180.1:432925-766229 GCA_947184155.2 Cladocopium goreaui | reverse complement strand
TTTCCACATGGTGAGTCTCCAGTTCGCAAACTGTAAACGTTGACCTTTTTATGGAGCCATTTCCTCCAGATTGACATACCCTCTGGTAAACTTTCACATAACTATGGAAAATCCACCCATTTTTCATGGGAAAATCCACTACTAGAAATGGTGATTTTCCATCGTTGTGTAACAAATTACCAGAGGGTAACTCCCATTAAATCCCATTAAATCCCATTAAACCACCATTTTCCTATGGTTTTCCTATGAAACATTGATTTTCTGCCCGAAGTCCTCCAGATCTTCCAGCTCTTGGCAGATCCGAGGCACGATATTTGGGTCCAGTCAATGCCTTTGCTGCCTGAGGCGGCCACGGTTTTTATGGTGGAATTCTATGCACGGTTTAATGGTTGGTGTTAATATGGTTTAATGGTGATTATATAATGTTGAGTAATCATGGTGATTAATGATAATAGTTATATGGCTATGGGTCAATACCTATAGATACATTTTTAGTGGGTTATTCACATCCATTTTAACCCAGCTATTTTGATGTGAACAAAAAAGGGGTACAAGGTTTTGACACACTGCCAAATGATGATACCATCTGGTTATGACTAACAGTTTGTCATGGAATATCACTATGCTATTAATAGGTAAACCATCTATAAATGGAACATCTATACCATATTAAATAACCAGATGGTATGTTAAGAAATAGAAACTATCGTGTATCAATAAGCTCATGAATTAATATCATGGCTTATCAAATCATGGCTATTCTTATGATGAATCTGCAAATTCTGAGCCATGTATCACTATATACTCATATAAGATCATGAATCATGCCTCAAACTTTTGTCTTTCACTTCCGATTTTGGTACTTTTACCCATTTCTGTGGATAATGTTTTGTGTGCAGGTATTCAACATCTCAATTTGATCTGCCAATTGATGTTCCAGCAATGTTCTAACATTATCCCACTGTAAAGGGTTATAGCCCAGCTATTAACTGGTCAAGTAGTTGATGTGTCCATGAAATGGTTTCAAACATGTGGCTTCAAAAAACAAAATACCCCCCAACAATCGACTGATGAATCAATGCTCAGTCAAAATAGTTCAAAATGTCATCAGGATTTACTCAATTTCCATTGCAATCCCATATAAGCCCAGAATAATCAATGATCGAACCATTAGTTTCCGTATCATCCATTATTTTCATATATATATATATAATCATATGTGTTTAATTGTGTTTATGTATATATATAATCCATGATAATCCCATTATGATCCCATATATGGAGGTTTTCTCTTCAGTGGTGGTACCCCCAGTGATCAACCATTTATAGGATTTTCCATGAAAAAGTCACCATCCAGCTTCAACTTCTGAGCCCCCCAGCGCTCACGGAAGCTGTCGTCAGAACGGCCTAGCTGTTTAAAAGACCGACGGGGCCCCGACCAACTGAAAATCCCCCGAACTAAATGGAGGTTTGGTTTTGTGGGGACAATTTTTTCGATTCGAGAAATGATAAACCTATAATTCATGGGTAAATCCCCTGTAGTTGATTGTTAACCCCACTATAACTCTAGGCTGATACCCCGAAACCAGCGCGACGACTCGACTAAGCCGACCAGCAACAACTGGGTCAATGGATTGGTTTTGTTGGGAAAATCTTAGAAACCATGGAATTTCCCATGAAATTTGATCGGGTTTTCCGGTTGTTCCTGGTAAACATACAAAAAACGATGGAAAATCACCATGCTATCAATGGGTAAATCAACTATTTCTATGGCCATTTTCCAGTTCGCAAACTGTTAGTTTACCAGAGGGTACATGTTCCTTTAAACCAATCCCTTAGTTGGAGGTTCTGACCAAAACTCTTTGAGGATTTATCCAACATGTTCACCAACAAACTAAAGGTTTGACTCACAATTTCTGTGGCTTGTGCCACGCAACAATGCTGTAGGCTACCGGACAATCCAACCGACATCATCACTGAATGATCAGTAGTGGAGTCACAGCCACATCATTGAATGCCAGCAAAACTAGGGTTTAATGTGGTTAAATGTTCATTCAATGGGATGGATACCAACAATGGATATGTTCAGATATATGTGTTGAATGGGAATTACAACAAATATATATATATATAGTAATGGGAATCTATTGGAATAACCTATCCCCCTAGCACCGGAAACACCCCCCAATGGTCCCAAAAAACTGTGGAAATTCCCTGTTAAACCAGGGTTTCTAAGGCGGTGTTGAATATTAGGGGGATGGGATTAACTGTTCTATTTCCAGCTAATGTGGTAAACCCAATGCCATAAACGATTTCCAACATTACAGTGTTTATGGGTGTGGTCTCAACCATCCATCATTTTTGTCAAATATAATGTTGACCCATACTTCGAAGCATTGGAAGTGCAGTTCCAGTTATAAGTGGATATGTTTTTCCATAGTGATGGGGCTTACCCTCTGGTAATTTAACATAGCTATTAAAAATACCACATTTATAGTTGATTTACCTATTCAAAATGGTGATTTTCTATAGCAAACTGTTAGTTTACCAGAGGGTATATCCCAAAATATAAGGGGTTATAAGCATGATTTTACCCATGTGTTTCACCTCAACTGCACCCACAAGTAGACACGAACATCAATATGCCATCAATAGTCCCATTAATATTCCATTAATATTCCCATTGAATCCCTATTATTGTTGGTTAAATAACCATTAAAAACAGATTATATCCCCAGTGTTGGTAAAATTCCACGAAATCACCATCCCATTCACATTCCCATTCATATGTCCATTAAATCCTATCAATATTCCCATTCATATTCCCATCCCATCAATATTCCCATTCATTATATCCCAATATATCCCATATTCCCATTAAATCCCCATGATACCATCAATCTTCCATCAACAGTCCCATTCATATTCCGTTCAAATCCCCATAAAAGACCTCCATTTTATAACTGG
Organism: Cladocopium goreaui; assembly: GCA_947184155.2. Classification (NCBI taxonomy): domain Eukaryota; class Dinophyceae; order Suessiales; family Symbiodiniaceae; genus Cladocopium; species Cladocopium goreaui. The sequence continues at coordinate 763,262 of CAMXCT020001180.1, read as the reverse complement.
TAGGTGGTTGAGCCCTACCCCTCTGAAAAATATGACTTCGTCAGTTGGGATGATGACATTCCCAACTGAATGGAAAGTCATAAAATTCCATGGTTCCAAACCACCAATCAGATCATTTATCATTAATCACCATGATTACTCAACATTATATAATCACCATTAAGCCATATTAAACCACCAACCATTAAACCGTATCAATCACCATATGATATATCAGTAGTTGCTGGATATTACCAATGTTAGGATAAGAATATTGTATAATATATATATAACTATTAGAATAATAATCCCATCAATCAGATAATCGCTTTGTTGTCACTTTCCCCGCTCCAGGTTCGCCGCACCGCACTCCCCTCGAAGCAGGATGCCAGCAGACCTGCGGGCCGGAACCGACCCAGGTTTTTTATGTGGCTTCTTTTCAGGCTCCAACTGTGAATTTACCAGAAGCTAATGTGTTTATGTCTATATATATATATGTGAATATAACAGACATATGCATATGCATCTATGTATATGTATATGTATATATATATATGTGTGTGTGTCTATATATATATATAATGAATAGAATTAAAGGAACATACTGGGCATATAACCACTAGAGTTTTCATTGTTACCACTCTGTGGATGATCCATAGTCAGAGTTGTGGCCATCACTATATGAAGATATTATGGAATATATCACTATTATTGACAATGGGATAATCACTTTTATGGGATAATATCACTGTATACATATATAATAATAATAATAATATCATGTTTATTTTGTATAAGGGATAATCCATGTATCACTATTATGAATGTATTGAATATCATTAATTTCTGTTGTGGATCAATCACTTATGTTCGTAAAGCAATAGTAAACTATCTCCAAATTTACCATAAATGGGCCACCCCCTAAAAAATATGAACGGTCATTGGGAATCATCACCCCATATAGTTTAAGATTGAAACAAGGTTGAGATTCACAACCAGCCAGATTCATTAGATGTTCATGGGACTAGATGATCAAAATGATGATTTACCATTCTAGAACATTGTGATCTTCCAGTTCGCAAACCGTTGAACCACCAAAGGGAAAGATCATAAAACTCCCATCAAATTTCATTAAACCACCATTTTAGTTCATGGTCAAATTCCCCCAATATCTTCCTTTTGATCCATGAAATCATCTTGCAACTGCTACATCCAGGGCTTAGAAAAACTTCACTACTGGTCCTGGGGCCCAGGTATCGGACCTCCATTGGGTTGTAGCTGCTGCAACTGCACTGCGAGACGACGTGCAGCACCAACCATCCTCAGCTGGATAGATATCTTCGCCAAGTCAATGGGAGTCAATGGGTTTATGTGAACTGTTTTCAATGGGAATTTCAGGATCCTAAAATGGAGGTACCTACCATATATAAGGCCTATATAAGGCCTATGTAAGTGAATATCACCACAAAACATGGCCTTATATGGTACAGTACCTCCATTTTAGGATCCTGGAATTCCCATTGATGTTTGGCACCAGATATTGGTTCTACCAGCCGATGTTTTTTGGTGGAAAAAAGGCAGGATCGAATCCGCAAGGAATATGATAGAACCAACAGGATTTTTTGCCCCCAGTCGAGCGAAGGCGTGAACCGTTGGTGAACAGAAAAGTGGCTGAATTAACTATGGTTTATGGTAGATAGAACTATAGATAACTATAGTTCTTCGGGTTTATAATGGTTCACAAGCCATCACAAGCCAACTTATAGCATCTTATAACTATGGGGCCCCATCCTGTAGGCAATTCAAAAACATTTCACTCACCTGAATCAAAGCTATATTGGGGAAAAAGAAAACGGAATCCAACCATGATTGCCGTGAGGTCAGGACGTGGGTCATTTTACGCAGAAACATGAAGCAGCCACCCTCTGGTAAACGTTAACAAAAAACGATGGAAAATCACCATGCTATCAATGGGTAAATCCACTATTTCTATGGCAATGTTCAATAGCTTTTTGTATGTTTACCAGAGGGTAAACATCCATAAATCACCATATTTCCAATATATTTCCAATGAATCACCATATTTTCCATCTATGTCCCGTTAGTAAACCTCCATATATCTTCAGAGTGACATGGACCCACTCTTGTTAACCGCAGTCGAACTCGTCGAGCGTCATCCACACTCCCTCGCTGCAAGACATTTTTGTTGTCGAACGAACGGATCTTTGCCTGCAGGCGTCCAATTCGAACCGGGCCCAACTGATGGAATGCCCTGCTGTTCATACTTCTGATGGGGTTATACCCATAAATGTGCGCTCACACACACACACATATCATCATATATTTATGTATACATATGTGTATACATATATATATATGATATCATGTATGTATATATATATATATGAATATGTTTTATTATTACTACTATTATCATTGTTGTTATTATTATTAGTATTATTATATATTATTATATATTATTACTATTATATTATTATTATTATTATTATTATTTATTATTAGTATTATTATACATTATTATTATTATCATTATTATTATTATTATATATATAGTTACACATATGTGTATATATATATAAGTATGTATGTACTTTCCTAATTACATTATATATGACTGTCTTTTGTCTGCAAAACAGTCAGAAGCATTTGGAATTTGGAATGCCATCGAGGGAATCGTGGGTCCCCATCCTTTCTCCCAGCAATGCTTGGATATCATTACCCTCTGGTAAACGTTAACAAAAAACCATAGGAAAATGGTGGTTTAATGGGATTTAATGGGATTTAATGGGATTTAATAGGATATCAGCCAGAATTTTGTGTTTTCGTATTCTGGTCATCAATACCTCCGGACGTTCATGGGATTTTAATGGGATTTAACAATCCATTAACCCATTAAAGTGGGATTTTATGGTGTTTTATAGATCCTTGGCTGGTAAAACGTGAAAAAACTCTACGGTTTCTGGCCATTTAGCAACCCTGAAACGAGGAAGAATCCCAGAGCCGGCGAAATTTCTACAAGCTGCTTTCAACTTCTGTGGAGTCAAAAACCCTATACCCTCTGGTAAACTAACATAGCTATGGAAAATCACCACTTTCAATGGGAAAATCCACTATAAATGGCCATTTTCAATAGTCAATAGCTATTTTGACATAACCAGAGGGTATACCCCTGGTGTTTTGATCAAAATAGTTCTTTTCAATGATTTCAATGGATCTTCATCCCCTCCGCTGATCCCGATATGGGTTCTCTGCTACTCTCGCCATCTTTACTGGTCCTATTTTGATGTGTTGATTTCTGGTCCCTACTTGGGGATTTCTGTCTATTTTGTGTCCTATTTTGTATCAGTAAATCAAGATGAGTATGCCAAAGAGAATTCAAACACATTGAAAAACATCAGGTACCATTTTTGCTGCTGAATTCCGGTGTTTGGCTTCCAAACAAATAGCTCGGTATAGCGATAGCCCGTGATTGAAAACATACTTTAGTTCAATAATTTGTACCCCCAAAAAAGATGCAGAAAAATGGTTTTCCACCACTATGTCATATACAGAAATGCACCAAATTCATCCATGGGTCAAAAGCCTGGTACCTTTGGTTCACCTCAAAATAGCGTATTACCCTCTGGTAAACATACAAAAAACGATGGAAAATCACCATGCTATCAATGGGTAAATCCGCTATTCTATGGCCATTTTCCAGTTCGCAAACTGTAAACGTTTACCAGAGGGTCATATGTTCATCCCACTAAAAATTGATAGTTTTTTAATCCACCCCCAAATCGAATAAATCGATCTTGTTAGGGCCAAATCGATGGTCCCATTTCGGCGCACCTTTCACGCTCCACGCTTTGATCAACGATTCGCTCTTTCAGCTTGAGCTTAACGATCCCAGCGGTGCGAGAAAAACCATGAGAAAAAACCACTGGGATAACCATCAAACGAATGGCAATTTACCCTCTGGTAAACTAACATAGCTATTGAAAATGGCCATTTCTAGTGGATTTTCCCATTAAAAATGGTGATATTCCATAGTTATGTTAAATTACCAGAGGGTATATGGAATAATGAATAATGCAGGATAATCGGGATATTTTTTGGGATGTAACCTATTCATGGTGATATTTTGAGGAAATCTCTGGGATAAATCATCAAAGTAAATGGAAAATATATGGGACGATATACGGGATAATCATCTAGGTGGTGCCCCAAGTCGTTAGCTAAGTTGGTGAGCAGAACCAGGTTAGCTGTTGGGCTTATGGTAGATACTACATCTATCTTGGTAAATTATAATAATTCACTAACCTGAATAGTTCGGCCATTTGGGGATGACTTCCCTAAAATAAACCATGATTCAGGGTTCGGGAGGACAGGGTTCGGTCGTGATCAAATTGACCCAGATCTATGGATAATCACATTTTAATCTCCCACATGAAATCCCACATTTCCCCATAAGTCAACCATAAATGAAGCATTTTCCATGGATTCCATGTAGGTTATAAACCGAAAAACGTCCCCTTGGATGTTTGATCCCTTGGTATATGAGGGGCTCCATGGAAAAACAGCTGGTTTAGGGAAAAGCCCAGAAATGGATGATTTCTGGGGGTATGACTTAGGAAGTCACCCCCCCAAGAAAGGAGGTATGAGGTACTGCAGTTTTTTCCCTATGCTACCATGGTTTCCGGCGTTTCCGGTCATGATTTTCCGAAGAATCCACTGATCCTATGATTTTCCCCCTTGCGATTTCTCAGCAGTTACCAGCCATCACACGAATCCCTTGAATTGAAATGCCCCGGCATCATTGTCCCCATAAACTGAAGTTTTGAAAAATTCAATGGATTGGTTTAAGGGAAAAATTACAGGAACCACCCATCTTTCGTAGGAAATCTACGGTTTCCGGTTTCGATTTTCCCTTAAGCCAATCCAGTGAAAAATGGAGTTTTCTTTAAATGTACTATGCATCTGGTCTTGAACCATGGTTTCACCCAAGATTTGCTTGCCCAGATCATCTTTCGAAGGCTTTTCTTTTGAGGCTGTGTTCCGCGGTTGAAGGAGGGTGCCATGGGTCCAAATTTTTGGTTCCCTGTCCGTGGTCCCAAAGGTTCGAACCCATCGAAAAAAACACAATTCTTTTACTGGTGATGTACCTCTTCTGTGAATTTCTGAAACCATCCCAACCCAAGTTCCTAAAGCGGCACTTTCACTAAATGTAATGTGCATATATATATAATTTTATATAATATATAATCGATGAATATCATTAGTGTCAGTCATGCCAATATGACATTGTCATATCATCATTTCAACCAGTGATTCTTTTGGGGGGTGGTTTGGACTCCCAGCTATGACTTCAGGAAACCATCCGGGTCCCAGGTTTTGACTACGCATATTTCGTTACTGGTTCATCCCACGAATCCTAAGCAGGTTATAAGCCTAGTTATAGGTGGATTAACCCTGGTTATCTCACTTATAACCAGGGATATAACTTACTTAGTGAGATGAGCCACCAAGTAGGGAAGCCCATCTTTTTTCACGGAGCTGACAACTCAGGTGGAGTTTGTGTGACTCAGGTGCCAAGGTGGTGTGATTCCCTGTGTCTTCACAATCCTTCCTGCGGCTGAGATAGAAAGTAATGTGGGATTCACCCAAGAAAGAAGCTACCATTTGAAAGGGGATAGGTTATACCTTATCAAATTTCAAGAGTAATGCTCTGTGGGGGGGTACGGTCCTCAAAAATGATGGTACGGTGAAGGGTGCGGTACGTTGGGTACGGTGGTACGGTACGGTGGGTACAGTGGGTACCCACCGTACCGTACCCACCGTACCCACCGTACCGTACCCCACCGTACCCACCGTACCGTACCCACTGTACCCACCGTACCCACCGTACCGTACCCATAGAAAGTGTCATATGTACCTACCCGTGCTGAATCATCAGAAAACATGCTTTTCATTCCTCTTGAAATTAGATAAGTTATACCACCAACCAGATCGTCATGTTGAGGATGGTTTCTACTTGGGTTTACCACATCAAGCAACAAACATGAGGATCAGTCAGAAGGCTGCTTCGGGAACCCATTTGTGAATGTTCCAGGTTGGAAGCTAGTTAGCCATCAACCCAAAAAAAACTAAAAGGATTTACCTTTACCATCTGTTAATGTAACATGAGAAAAATCACCATCTATAGAATCTATAGGTAATTTTTTCGAAATGACTGGGCCATGGTTTCCGTAGCTTTGTCAAATTACCAAAGGGGGAACTGGCAAAAATGAAGGTTAAATGGGGTTTAATGGGATTTATTGGATTTAATGGGATTTAATTTAGCTACAGCCTATAGGCCTCTGTTAGTCTGGCCCCTCAAAACGAAGGCAACAGGCACTGGCAATGAGTCGACGGCAGGACAACCAAATGACGACAGCAATGTATCGGCACGCCAACGGCAAGGCAATTAAAGGGCGACGGCATGGCAACGGCATGGCCACAGCATGGCGACGACATTGCGACGACATGGCGACGACATGGCGACGACATGGCGACGACATGGCGACGACATTGCGACGACATGGCGATGACGTAATGACAACATGGCGGCGGTGCGGCGACGACGACGACGCCAATGGCGGCGAAGCAACGGCAACGGCGATAACAACAACAAGGGGCAACCTGCCTGCCCCATCATGCTCAATCACTGTTAGCCCTCCATCTTGGCAGAGTGTGATGCTATCTTTGGGTGTGTGTGCGTGTGTGTTTGTTAACGTGTTTTCTCTGCATGATGACTAGTATATATAATATATATATATATATATACGTTGTTTGCTTTTGTGGGTCCTGGAGTATTGATTATTTTGTATTGGGCTTTTGGCTTGCATGCTTTGCACTTTACAACTGGGTTTTGTACACTTTGCATATGTTGTTGCATCCCTGACATTCAGACAACGATTCTTTTTACTAAAGCATGTCAGCAGACAATGCCTATACAAGTCAGATACTCTCAAGTCAGACAGGCTTCAGTGCACAGAACAGCCTTTAACGCCAAAGGTTGGCGAAATTGAATGCAAAGAAAGGTGTGCACAAACTTCTGCACGTTCACCGCCAAACTGCCCTTGGGTTTGCTTGAGCTATGCGCCAGCTGAATTTCAAGTAAGTTATGCGCTATATAGGTTTTTGTGACACGTTAGATCCCTTCTAAACGCATTTAGTTTGGAACAAGTTCTTACCCATTGACACCTTGTCTTCATCGAATTTGTGAGGACATAGTACCTAGGCTTGCATACTGACAATGAGCAGCTACAGCAACCTGAATCTGTTCTGTCCCGCTCCAATCCTACATGACATTTTTTTTCGATCACCATTTTTTACATAAAATGCATGGACTTGACAACATGTTCCACATGTATATCATTGTATATCAATTCCAGATTTTGCACGTGTCAATCACAGGTCCTGTATCTCCTTTATCTTCACCTCCCCTTTGCAAACACGCACGTTGTGAAATACCATGGGCCCAGCATGCATGGCACCCTGGCGATTTTTGAAACCTGCGCAGCAATCTAGATGCTATCAATGTCATAATCAGCGATGTTCAAAACCCGCTGTTGGTGATTGATTTTGCTCGCCTTTCGGAGCTCTGATCAACAAACCAGTATATTGCAATCAGATGGATCTTGAACACTGCTGATATGAATCGTCTACGTGAACTGATGTTTGGCACACTGAGTGGTGAACAATGGTTAGATTCTTAACAGGATGTCTGGCACAGTGTTTTCGATACAGCTTCGGTGCATTAGCACCCTGCTAACTCATTTGGGCCAAGAGCCGGGTGTAAGGAATCATCGCCAGCCCGTGAATCACTGGCAAGTACTTGCAATAAAGAGAGATCAGCTTAGTCACCTTCTTCATGTGCCCCAAAACAATTTCGCTTTCTGCACCTTTTGCGAAACAGGTGACGGGTTGGGAGCACCAATCAACAAAGTGATAGGTTTATATACATGTTATTTTGCCTAAGAAAAGTACCACGGCCAAGGTCACCAAACGGGCGCGCTATTGAATATGGTTGGGATTTTGCTTCAAAATGAGTATTGCGCTGTTCTACTCAGATATTCTTCCCCAAGCCCAGCTCTAATTATGAAAATCTACTCCGGTAATAAACGTATTTTTTGTATAGGCACCGCATGCTGACCCATGACAAGGTGATATTTCATAGGTGAAGCTTGGGCAGAGGTGCTACGCCAAGAACTCTCAAGCCAGACATGCTCAAATACACGGTCGAGCCTTTCACACCAAAGGTTGATGAACTTGAATGCCATAACTTGCAAGGACCCCATCGTTTTTGCGTTCTCCTTGTGTTCAATTTGTTTGAATTTTGCACCGGCTAAAAAATCAATGATATCAATGTTAAGCACTACAACTTTGCACGCTAGATGCATGGTCGCATGTTGAACCTGGAAAGGTTTCTAGGAAGTCATGTAAATATACAACATGTAGTCCCAGTTTCATCTTGAAAATTTGGGCATATAGCATCTACATCGTCAACAGCGCAGGTTATGTAATGTAGTACTGCATTCAAAAGGAATCTGGTTCACCCATTGTTTTCTGAAAAAAAGGGCTCACATGCTGATAATGCGTCATACCCTGTGCAAGCACATGTCCAACGTGTTTCTTCATCTAAAACCAGTTCATACACACAGATCTCGCGAAATACAATGGACGTAATGCGCAGGAATTGCCAAAATCAAGCGAGCAAGTGGTTGAAATATTTGATACAACCGGCGATAATTGTGAAGGAAAAAAGCAATCAACTTTGCTTTCTTTGAATAAGTGTAGCGTAGATTCTCCTCCTCTAGATGCAAATTGGAACCGAAAATCCAAACGCACAGCGGGACTGGGGAAGAACCCCGCGGAGCGGCTTCCTACAAAGGGGAGACGTATAGGAAGGGGTTTCAAAAGCCACATAAACAGGAAACATGTTTTTCCGCACCCCTAGCTCCAGACAAGAGGGGTTCATCTCCGGACAGGGCGGGGGATCAAAAAGAGAATAAACCATTTGTTCCCTGCATTGTCCGGCGAATTCATCCCCCCTGCCTGGAGACGGAATATATTGATGCACAGAAACATCAAAGAACCCCGAATTGAGATTCACTACGTTTGTCCAAGTTGTGACTTTAGCAACATGAGAGTTCATGCGCTGTCAAAAACAAACTGCTGTTGTTTCAAGCCCATTGATCGAACACAATTCAAGTTGAATGCTGCCAGCACCGGAAACAAACACCCATTTAACGTCACTTCTCTTTTCCTTTTTTGAGCACATACACAGTGCCGATTTGCATCTTCCCGAGGTCACACGCGCTTGGTTTTTGAAACGAATCAAGGCCCATTCGATGACTGCATTGGAAGGCCATAGCGGTCATTTCAAATCACACCAATCATATCGGGCAGCTGCATGACGACGACCTTGCAACAACACGGCAAGCAGTGCGGTGTCATCATCAAAAAAACATGTTTTTATTTGCCTGTGCGTCGGCACGATTTTGGGTCTTTGGTGGAAGGTGACACTCTGTGAGCAGGGGTTGCGTTTTGCTTGCAAATGCGATGATCCATGGATTTCGTGTCGCCGTGTTACTTTATTGGTTTCTGCGACATGATGATAGGACCAGGAAGAGATTTCAAATTAAAGGATATTTCCATCGTCATGTCATTGTCAAAATTGTAAAAAATGTCGTCGTCGTGTGGTCGTCACATTGCCACCACATTGCCACCACATCGCCGCCACATCGCCGCCACATCGCCGCCACATCGCCCCCACATCGCCGCCACATCGCCGCCACATTGCCGCCACATCGCCGCCACCTCGCCGCCGCATTGCCGCCACATTGCCGCCACATCGCCGCCACAGCTGCCACAGGACCTTATTTCTGCCAATAAGGTCCTGTTTGGCCAAAACAAGACCTTATTGGCAGAAATAAGGTCCCGTGGCAGCTGTGGCGGCGAGGTGGCGGCAATGTGGCGGCAACGTGGCGGCAATGTGGCGGCAATGTGGCGGCAATTGGCGGCAGTGCCGCAGCTCGCCGCCCACATCGCCGCCACATCGCCGCCACATTGCCGCCACATTCGCCGCCATTGCCGCCACATTGCCGCCACATCGCCGCCACAGCTGCCACAGGACCTTATTTCTGCCAATAAGGTCCTGTTTGGCCAAAACAAGACCTTATTGGCAGAAATAAGGTCCTGTGGCAGCTGTGGCGGCGAGGTGGCGGCAATGTGGCGGCAACGTGCGGCAATGTGGCGGCAATGTGGCGTTGGCGGCAATGTGCGGCAATGTGGCGGCAATGTGGCGGCGATGTGGCGGCAATGTGGCGGCAATGCGGCGGCGATGTGGCGGCGATGTGGCGGCGATGTGGCGGCAATGTGGCGGCAATGTGGCGGCAATGCGGCGGCGATGTGGCGGCGATGTGGCGGCGAGGTGGCGGCGATGTGGCGGCGATGTGGCGGCGATGTGGCGGCGATGTGTCGGCGATGTAATGGTGATGTGGTGGCAATGTGGCGGCGATGTGATGGCGATGTGGTGGCAATGTGGCGACAATGCGGTGACGCTGTGTTGACAAAGTCGCGACAACTTAGTTAGGAAGACGATGATTGCGTGCCCTCACATAGACAAAGCAGAAGAGTTGCGGTCTTGAAAACTTTACCCCGCAGAAAAATATTTACATTGCAAATTTGGAAAGCCGGTCCTTCTTACCCCGAACCAGAAAGCCCAGCAAATTCACCGTCATGTCCATTCCCAAACTTTGGGGCGCCTGCGTGTTTTCAGATGACACTTGCATATTGTTCAGCGTTGCCTCTTCTAGTCCTGGCGTGGCCCAAACATTAGACAGTGTGACTCTATCTGTTCGCGTGTGTTTTGCAATGTTTCTTGCTGTGATGCTATGACTGTTTGATTGTTTTGGGTATCTTCGATGATTATTTTGTGTTCAGCTTTTGGCTTGCATGCTTTGCACTTTACCACTGGTTTTTGCACACTTTGCATATGGTGTTGCATCATTGAAATGCAGGCGACGTTTCTTTTTACTAAAGCATGCCAACGTACAGTGCCTGCAAGTCAGATACTCTCAAGTCAGACATGCTTGAGTACACGGAGCAGCCTTCAACGCCAAAGGTTGGTGAAATTGAATTCAAAGGTGTACAAAAACTTCTTTGTGCTTTCTGTTAAACTGCCTTTGGGTCTGCTGGATCTATGCGCCAGCTGAATGATGATTGTGACACGTTGGATCCCTTCTAAACGCATTTAGTTTGGAACAGATTCTTGCCCATTGACACCTTGTCTTCATCGAATTTGTGAAGACATAGTACGTAGGCTTGCGTATTGACAACGAGCAGCTACAGCAACCTGAATCTGTCTGTCCCGCTCTAATCCTACATGATATTTGTTTTTTTCGATCACCATTTTTTACATAAAATGCATGGACTTGACAACATGATCCACATGTATATCAATTCCAGTTTTTGCACGTGTCAATCACAGGTCCTGTATCTCCTTTATCTTCACCTCCCCTTTGCAAACACGCACGTTGTGAAATACCATGAGTCCAGCGTGCATCCTAGCCATGTTTGAAACGTGCGCATCAATCTAGATGCTGCAATCAATTTCAAACCAGCGATGTTCAAAACCCTCTGTTGTTTGAAGATTGCGGGCGGCTTTACCAGCCAGTGTATTGGGGACTATCAGGGCGCCCCTATCAACCAACCAGCATACTGCAACCAGATGGGCCTTGAACACCGCTGATGTGAATCGTCTACATGAATCGATGTTTGGCACATTTTGGCACCCTGTATGGTAAACAACAGCTAATTTTTTAAACAGGATGTCTGCAATGAGAAAGGAAGACACGCAAGATAGGTTTCTATTATAGTTCCGGGCTGTTAACCTTTTCGGGCCAACTGCAAGGAATCATTGCCAGCCTGTGAATCACTGGCAAATAAGCTCAGTCACCATCTTCATGTGCCCTTATAAAGCAAGTTTCTTGTCAGCAAAATGTGCAAAACGGGTGACCGGTTGGGAACACCAATCAACAAAGTGGTAGGTTTAATTAGGTTTCTATACATGTTATTTTTCCTAAGAGAAAGTACCAAGACTAAGGTCACCAAACGGGCGCGCTATTGAATATGGTTGGGATTTTGCTTCAAAATGAGTATTGCGCTGTTCTACTCAGATATTCTTCCCCAAGCCCAGCTCTAATTATGAAAATCTACTCCGGTAATAAACGTATTTTTTTGTATAGGCACCGCATGCTGACCCATGACAAGGTGATATTTCATAGGTGAAGCTTGGGCAGAGGTGCTACGTCAAGAACTGTTAAGCCAGACATGCTCGAATACACAGTCAAGCCTTTCACACCAAAGGTTGATGAACTTGAATGCCATAACTTGCAAGGACCCCATCGTTTTTGCGTTCTCCTTGTGTTCAATTTGTTTGAATTTTGCGCCGGCTAAAAAATCAATGATCTCAATGTCAAGTACTACAACTTGGCGCACTAGATGCATGGTCGCAGGTTGAATCTGGAAGGGTTTCTAGGAAGTCTTGTTTAAAAACAATAAAAAATGTAGTCACAATGTTCACCCAAAACTACGAGGAATGCTTTTTAGCACATGGCACCTACTTTGTCAACAGCGCGTGGGTTATGTAATGTTGTACCACATTCAGAAAAGGAATCTAGCTCACTCACTCTGTGCGGAATAAAATTCATGGACTCACATACTGATAATGCGTCATATCCAATGCTTGCACATGTCCCACGTGTTCTCTCTAACCCCAATACACACACACAGACACGGTGAAATTCCATATGGACGCAATGTGCAGGAATTACCAAATCAATATTCAGCGTATTCGAAAAATTTGATACAATCGGCGATCATATTGAAGGAAGGAAAGCCAATCAACTTTTCTTCCTAAACACTTGAATCGAAACAAGTTCCAAAGAGTTGAATATAAGTGTAGCCTAGATTCTCCCCTTCTAGATACCAATTGGAACCGAAAATCCAGACGTACAGTGGGACTGGGGAGGAACCCCACGGAGCGGCTTCCTACAGAGGCGAGACATATAGGAAGGGGTTTCAGAAACCACATAAAAGGGAAACACTTTTTCCGCACCCCTAGCTCCAGACAAAAGGAGTTCATCTCCGGACAGGGCGGGGGATCAAAAAGAGAATAAACCATTTGTTCCCTGCATTGTCCGGCGAATTCATCCCTCCTGCCTGGGAATATACTTATGCACAGAAACATCAAAGAACCCCGAATTGAGATTCACTAAATTTGTCCAAGTTGTGACTTTAGCAACATGAGAGCTCATGGGCTGTCAAAAAAAAAACTGCTGTTGTCTCAAACCCATTGATCGAACACAATTCAAGTTGAATGCTGCCAGCACACGAAACACACCCATTTAGCCTTGCCCGATTCAGAAAGCATGGCGCCCATCTGGGAAAGAACATACGAAAAACTGATTTGGTTGTGACAAACGCGCTTCGGCATCATCAAACCATAGCCATATGTATATCTATGTCTACACCATACCCTATATAACTCTGTCTCGTGATCGTCGCCGTCGTCCTCGTCATCGCCGTCATCGTCGTTCTCACCGTCGTCGTTGTCGTCCTGGCCACGTCGCCATGTCGTCGCCATGTCGTCGCCATGTCGTCGCCATGTCGTCGCCATGTCGTCGCCATGTCGTCGCCATGTCGTCGCCATGTGGTCGCCGTGTCGTCGCCATGTCGTCGCAATGCCGTCGCCAAGCCGTCGCCATGTGGTCGCCGTGTCGTCGCCATGTCATCGCAATGCCGTCGCGATGCTGTCACCATGCCATGGGCATGTCGTCGTCATGTCGTCGTCATGCCGTCGCCATTTGCACCAACTAAGCTTGCCACAGACCCCCTGGAACATACTAGAAACCTCTGCCCACAGGCTTCTAGAATCTAGATAAGATTTAATGGCACTTGCCCTCTGGTAAACTAGCATAACTATGGAAAATCACCATTTAATGGGGTTTAATGGGATTTTATTGAGGCTTTAGGCGCCAGAAGACTTTCTGACGTTCTTTCCTCCATCTTCAAGACCAAACTCAGATTGATCTCATTCCCATGATTCAAGGATTGGTGGTGATGAATTGTCCAGTTGATGATTATCCCATTCTTAATTTGACATAGCTATTGAAAATGGCCATAGCAATAGTGGATTTACCCAGCTAGATAGCATGGTGATTTTCCATAGTGAACCGTTAGTTTACCAGAGGGTATCCCATTCTTTGTCCGATATTCAAGAAATTCGTTGAAGTTTCGGGAATTTAGATCCCAGCCCATTCCCATGATATTTTTTCTCGATCATCCGAGCAATGCATCATTCATGGTCTTGGTTGGGATGTGACTAGTAATCATCATAGCTGACAAAAAAACCCACAGTTCGCCGTCCGCCAGCCCCAGTCTATCATATCCATTCATATCCATTCATATACCCTCTGGTAAACTAACATAACTATGGAAAATCACCATTTTTAATGGGAAAACTCACTATTTCAATGGCCATTTTCAATAGCTATTTTGACATAACCAGAGGGTACAGCTGGTTCCAAAAAGCCACAAACAATCCATTTTCCAACCCCGGTTTACTCCCCAGCAACCAACCACTTCCCGGCAATTTTCCATGGTGTTTTTTCCCACAAACCTCCATACATAGTGGTGCCCCAGTTCGGAATCGCGTTCAGTTGGTGAACATAACTACAATAAGTAGGACTTATCTGGGTAAATTATAATAATTCACTAACCTGAATTAAGGCCATTTGGGGATGATTTCCCTTACTAACCATGATTCCAGTGAGGTCACAGTGAGGTCGTTATAATTTACAAAGACTTATGGTAGATATATCGAACTAGTTGATGGGGGTTATTTCAACTAACGTTCACATCACATCTAGGGGTACCACATTGCAGGGTGGGAGTCTTCCTTTTTGCGCTGGCATTGGTGGCTGCAGTGCCACTTGGATCACTTGGTGCCGACTTACAGATTGGGGTGATGTAGTGGATGAAATGATACGACATGTTATGCACATGTATATGATTATGTGCAATTATATATATATATATTTATTTATTTATTTTTTGGGGGGGGGTATTTTCTGGTGGTATTTTCCAGCCAAGGTGGATTCCAGACCAGACGTCCTTCAGCCGTTCCCAGGCAGAGACTTTGGGTTTCTCCGCCTCCGCAGCCTCCGCGGGCTCCGCGGGCTCCGCGGAAACGCGGTCAGGCGTGGAGGCCCTGCAGGGGACCCGAGCCGAATGGTGGGGGTTTAAAGGAAAACCATAGGAAAACCATAGGCAAACCATAGGAAAATGGTGGTTTAATGGGATTTAATGGGATTTAATGGGATTTAATGGCACTGATTTACTCAATGGATTGGTGAAAAAGGGAAAATCTTCACCGGAAACCATGGATTTGTCCATGAAATATGTTTGTTTCCTGTAAATTTTCCCTTCAACCAATCCAATGATCTTGCTAACTGGGCCATGGAGTGAGTAAACTATGCATAGTAACTGGCTAATTCCACTTATAACTTAGTAATACTGAGTATATCATACAGCTGGTTTTTTTGACCACAACCTCATCTATGTATAGATACATCCAGCATGAGTCCTTGTTAGCCTATTTACACACCAATTGACACTATCTAGGGGGTTGTTAGGTTTGCTTGGACAACCTCATCCAACTCGTGCGATATATCCACCAAGACAGTCCAATCGCTCGCCTATTTGTGGGGCTACAGTTCCACTTATTAAGTTGGTATATTTACCCTCTGCTAAACATACAAAAAAACTATGGCAAATCCACCCATGTTGAGGTAAATCAACGAACTTAATTTTGGCCATGGCTTCCAGTTCGCAAACTGTTGGTTTACCAGAGGGTGACCATAATCACAGGGTTTGTATCCCAACTTGCTGGGCTTCGAACCATGGCTACACCATAGAAATTGATAACCCCAACTGCAAGCCATGGAATGATGGCTTTTCACTTCACCAAATTTGGATTCACGAATCCAAAGTATTGGGATTTGATAATCTTAATTATTTACTAAGATTGAGGTTATTAATCCTAGACTATTCACTCATCAACCAGGTAAACATCACTGGGATATTCAAATTGGGATTCTACCATCGTAAATCACTCTGGGTTTGTAAATATCCCAATGAGCTTTGGGATCATTGCCCAAGATCGGTATAAATCAGCACCCCCTCATACCGCTCAAGTCGGATGAGAACGAAGGATACTCTCCGCTAATCAAACGCTGGAAGATCCACCATTTCAATTACCATTTCAGGAACCTAAATTGGAGGTACCTACCATATATGTTAGGCCTATTTTTCAGGCCTAAATTTCAGGGAATCTTCCCACAAAATATGGTCAAAAATATGGTACAGTACGTTTACGTATTTTGTGTTTTAGGATCCTGAACTTCCCATTGGTGAAGTGTTTCTTGGGTCAGTTAATTCTATGGAAAATATGGTGGTTTCCATAGTCAAGGTACCCCAATAACTGGTTGATTTATTTCATGGAAAAGCCCATCGATCAATGGTTTATTTCGACGATCTTGGCGACCAAAAACCTCTCAAAAAAAAGTTCGTGGATTTCCCGTCCGATAGAGCTGATGACAGCAGAGGCTATATCCACTGGTTGGTGGTTGAGCCCGTTGAGCCCTCTGAAAAATATGACTTCGTCAGTTGGGAAATATATATATATTCCCAATATATGGAAAAATAAAAGCCATGTTCCAAACCACCAAGCAGATTAATATTCAATGACATTCCCATTGTATCCCTAGTAATTTTAATATACCACCATTATTGTCTCATATTTTTCAAGTAAATCCAGAAACAACATGAAAAAATCCATTCATATTCCATTCATATACTATTTATATTCCATTCTCATGACTGTATTCATCTGAAGACACAACGAAGGCTCGTGAGTGACCCCATCCTCGAGGCGGCTGCTGCAGATTCAGTTTGGAAGACACGCGCGACTCTTCTCTTCGATGGATCAAAGAGGTCGTCGGTGACTCCTCGTGAGGACGTGAGAAACTCCTCTGAATTCTATGGTTAATAATGTTTAATAATGGTAATATATGGTTAATATATATGGTTAATGTGGTTTAGTGATCTAGTGATGTATTCAATGGGAATAAAAAAGGATCCTAAAATGGAGGTACGTCAGTACCATATTTTTGGCCATATTTTGTGGGAATATTCCCTTACATAGGCCTGAAAACTAGGCCTTATATATGGTAGGTACCTCCAATAAATCGGTTCCTGAAATGACCAGTGAATTGAGACTTTTACTCATTCCTACTGTATAGTATTCTCGGGTAATTCAACATAGCTATTGAAATTGGTCATAGAAATAGTTGATTTAGCCATTAAAGATTGTGATGTCCAAAGTTATGATAGTTTGCTGTATAGTTACCCCCAAATAATAATAATAATAGAACCAGAAAGATAGAAAAGTAACTTGTCACCATTTTGGAAGGATTTGACTTGTCTATCTTATGGCAGGTTGCCATAATAGTGAACACCCCCCCATATGGCAGTGTGTCAAAACCTTGTACCCCTGTAGTTCACATCAAAATAGCTGGTAAATGGATGTTCATCCCCCTAAAAATGGTATTAATAGGTATTAATCCATACCCATATGTGATTCAAGGAGGAATAGATCCAATACTGAACCAGGGTTTCCTTTGGGGGTGATGCAGTAGGGGGAAGAAATTACATCTATCCTGATCTGGCCTGATGTGAAAATCAAATCTGAGCAACGCTGAAGAAGGAACAACGAGGATTAGGTTCAGGTCCAAACCATAAATCGATGGGAATTTCAGGATCCTAAAATGGAGGTACCTACCATATATAAGGCCTAGTTTTCAGGCCTATGTAAGGGAATATCCCCACAAAATATGGCCTTATATGGTACAGAAGCTCCATTTTAGGATCCTGGAATTCCCATTGAATAAACAGTGTCTTGGGTCATTCTTGAAATGGCTCGTGTTTTTAGGGTTAAACAAAAGCCCTTGGGAAATCTTGGTACAGATTTTGCCAGTGATTTTCAGATACTGGAGTCAAGCATAATGAGCCATCTCATGGTGTCCTCATCTGTTGTGACCCAGCGATCGATCGCCAAGGTGCTGAACATAACTGATAGTATATACTATATATACTATATGTAGGGATAACATATAATAGTGGGATAACATACTAATATAGTTAATAGTGGGATATCCCTACATATTATTTATCGTGGTATATATTATAATATACCATTGTAGATATTAATAGTGGGATAACATACTAATGGGATAACTATATTCTACATAGTAGTGCCCCAGTTCGATAGCTAAGTTTGTGAACATAACTACAATAAGTAGGACTTATGGTAGATATATCGAACTAGTTGATGGGGGTTATAAACTAACGTTCACATCACTGGGGGGTACCACATTGTAGGTGTTGGCTTTATGGTGATGAAATGACCATAGCCGGGTGAAACTAAACCAACATTACTGGGTGCATGGTACAGAAGAACCACATGGTTCACTTCAAGGTCACTTTCCACCCATGGACCCATGGACCGCCACACAACGGATGGACCACCAATGCACCTCTACCATCTCTGGTGGGTAAGATTATTCAGCTTCTGGTGAAACTCTCTCTTATTCTTGCTGTCAAACCCTGATGCATAAAACACAAAAATCATCATCATGTGGTTTCTTGGCAATATAAACCAACCCCTATGGTGATATGAGGGATGGTTTATATGATCATATTTGAGATTGTTTAACCATGAAACACCATGATCATATAAACCAACCCCTATGTTTCATGGTTAAACAATCCCAAATCTGTGGTTGGTGCTGAAGCGGCAACGACTCCGCATGGCTCCTAGTTGCATCTCCTCCTTTGTTTGCGCCGCAGCTTTTTTCGCCTTCGGCTTCTCCTTGGAACGGAGATGTTCATCAGCCAGAATGGACCAAAATAGGTATGATTGGGATATGTTATACAGGATGGGGCCCCCAGTCGATAGCGTTCAGTTGGTTTATAAACCCTTATAATCCCCATTAAATATAGTTATATCTACCATAAACCATTGTTAAGCCACTTATAAATATGTTATACCCTCTGGATATTTAACATAGCTATGGAAAATGGCCCATTTATCGATGATGTACCTATTAAAGTGAAAAATGGAACATGGTTATGTAAAATAACGGGCAGGACTGAGGGTTGTCCCGGAATAGTCGTATGAACGTCAGTGGGAGGCTCATTTCTCTGCGCAGGCGCAGTGTTTATGACTCTGGTACATCTGTGGGTTAGTTGGGTAAAATAACTAAAGGGTCATTGGGATCAAAGTGGGATAATCGCAAATTATTGGACAATATGTGTTTCAAAATTCTTTAATCACTCAAAAATACTAGATATTTCTAGAATGAGGGATACAAACTATGACCATGTTCGCCGGCAAAAAAAAAACATATCTGGTGGTTGAGGCACCTTATGGGGTCTATCGCCTCCGGCGGTGGAAACATCAAACGTGGCCAGGCGATCACTGGGAAATCCCGGTTACGAAAACACTCGGAGGTCTCTACAATGTGAGGCCCCCAAGTGATGTTTGTTGGTTAACAAAAGCCCCAGTAACTAGTTCGTTATAAGTACCATAAACCAGAGATATTGGAGTTATAAACCAACTGAACGCTATCTTGGGGGCCTAGGAAAATCATCTGTGAAATAATCCCCATAAAAAGTAGTTCGTTATATCTACCATAAACCATTGAATTCAGCCACTTGTATCTATGAATTACAATTGAATTACCTGAAATTGTGTAATGTTCCAGCACGCCACGTTTGATGACTGGTTGGTGGGCCATCAAATCCGAAAAATGATGGAGCGAAAGTCAGTTGGGATTATTATTCCAAATATATGGAAAAATAAAAAATGTTCCAAACCACCAACCAGATGACATCGGAGGCTCGTTGAAAGCATCAATTTCAGAAGCCCCATTGACATCCATTGACTAAATTTCATTAACCATACAGTAATTATTAGTCCAAATCCCATAGATTTTTTAACTATCCAAATGATATGTTCATTCCCCGCAGATCACCATCACCTCGCAATGAAACAACATGGATACCGTTGCAGAGGCTTGGATTCAATTCCAAGAGGGCACAACTTGACGTGGATCAAAAGCCGACCAGTACAGTGGATGGTAAATCCTATTTTCACCAGATGAAAACGCTGGGCGTTTTATCCCATCCAAGATATCCATCCACTATTATTTTCAACCATTATTTTCTTAGATTTCGCAACCATCCACTATGGCTGGTAATTCCTACAGGTAACATCCCCTGAGTTGCCAGGTCTCGACTTTCAATCCGAAGAAGCCTTGGCCTAAGAGGACGGGAGTCCTAGGCGCTGCGCTGGCGAGCGAAAGGCGAAACTTCGATTTGGGAAAGTTGTGACACATATCAAATTTATCCATTTTTTTTACTGTGCCGTATGTGTGTGTGTGTCGTATAAATTCGTTACTCTATACATATATACACATATGTATATATGTATTACGTGAATATATATATATATATATAGCGTAAATATATATATATATGTGTGTGTGTATTGTATATATATACATATAATTGCACATAATCATATACATGTGCATAACATGTCGTATCATTTCATCCACTACATCACCCCAATCTGTAAGTCGGCGCCAGGTGATCCAAGTGGCACTGCAGCCACCAATGCCAGCGCAAAAAGGAAGACTCCCACCCTGGGTTTTCGCGGGAAATCGCTCCGCAAAATGTTGATTTTCACCGGGAAAATGGTGAAAATGGTGGTTTTTTCAGCATCTAACTGGTTGGAAAATGGTCCATTTATGGTTGATTTATGGGGAAATGTGGGATAATGTGGGATATTAAAATGTGATTAACCATAATATCTGGGTAAATTTGATCACGACCTCACTGTCCTCCCTCACTATAATCATGGTTACTAAGGGGAATCTTCCCAAAATGGCCGAACTATTCAGGTTAGTGTTTTTTTTTAATTTACCCAGATAATATTCTAATGATCTCTATAGCTGTTGATATGACTCTCCCCCTTAAAAAAACATGACAAACCAACAAAACATGCGACTCACATTGTCCCCATTGTCCCCATTGTCCCCAAGGCTGTTGACAGCCAGGTCCGTGGGCTTCCCCCATTCAAAATTGCCATGTTCAGTGGATGATTTTGGGGTCACTTTAGGAAGTCTCAAATGATCAACATGTCAACATCACATGTTAACCATCATATCCATCATTCAGCTTTCATTGTTGATGAAGCCCCAAATGATCATCAAACTATCAGCATCTATCAGCACGTTTTTCAGGATTCACCATCATTCAGCATATCATCGTTGATATTATTGGACAATTCTTTTGCACCATGTTAATTGTCAACAAATGACCATGATTATCAATGATTAAATCTGTACCGTGATTATGAAGTAACCCTCCAGCAAACGTTTACAGCTTGCTATTGAACATGGCCCAGTCGAAAGTTCGTTGATTTGCCACAAAAAATGGGTGGATTTCCCATGGCGCGAACTGTAAACGTTTACCAGAGGGGAATGGGAATTTCATGAGAATATTCATGCTATAAATGGCATATTGATGGAAAGCCATTCAAAAATAGAAAATGATTTTACCATCAACTATGGGGATATCATATGCTTTTTGTTGCTGTTTAAGCTACTTGAATAGAGACGATCGTGGTATTTGATGGGAACTCATGTGAATATCATCCGAAAATGACCAACAATATGGGGATACAAAGGTAGAAGGATTTGAAAAAAAAAACAAACCTCAATGGCTTTCATGTGTAAATTCCCTAGTGAACCATGGTTTATGGGGCGTCTTTCATGGGATCATGATAAAGAGTGTGGTCATTAATCTGGGTGTCAGGAACAATGTAACATATTCTTAATTGACTCATGGAAACATGATAAAGATTGTGGTATTAATTGACTATGATTCCCATTGAAGTCCCAAGTGTTACTGGGATTCTCATCTCAACTGCCGAAAATAACCCTAGTGATGGTAAGTCCTGGAGGGTAACTCATGGGTATTAGTTATATGCCACTACACATCCCTATTATGCCCATTAATATGATATTATCATTCATATTATTCCTATTATTCCTGTTATTCCCATTATTTCCTATTATTAATGACTATTATTCCCATTAATATGCCATGATATTCCATGATATTCCCTAGTAATTTTCATGTTCCACAGCACCAACCTGGAGGGTAACTCATCCCTACCCATCCCTATTATTCATGACTATTATTCCATTAAAATTATAATCCCATTATATTCCTTAGTGATTCATATCACATCCGTATAATTCCCATGAATATGCCATGATATTCCTTATTAGTAGACTATTATTCCCATTAAAATCCCTATACCAACCCTGGTGATGTTTTTTTGGCAAAGTGGCTGCATCATGGGAGGCCATGAGGCCCAAGGCGGCGTCCAGGATGGCCTTGGGTTTTCGTTCGGAGAGTTGTGGGAGACATGGCACTTGGATGGTTAGCCATTAAAATGTGATGGTTTAAGCATCAAAAATGATGATTTAAGCTTTGACAATGGTGATTTAACTATTGAAAAAACCTGGATTTGACCATTAAAATTGGTGATTTCACTATCAAAAAAAATGGGGATTTAACTATCAACGAATGGTAAATCAGCATGGTAGTGAAGATTCAATGAGATTTGTTTTAAAAAAAACTTGGAGGATCATCTGATCATCCCAGGAATCATCACTGCTTCGTAAAGTGGGTTTTGTCTGTTCACCCACGTGTTTTTTGGGGATAACACTCCGTTACTTTCTTTGGGGACTTGCCATCACAAACTCGGCGCGAAAAACTCGCTGGGACGATCCTATCTTTGTAATTTCAGTTGGGTGCCCGAGCTCTCCGAGCTCTTTGTTTCAATGGTTGGGTTATAGTTGGTCTGGTAAACCATAGGAAAACCATAGGAAAATGGTGGTTGTTCATGGGATTTTCCATGGGAGTTGCCCGAACTGGTAAACGTCTACATAGCTATTGAAAATCACCATGCTATTAATGAGAAAATCCAAACAAAAAATCACCATTTTCGATAGCTATGTTAGTTTACCAGAGGGAGAATACTAAGTAGTGGAAATGTTGATGGGAATATTGACGCAATATTGATGTTCATAACAAAAAATGTTTGTTGGTTTATCACGGGATATGTCATAGGAAAATCATCTATAAATATCTATAAATGGGTATATGTCATGGAATATCATCTATATATGGCAATATGACATTGGAATACATTGGATATAACTATCGTCTCAAGTCTCAGGTCTTCCACCCGTGATTTCACTAATTCATCGAATATCAGTATCATGAAATTACCACAAGTTTCCCGACAAGTTTCCCAGTCATCTCCATCATTTTCCATCATTTTCCCACAATGTGAGGCCCCCAGTCGATAGCGTTCAATTGGTTTATAAGTGGCTGAATTCTATGGTTTATGGTAGAATATAATATAACTATATATAGTTATTGGGGTTTATACTGGTTTATAAGCCAACTTATAACATCTTGTAACTATGGGGATTATAACCAAGATAGCTAAGTTGGTTTATAAGTGGCTTAGATAGCTAAGTTGGTTTATAACTCCAATAACTATGGTTTATGGTATTTATAACGAACTAGTTACTGGGGATTATAAACCAACAAACATCACTAGGGGGCCTCACATTGCATGATTTTCCCACGAGAAAACCCCAGGATTTCTCCCTTCGTCCCAGTGCCGCCCCCGGCAACCGCCGCGTCGCAAGGCTTTGGTCTCCTGGAAGGTGAAGCCCACCGAGGCCGCCTCGGACGTGGAAGATCTTCACCACCAATTTGGGATGGTTGAAACCCTATGAGTAATGGGAAATATCTGGGAAATATATGGGAAATATATGGTGATTTATGGGAAATATATGGAAAGCCCCAATTCGGTTCATGGTGAACTGTTGAACCAGAATCACAGATCAAGAAAACCAACAACAATCAACAAGACCGTGCAGGGGATACAAGGTAAAAGCAAGCAAAGCAAAAGCAAATGTTTCCTGCATGCGAGCGAGCCGTCGACAGCTGAGGTCCCAGCGAAATCAAATGGATACATGAAAAAGGGCAAGCATTGTTCAATGAAATCAACACAGGGGTAAAGAAGTGTTGGCCTTTTTCATACGTGCGTTTCTGCGTTCTCTTTGTCCCCTTCTAATGTTTGCCCTCTTCTGTTCTTCCTGCAAATCGTTTTCTGTACTGACCAAGCAAATTTTGCCAGATCTTTTCCACTCTGTAATCAATTCAAAGTCCATTTCTTTCGTGAGTGGATCTGCTATTTGTTTGAAAGTTGGAGTCCAAAACAGCTCTAAAAGACCATCCTGAATAGCCAACTTGACTGAAAGAATATCTAAGGCAGTCTGACGTTCAGCTGCCATGTGACCAACCTTGTGGCAGTGGTCAAACAAACTTTTGGCGTCCGTTACCAGAGCGCCCTTTGAAATCAAATCCGCTCTCCAATTGGAACCTACTGTCAACTTACCGCTGTACAATGCATCCCAAAGTAAACGAAAGAAAAGTTGATGATCAGCACCGGCTGTCATGGCACACCCCTCAGCGGCCAATGAACTTTTCACCACTCGGCTGATCTTGTTGCTATGGTACTCGACGATATTGGCTTTCGATGGCTCCACTTTTGCTTTCTCGCTTGTGAGAAAATGAATTTCACCTAACTGTGCGGACTGCATGGTGCTCTTTCCTAATGAGGCATCAAAGAAGGTGATGAACATGGGATCATCAGGAATCCTGTGATATGTGATCTTGGCTTGACCATTTCCAGCTATGAGTTTCATTTGCTCCAGAACACTGTTTGCTTTCTTCAGATCTGCATACGTGGCTCTCGTAGTTCTTTGCGCTAGAAGACTGATAGTGCTCATGAGCTCCGGAACAACATGCTGTGCAGGCCATCTCATTTGCATCACGAGTCTCCGATATCTCGTGACATCATTCTCACTCAATTTTTCCTCCATTTTGATACCCTTGATCTCTGCTGACTGAATTTTATTGATGTATTCAGTCATGTCATCTATGATGATGCCTCTTTCTTCGTCGTACGTCACAGTCATGCCGAGATAACTCACCGGCCTTTTGCCAAGCTTTTGCCACTCCTTGATGTTGAAATCAGCGTCGATGGCCTTTAGCAGACGCTGGAATTCTGGATCTCCATGGTCACCTGCTATGAAGCCATCATCTACGTGCATGCAGCAAACTGCTACAACAGCTCCAGACTGATTCAATAACACATAGGTGGAACGGCAAAACTTGAGCTCTTGCATGTTGGCTTTTTCCAAAAGTTCGGAGGCTCTCAAGTACCACAATCGTGGTGCTTCAGCCAGTCCATATGCTCCTTTGATCACTCGTAGTAATTCGTGAGGACGAATCTTGGACATTCCTTCTACTTCTGGTAAGCCTTCTGGTGGTGCTCTCACATGTACTGTTCTCTCTGTCTTATTTCCACTGAGGAAGGCCGTAGCAACATCGAAAATCCACGCTGACCACTTTTTGCAGACGATCAGGGTTTTCAAGAGTCGCACAGCGCATGGCATGGTGGTTGGGCTATCTGTTCTGTAGCCCCCGAGCTCCGGGTCTAAATGCCCCGGAATCACAAGCCTGCTCTTCGGCTTGAGGTCTGTGTCATCCTTGCCCTTGTTGACCCTGACCATTCTAAGAGGGGCCTTGAAGATCTGATTCTTTGGAACTTGTGCAGCCTCTTTGGCAGTGAGTCTTTGGAGCACTGAGTTCTTTACCCAGGACTCCCATTCCTTCTTATCACTCTCTCTGAAAGCAGCCTTTTCTGCCTCGTCAAAGAACCTGGGATCCAACTCCTTACCTGATGCCTTCATCTTCAAAAGAAGTGCCTCTGCCGCAACCTTCATCTCCTCCTCTCTTCTGACAAAGGCTTGCCAGAGGGCTGAATCCTCATAGGGAGTGGCGAACACCTCATCGCCAATCTGTATGTATGCCTGTTTTTCTTCCTTCTCTTCTTCTTTTTCTCTTCCTGTCTTCAGGAAAAGTGTCATTCCTCTCCAGCTCATGGGGGTTTTTGTCTTCTTATTTTTCTCTGTCTTTTCTTGATTCTCGGTGAGAACCATCGCTTCCCCTTGTTGCTCGAGAAGCATGACTGTCACACGTGATCTTCTCTTTCCGGCTGGCGGTGGATGTAGCCTCTTTCTAGGCTGTCGATGTATCCTCACGGCTGAAATTGGCAAATCCAGCAATCTAGCCAACTCTGCTACCTCCTCTCTTTTCATCCATTCATTCTTCCGCCAGCCTCGTCTCTCTTGTATCTGCTGTTGTGCCTTCTTTGCCATCATTTCTTGAATCTCTTCCTCCATGACCACGTTCTGGACATACGTAAAGACCCCCTGAGTCAACCTCTGTTGTACCTGCTGCTCATCTACTTCTCCTACTCTTCTCCTCTTCATGCACTCAGGTACATCATCTAGCAGGGTCTTCCTCTGTTCTGTAATCCGTCGGATTCTCTTCTCATCTTCTCTGGCATATCTTTCTTCAGCCTCGTGAATGCCTTTCCACACTTCTTCTTCTTCTTCTTCTTCTTTTGTCTCTGCTTCGGCTGGTGTCTCTTCTTGCTCCTCTCGTGCTGGCTCTACAGCCTTTCTTCTTTTCCTGTATTCTCGTCTTAACCTGGGTTCCTCAAGTGCTTTCCTGACTGTCTTCAGGCCTCTCATCATGGCCTTTGCTCTTTCCTTGGTGCTTCCTGTGTCTGACCTCCTCAAAACCTCTCCTTCTGTCTTCCATTTCTCTCCATCCCCTTCCTCATCAGGGGGCTCTGCCTTCTGAATCTCCTCTATTGTCTTCTGTGTCTGCATCTGCTCATCAAACTGTCTCACCTCTTCTTCTTTAGCCGCCACATCTTCGGCTTCTTCTACCGTTCCTGGTCGGAGATTTGTGGCTGCTACCAGCAAGCATCTTCCTCTCCAGGATATGAAGTACTTCTGTTGTCCTTCTCGTGCTATTACCAACGCAGGCCCTCTCCAAACTCCTGCGTCCTTTCGGTAACGTACTCTCTTGGCACCTGGGACCCAGAAGTACACCTTCTCACCTGGCAAATATTCTCTCACCTGATTGCCAGGTTTTCTTTGTATTGCCTGTTTCAGTTTTTGCTGTGCATCTTGATGCAAGAGTGCTCTCTTGGCTGCTGCTCTCATCTCTGCCTGCTTTGCTACTTGTGTGTCTAGGCTCAGTGCTTGGCCTAGTGTTGTGTTGTCTATGGCGTCATCATCCAGCAAATCTGGAAAATTGGAGTTTCTTCCATAGACCAGGGTCTCTGCTGAGTACCCTCGCCGTGTCACCGTCTGGTTTTTCGCCTGTATGGCGCACAGGAGGGTTGTCTTCATCCCTTTCCTGTCGGTGACTTGGTGTTCCACAACCAAAGCGTTCCAAGCAACGCCGAGTATTGCCCCGTGTCGTTCGGCAAATGAGTTCTGCCATGGGGCATACGCCCCTGAGACCTTGGACAGTACCCCATGTTCTTCCAGAACGCTGATGAATTCTGTTTCAAACTCTCCTCCTTGATCTAAGACAATCTCCCTTGGCGTTCCGTACATGGAGAACCATCTTAGAAGCATGTGTTCAGCTACATGCCTGGGGTCTCTTGTCTTCAGTAGGGCTGCTTGATGGTAGTTTGTTGCTGCGTCTACCATTGAGAGAGCTACATACAATTGTTTCTTCACATCCTTTGCATATTTGAGATCCACATGCAGGGATTCATTGAAGACTGTCGGTCTCAAATCAGACCTCTGTGGTCTTGGTCTTGATGGGGGTTGCATCTTGTCGCATGTTGGACATTGGAACTTCTCCAACGTGTCAACCACCCTCTTGGGTACACCCGCCAGCTTCATCATCCTCCTCAATGCTTCCTTTGACGGGTGTCCCATCCTGCTGTGAATTCTCCTGATTTTCTCTAAGTCTTCTCTTCTTGCCTCTCCGGCATCTTCTGCCATCTGTTCTCTGGCCCGAATCCGGGCCTCTTGACGTCTCCTTCTATCATCTTCAGGTGCTTCTTCTCTCTTTGGCACTGCCTCTTCCTGGTCTGTTTCTTCTTCCTCTCTGGGTTCTGTCTCCTGTGTCTCTCCTTGTTCTTGTTCTTGTCTTGGCGACCGAAGCTCCTCTTCTATATCGGCGCCGTCCCAGTCATCTACTGCTACAAACCTTTCTTCGGGCAGATGCTCTGATGTGGCCCACCTTGCATATCTTCTTGTCCCTCTCAGGTATTCTTCTGCACCTTCTACCACCCGAGTGGCAAATTGTCGTGTATATCCTCCTGCATAGGCGGCAATGCTTTGCCACCTTCCATCAATCTTCACTGCTCCCATGCATGGTGCGTGCTGCTGCTTGCAGTTGCATGTTTTGGCACATCTCCTCATTATCTCTGGAGTGCCGGCTAGGCGTGTAGGCTTCCTCACTGGGCATCCATTGTCGGGTCTTCGGAGCCCGTGAGCGCACATGTCTGTGTCTACATGGGGCAGTCCTTCAAATGCATCTTGAATGGGCGGTTCTTTCCAAGCCTTTGAACGCTTTGGATTCTCGCCCATAACCGCTCCTCCTCGGGCTCTTTGTTTCTGAGCGGCTTCTTTCACAAAGTCCAAAAGCGGTCTTTCTTCTTGCCTCAGTGCACCCAGTATCTCCTTCTCTTCCGTGGTCTTGTAGTTGAGTGCTTGTATTGGGCTCCACAGCCTGCATGGCCATGCTATGACCAAAAGGTCTGGTGCTGCTTCATCGATGTATCGATGTGCTTGCTCTCGTTGTGCTGGATCAAGTAGATCCCAGTGTGGGAGCGTGACTGGCTCCAGCATTTGCCATCCTCTTTTTACTGCTACCATTGAAACCATACAAGACCACGTGAAGACTTCTAAGACCCGCCATGGTCCACCTTTCCTGACTGGGGCCTTCGGCTTTGCCGCATCTTTCTTCTTATCCTTCTTCTTTCCTTTCTTTTCTACCTGCAATACATCTCGAAGCACTGTTGTGTTGTGGCCTAAAGCCCTCTTCTCGTGCTTACTCATCTGCTTCTGATGATACACCTGTTCTTCCATCAGCTCTTCTTCATCTGTATCTTCATCAGTCTCCCATGGCTCTATTCCAAACTCATGGGAAGTGACAGTTCCATCTGAGCTGACGCCGGAGCTCTCTTCCTCTTCTGATTCCTCGAGGTTCAGAGTCTTGCCCGGTAAACTGTGCAGGTGTTCATCCAGCTTTGCCATCCACTTTCTCATCATCCTTTTCCTGGTGCCCATGTCTTCATCATCCTCTTCTTCTTCCACCTCCGTGTCCGTGCTGGCCTCCTCATCATCTGTGTGCTTGTGTTCCTCGGCCACGAAAGCCCAGGCGTGTGGTTTGGACTTTAGGGTCCTGAGTTGGCTCTGGATGGATGCATCCGTCCAGAATTGTGCTCCTTCTGTACCTGGTTGGTACTCCATCAGGTCGATGGCCGGATGTCGGGTGTATGTGAGCTTCATGGGCCTGACTTCCCCTTTGAGTTCCAGAGTCCGGTCTTGGAACCGGGCAACCGCTCCCCATCTTGAGAGCTCACTTGGCCCCACCAGTCCAGGGCAGTGGAGGGCACCGCCTCCCACACATGACATCCTGACAAGATCGTTCTTGCCGTATATGCCTACTGGGTAGATGTATGCTGTGTTGCTTGTTTCAGGGTCACCAGACCCGAATCTGAATGTCTCAGATTCCTTCTCCTCATGCCAGGTCATTCCTTTCCTCTTGAGCTCCTCTTGCATTGCTGTGTGCCAGGCTTGCCCAGCAACTGCACACCTGCAGCCGCTGTCTGCTATGGCCTCACCAGAGTTTCCGGTGATAAATGCTTCGTGCTCTGTGCTCAGAGTCACTGCTGGTTGTTGTGCTGATGCTTCGTGCTCTTTGCTCAGAGTCACTGCTGGTTGTTGTGCTGTAGTTGCTACCAGGGCGCCATGTCGCTCACTGAAGTAGATGACATGCCGTAGGTCGCATGCCTTGCACCTGCTATAGTGGCCATCCGCATTGGCACTCCAACGGATGGACTCAAAGGGGTGGTGACACCTGGCTTGTGCTGTTGTGGGTGTTGGTGCACATGTGGATGGAACGAGGCGGTCCCCCTGGAGCTGGTCTTCATACAGTCCCCTCCGGAACTTGTCCAACTGTCTTGTCTTCACCGCCTTCGGCAACTCTTCCTTTTTAGATCTTGCCTTCGGCCTTATCGGTGCTTGCTCGTCAGGCTGATAGCCACTTCCTGATGCTCCTGAAGGTCTTCCTCTTTCATCCACGCCTATGCCGTCAACCTCTCGATACCGGCTATAGGTCCTCCATGCCCGATCCTCTTCACCTTCTTGTAGTTGTCTTCTGAGCTCCTTCTTCTCGGAGCGTGACATGTTGGGTAGAGCCGCCAAGACTTCTTCAGGCTTCAGTTTCACCTTAGACCTTCCGTCTTCTGGTTTCGGTGTGGTGCCCAGCATCTCTTTCAGCTGGCTTCTGCTGATCTCATACCTGAACTCTGGAGGCTGTTCCTCATCTCCTGATGACAGAACCTCCAGAATACCTGCTGAGCTACCCTGATCTGCCTCTTCGTCTTCCTTGATGACCTCCCAACCTCTCTTCTCTCTCATGCTCAGGTCTCCTGCGACTCTCATGCCACAGGCTGGGCAAAACCTGTCTTGTGTCCTCAACCTGCCTCGGCAATCTGGGTTAGTGCATCTTCCTGGCTCCTCTTGTGTGGTGGTCTTCTCCTCTTCTACCTCAGTCTTCACCTTCTTTGTCGTTGTCACCACATACGTGAAGTGCACTGCCCCTCCTCCGTCACCTGAGCCCGAACCTTCTTTCTTCTTATGAGGCTTGTCTTTGCCTGTCTGGACGTTCTTACATTGGGGATCTCCTCTCCAATGCCCTCTCTCTCCGCATGACGAGCAGGTGGAGTTGATCTTCCTCTTGTCTGGTGAGATGGAATTCCCAGTGCCTCCTGTGGAGCTTCTGTTTGTTGTCTTCCATCCTCGGTATTTCTTCTTCTCATTCTGTTGGCTTTTAGCCCTCCATCCTGCTGCCCATGCTTCCTTCAAATCATCATCCTGAAAGCTCTCTTCATCTTCCTCGTCTTCATCTACGTCTTCTTCACGGATCTCCATCAGGACCTCTTGCGTGTCGCCTGTGTCATTTATGTACTCCCGATAGGGATCCTCTTCTGCCTCCAAATCTTCCTCTGCCTCCTCTTCTTCTCCTGCGTCTTTGTCCTCATAGAAGGTCTTCTTCTCTGGCCTCTTGTTCTTTGTCGCGCCCCTGCTGTGCTGTTGTGACCTCTTGTAGTATGGCTTAGCTCCTGGAGTTCTGGAAAAGCCATAGCTGGGAAGCTTTCTCTCTTCCTCATGGATTCGGCCGCATCGATGTCGTAGTGCAGTCTCAATTGATTGTGACGTGTAGCGCCCTCCAGCTGAGAAAAAGACGTCAAGCCTCTCTCGGCGTGACAAGGATGCTCGGTTGAGCATCCTTTGAGACCATGCTCTGTCTGACATTGTGCTCTCTGGGTCCACCCTCATGTACTGAGCCTTCAGCCTCTTCAGCTGGCCCAGAAAGGTGGAAATGCTCTGGCCAGGAAGCCTCCGGTATGTTGCAAACTCTTGCTCTGCTCGTTCAAACAACTCCTCCTCTGATTCGCCAAACGCCTCATCCAGCAAATGCCAGATGAGTCTCACTCCTCCAGGGCGAGTATATTCTTGGATGGGCTTTTGATCCAAGACATCTCTGGCATCCTTCTTTGTGCTGAGATAGATCAGCATGCTGAGTTCTTCTGGTTCCAGGCGGTACAAAACCTCTTGCGCTTGTACCGCCTTCTTCCACTTGAGGTACTTGTGTCGATCGCCATAGAACTCCTCAATCTTGACTGATCCTAGCGAGGATCTTGGACGGTCTTGAGTGACCTTCGCCTGTCTCCTCAGCATGCTTCTCAACTCAGTTGTGGGGGCTGATGAACTGAAACCGGAGCTCTCTTCCGGGTCATCTGACTCATTGGGCTCTTCTGGGGGACCCTCTGGTGGTCCTTGGGGATCTTCTTTTCTCTCCTTCTGTCTGGGGGTCTCATCTTGCCTCTTGTCATTCTCTCCTGAGTCTCTACTCTGTCTTCTTCTCCTATCTCCACCTGCATTCCTTCGACCACCTCCAGACGTGGCTTGTGTCTCCTCTTCTTTCTTCACCCTATCTGTTGGAACCTCTGACCACGGTTCCTCAGTCTTTGGCGCTTGTCCTTTGCCTACGCCTTTGAGCCAGGCAAGACTCCTCCACCACCGCAGCTCTTCTGAATCTGACTGACTCAGACTGGGAGCCATTGGTCCCGCAAATGTGCCAAAACCCGTTTGAGGAATGGAGGCACTGAAAACGGGAAAAGGGTGTGTTGGCATTCCAAAAGGTGGCATGAAAGACGTGGGAATGCTATTGTATGAGCTATGAAGATCCTCTTTCTTGAACCCTGGGGGAATCCCATTTGAACTCATGGATTCTTGTAAGCCCGCTGGACTTCCCTTCCCAGGTGTTCCTTCTACCCCGTTGTATGGATGCATATCCACACCTCCTCTCTTCGGTGGCAACGCTGTTGCCTTTTCTGCACCATCTTGCATCGCTTCCTTGGTCATCCAAGGATCTCCCGGCCCCTGCAAGGGATCTGGCTGAGTCTCCTCCGTCGCCATGACCGCAGGTCACTAGCAGAAGCAGCCTATTATTGTGTCCCAAACCAATATAAACACAACAAAGCAGAACCAATCCAAAAAGCGTGAGTAAAAACCCGGAGTTAACCCCCCAGGGCTCCGCTACCAATGTTGAACCAGAATCACAGATCAAGAAAACCAACAACAATCAACAAGACCGTGCAGGGGATACAAGGTAAAAGCAAGCAAAGCAAAAGCAAATGTTTCCTGCATGCGAGCGAGCCGTCGACAGCTGAGGTCCCAGCGAAATCAAATGGATACATGAAAAAGGGCAAGCATTGTTCAATGAAATCAACATGAACAAGGCGGGAAAGCAGGGAAACAAGGCGGGTCCGGGGAGTCCGGGGAGTCCGGGGGTCATAGTTTTTGAGTTCGAAAAGTTTTCCAAAGCACCCAGTTTTTGGAATTAGTTTTTGATGTTGTGCAAAAAAAAATGGTCGTTGATTAGTTCCGGGATTTCTACTAACCAATCTCTCTCTATCTGTCTATCTAGCTATCTATCTAGCTAGCTATCTGTCTGTCTATTGACAGGAACAGCGCAACAAGTTTACAACGGTAAATCGGGGATCATTTGAACCACATTTTTGAATTGTGTACACCTTCAACAACTTTACAATGATACGGTGGATGGTTGCGAAATCCGAATCACAAGTTGAAAGGTGTTTTTCTCATTACTTATGGGGGTTCAACCATCCTTTTAATAATGCAGGATATCGCAACCATCCACAATAATTAGCAGGTACCAGCAGCTTTCCATATATCATCTTTCTATCATCTTTGTATCATTATATATCATTAATATGCATTCATCATTAAGAATCATATCATTCAATATTATATATCATTAATCATTTTTGTATCATTATACAAACATAATTATATACCAGGTAAATCCTCTATTTCTACGGTCCATGTTCCAGTTCGCAAACTGTTAGATGTTCGATCGCCACGGTTGATTCCCGGAGGCTAAAATGATGATGGAAAAATTGCTGGAAGCCTCCACTGTTGCCGCTCAAATCACCATTTTTTGCTGGTCCAAACCGTGAAAAAAAACCACAGGAAATAGAAAAACATGATCACCATTCACCGCATGATTTTTAATAGCCATAGGTTGGGGTTTTGGAAATTCTTGGACAAACCAAAAAAAAATGGGGTGAAAAAAGGTGAATCTCCCCCTGTTGATGGTTCATCCACACTATCCCCATTAGAATTCCCATTGTTAATGGATCAATACCTATTCCCATAGCAACTTCAGGGGGATTAACATCCATAAATCCCAGCTATTTTGATGTGAACTACAGGGGTACAAGGTTTTGACCCATCCCCATTGTGAATGGTAGAATCTCACGAGTTTTTCGAAAAATCTTCCTGACACCCAGTGGTGACCACAAGTCAATCCATCACCTTTAGGGCGTATTCCCATGCTTTTTTTGGTTAATATCTCTATTTGTTATTTAACATAGCCATGGTATAGATGGCCCATAGAAATAGATGGCTTACCTATTAAAAATTGTGATTTTCCATGGCTATTGTAAATAACCAGATGGTATTATATTTTGAATCATTTTGATGTATGCTTTATCATTGTCTTGGTGTCTATGTTCAGCCATATTTGGAACCATAATTTGGAAGGATGATCCACAAGTCATTTCCATATGTTTGAAAAAATAATCTTCCAGAAAATCTCTGGGTAAATTCTCATATTTCGCAAAAAACCTGAAACTTGCGGCCATTTTGGGATGATTCCCCTCAATCTAACCATGATTCCAGGGTTCGGGAGGACAGTGAGGTCGTGATCTAATTTACCCAGAAGATATCATATCATCTATCTACATATGTATATGTATGTGTATATATATATATATACAGAATGGGGCCCCCAAGATAGCTAAGTTGCCTTACAAGTGGCCTAACTATGGTTTATGATAGATATAACGAACTAGTTTTCATGGGGATTCATGCTTTATAAACCAATGTTCACATCACTGCGGGGCCCCATCCTGTACCAATACCCTCTGGCTATTTAACATAGCCATGGGAAATGGCCCATTTATAGAGGTTTACCTATTAATAGCATGGTGATTTTCCATGGCTATGTTAGTCATAACCAGATGGTATATCCCATTATATTTCCATTATATATCCCATTAAATATCTCATTAAATCCCAATAAACCATGATATTCCATAGCTATTGGGGACTATCACAACCAGATGGTAACCAATATATCAAATATATCAGTATTTGGTCATGATGAACTCCCAATGATGTTAGTTGATTTACCCAGCTATAAAAATTGGTGGATTTTCCATATATACAAGGTGGTGCCCCCAAGTTATAAATGGGTTTATAATCCCATGAACTAGTTCGATATATCTACCATAAGTCCCAGTTATTAGAGTTATAAACCAACTTAGCTATCTTGGGGGCACCACATTGTATATATATACACACCAATATATCCCACTTGTCTCCATAAATCAACCATCAATGGACCATTTTCCAACCACTTAGATGCTGAAAAAATCTCCCATGTTTCACCCATGTTTCCCAATATTGGGGACTATCACAACCAGATGGTATACCCCATGGAAAATCCCATGGAAAATCCCATTAAACCACAATTTTCCTATGGTGTTTCCTATGGTTTTCCATATATCTGGGTAAATTATAATATTTCACCAACCTGAATTAAGGCTATTTGGGAATGATTTCCCTTATTAACCAGGATTCCAGTGAGGGAGGACAGTGAGGTCGTTATAATTTACCCAGATATATATATATATATATATCCCATTAAATCCCATTAAACCACCATTTTCCTATGGTTTTCCTATGGTTATTGGGGACTATCACAACCAGATGGTAACCAATATATCAAATATGGAAAACATCACCATGTTGGTCTCTTCCCCCACCTTGGCGGCCGCTGACTGCGCAGCCCAGACCAGTGGAGCCATCAAGCCTCAGAGCAGACCTTCTTCGTTCATGACATGGAGATTTTCGCAGAAAAAATCTAGATTTTACAGGTGGTGTCGGTGTAGACCTAACCCAAAATAACCATAGGAAAACCATAGGAAAATGGTGGTTTAATGGGATTTAATGGGATATATATATATAGGATGGGGCCCCCAAGATAGCTAAGTTGGTTTATAAGTGGCTGAATTCAATGGTTTATGGTAGATATAACTATAGTTAATGGGGATTATAAGGGTTTATAAACCAACTTATAACTGTGGGGCCCCATCCTGTACCCCATGAAAATTGAAAAAATTGAGATTTACCCCATGAAAATTGAAAAAATGAAGGTGTTCCTAGAGAAAAATGTTGGATTTCAGCCATGAAAATCGGATTTCATGGTGAAAATTCAGAGTTAGACAATAAAAAATGTGATTTGGATTTACATAGATCACATGAAAATTTAAAGAAATTGTGGATGTCACCACTTCTTAGACCATAAATTAGATGTTATCCATCAAAAATAGGCAGTTCACCAATCGAAATTGAGATGTTGCTCGTAAAATTTGGGAGAGTTAACCATACAAACAGAGACGTTGAGTTAAACAGGGATCAAACTGATCAACATTGGTTAATTGGGATGCAACACCATGGAAGATGGGGGGGGGTACCTGGGTTACCTGGGTTACCTCAGTTTAGGGCCACTACCCTGGATTAAATGTTGCGATTTGCCTCATTAATGGTGATTTAATATGGGTTTAATGGGAATCTACAATGTGAGGCCCCCAAGATATGTTTGTTGGTTTATAAACCCCATTAACTATAGTTATAAGTACCATAAATCATAGTGAAATTGGAGTTATGTTCACCAACTGAACGCTATCTTGGGAGCCCCACATTGTATATGAATTTGTAGGCTTCGACGGAATATACTGGGGTAAACTAAGAGAAAGATGTGGCAGACCGGATTTTTCCCATGGCGGTTTCCCCAGGGAAAACGATCTACATTCATGGTAGGAAAAGGCACATCCTGCACAGGGAATATGTCGAGACATGATGAAAAAAATGGATTGGTGGTATACCTCATGTTTGGCCTTAAAAAAATGAGGCACGTGTTTTTAACTCATTCTTCCAGTTCTTCGGATATCAAGCATGTTTGCAAAGCACAAACCAAGTCCAACCAGCTTAGTGTAAGATTCTGAATGTGGCAATAACCATCCACAAACTTTTGATGGGAATCATGACCCGCTTTTTTCATCCACTCTGCGCAAATTACCATAAAAACGCCCAAAAAAAAATACCAAAAAGAAACGTAACCATGTTTCTTGAACTTACTTGTTCTTAGTAGGGAATGAGGGAATGATCCATAATCACTAGTAATCATCCCAGCAACCCCCAGCAACCCCCAGCAACCCATCCATTCCCTACGTAAAACGCACCAGCAAGTGAATTCCCCCCTGTAAAAAAAAACAACAAACCTACCCTTTGGTAATTTAACATAGCTATTGAACATGGCCATTTATAGTGAGGTTTCCCAATAAAAATGACAATTTTCAATAGCAAACTGTTAAATTACCAGAGGGTATGGCCTAGCCGCTACCGAAATGATGATCTCTACCTGCCAAAAAGCCAAGTAACGGGGGATCAGGAATCCCAGCTGCGCTCCGAACAGCACACCTGGATCTGCTGTAAACATTTGGGGCCCCACAAATGGGGCCCCAAAATGATGTGGTTTCTATTAGTAAGGCCTATGTTTCAGGGAATATCCCCACAAAAATATGGCCGTTTTATGGTACGGTACCTCAAGTTTTGGTACCTGAATGGGCCATTGATTGTAAGTGAATGTGGCTAGCATTAGCTATGCCAGAAATGAATAGAAATGAGTGCTCTCCCACTGTGGCACCTAGTATGGCCACCATCCACCGACGCGACCGCGAGCGCCGCCCCATGTGCATGGCAGTGACCATGGCAGTAACTGACGGATAAAAAATGCAGAAACTTCTGCTGAAGCCATGTCACGTTGGGTTATGGCGAGAAAACTAAAAGGGGGCACGAAAATGGACGCCACATTCATGGTTTGTCATTTTGGAGTCGAGGGGTCAGCCAGATTTTGAGCGCCATTTGGTGTCAGCTACATGTTGAGGTGGAAGTAGTTGGAACCAAAGCATAGAAACCCAAAATTGGGGCACTCTGTCCGTAGATATTCTCATGCAAGGTGATTAAACTTGAGATCCTGGATAAAAATCGATATGAATATAGAAAGCCAGATATTCTCAGATATAATCTGCTTGGTGGTGCAATGTGCCCATCTTGAAAAATGATGGACTTCGTCAATGGGTTTCGGATGACATCCCATCCTAATGAAATGGAAAATAAAAATTCATGTTTAAAACCACCAACCAGTGATATACCCTCTGGTAAATTAACATAGCTATTGAAAATCACCATTTTTAATGGGAAAATCCACTATAAATAGCCATTTTCCATTGCTATGTTAGTT
Organism: Cladocopium goreaui; assembly: GCA_947184155.2. Taxonomy (NCBI): domain Eukaryota; class Dinophyceae; order Suessiales; family Symbiodiniaceae; genus Cladocopium; species Cladocopium goreaui. The sequence continues at coordinate 724,892 of CAMXCT020001180.1, read as the reverse complement.
CACCAGAGGGTAACCATCATCCGGACTACATGATGATTCTTTGGCTTCGGGGTGATCCAAAGCTGCTGGATCCAGCATGCTGAGCTTGGAAAATGGGAAATCCCCAGCAGTGGGATTTTTCATGGATAAATCATTGGTTTTTAATGGGGTTTCATGTGGCGGATTTGGGATTTTGACCATCATGATTCACAGGCAAAAAGACCATCATGTACCAGGAAAAATGGAAGTTCTTGGGAACATACCCTCTGGTTATTTGTTACATAGCTATTGAAAATGGCTATTTAGTTCGTTGATGTACCCATTAATAGCATGGTGATTTTCCAGTTCGTTATGTAACAAATTACCAGGCCGGGTAAACTACCAGCGGGAGATCCTCCAGCCACGTTTGATGACACGCCGGATAAATCCGGACTGGATTGATGACCATTGTAGAATCCAATGGGGCAAATTTCCAAGGGCAGCGTATGAAAACACCAATTTTAGGAAACACAAATTGTTTTTCTGAACCGTTCATGGATTCCAATGGGATAAGAAAATAATGGTTACCCTCTGGTAATTTGTTACAGTTTGCTATGGAAAATCACCATGCTATCTAGCTGGGTAAATCCACTATTTCTATGGCAATTTTCAATAGCTTTTTGTATGTTTACCAGAGGCTATAATATAATGATGATCTAAACATTCTACAACATCAGTACATTGGATTGTCATAATATCAACTATATCTGGTTGGTGCTTAAGCCTACCCCTCTGAAAAATATGACTTCGTCAGTTGGGATTATGAAATTCCCAACTGAATGGAAAAATAATCCATTCATGTTCCAAACCACCAGCTATAAATACTAACACCCCTGTCCCCATGTCTTGAAACCATCAATAGGAATTTTCTCGCCAAAAGAAATGACATACAGGATGGGGCCCCCCAGTTATAAGTTGGTTTATAAACCATGAAATAATCCCCATGAAAACTAGTTCGTTATATCTACCATAAACCAGTGCTAAACCACTTTTCTAAACCAACGGTTCACGCCATCGCTCGACTGGGGGCCCCATCCTGTAATGAGCCTTTCCCAAACACTTCCAGAGTCGATTCCAACGAAAAAATGCCATCTGGTGTCACCAGCACCACAAAATTCCATGATGTTTTCCATAAATCACCATAGTTCACCCTAAAATATCTCCAAAATATCTGGAAATCCCCATTTCGTTCGATGATGTTCCATTTACACTTGTTTATATAATTGTGTTTTAAAAAAAAATGCACATATATCCCACAATGTTGTTGATGTGAACATATTTCCCATATACCCTCTGGTAAACGAACAGTTTGCTATTGAAAATAGCCATAGAAATCGTTGATTTACCCATTAAACATGGTGATGTTCCATATTTATGTTAGTTTACCAGATGGTATTTCCCATAAATCACCGCATATATATCCCACCATTTTGTTGATGTGAACATATAGTTCCCAAATATGCCCCATAAATCACCATATTTCCCATATATTTCCCATATATTTCCCACATATTTCCCTATCATAGATATGTTAACCACTATTTTCATGGATATGAATCCCATGAATAGAAACCACCATTTCTGATAATGATAAACCAATCATCCAATCATCCAATCATCGTTAAATCCCATTAAATCCCAGTAAACCACCATTTTCCTATGGTTTTCCTATGGTTTTCCTATATATATTGGTTGAATCATCATGAAAAACCACCCACCGCACACCTCCGCACGTCCCCCTGAGTTCTCCGTACGTCCTTCTCCGGCAGCAGCTTCCTATCAGACAGCACTGTCATGGCGCGTGCCATGATCCGGGCCTGAGAAGCCGGTGTGGTGGGATTAATGATAAATAAACTATGAACTTGGTATATCATATATATTTTTTTTAATATATGGTTTATCTATCATATATATATATAGTTTGTCTATCATATATATACATATAGTTTATTTATCATATATATATACTATATATATATCATTATTCCAACATATATAGTTTATTTAATAATAAATATGTTGGGATAATGATATACATATATATGATAGATAAACTATGATGGGATTAATGGTTTATTTGGCATATAAGTTATACATGTACAACCATGCTTATCTATAGTTATATCTACCATAAACCATAGAATTCAGCCACTTAATTACAGATGTTTTTTGATGGATCTATAATGGTCTATAATTATAGATCCATATGCCACTTGTTTATAAAGCAATAGTAAAACCATACCATAGTTCATTAATGTCTAAAATGGCATATGGAATGTGTGTATACTGGCATATGGATTATATATTATGGGGTTAATGTAATGATAAATTATTGGCTATCAACAAAAGGCAACTGAATGGTATAATGGTATTGCATGGTGGCTTAACGATATATTGTGATGATATATTTTGGTGTGTTCTTTAATGTTTATCCAGCCAGTGATAAATAATGGACATATATCGATGATATCATAGTGATCTTTGGGATTATTATATGGCTAGATTTCGATAAACTAGTTGTTAATATTGTATCACTAATGATCAATTCAGATTATGATTATGGTGACTGATAAATATATAATGGTTACATATGACTAGATGATGATATTCCGTTCATGTTCCACTGTATTCACATTATATTCCCATTATATTCCATCAAATATAATGGTAACTAAAATAAAAATGGCAATTTAGTGGTATTCTGGTGGTATTCGTGGTAACTAATCTACATGAACATTGCTGAATGTTAATGGTAACTAAGGTTTGACTAATGTTAGATTAATGTTGATAGTAATGTCATAGAATTGGATGATGGGAAAATTTACACGAAAGCCCTATATTTGATGGTAAAAACCATGGTTTCCTGTAGGTTTTCCCTTAAACCAATCCAATGATAATGGGATATAGTGGAATATGGATGGAACATTAATGGATATAAAGGGGATTCCATCGTGTGAACTCATGGGGGCGTAACTATTAACAATAGGAATAAATAATGGTTAATATATATTAATAATGGTTAATAGTGGTTAATATATATATATATTAATAATGGTTAATAATGGTTAATATATGTTAATAATTGTTAATATATGTTAATAATGGTTAATATATGTTAATAATGGTTAATATATTTTAATAATGGTTAATAATGGTTAATATATATATATATATTAATAATGGTTAATAATGGTTAATATATGTTAATAATCGTTAATATATGTTAATAATGGTTAATAATGGTTAATATATGTTAATAATCGTTAATATATGTTAATAATGGTTAATATATGTTAATAATGGTTAATATATGTTAATAATGGTTAATATATGTTAATAATGGTTAATATATGTTAATAATGGTTAATATATGTTAATAATGGTTAATATATGTTCATAATGGTTAATATATGTTAATAATGGTTAATATATGTTAATAATGGTTAATATCTGTTAATAATGGTTAATATATGTTAATAATGGTTAATATATGTTAATAGTGGTTAATATATGTTAATAATGGTTAATATATGTTAATAATGGTTAATATATGTTAATAGTGGTTAATATATGTTAATAATGGTTAATATATTTTAATAATGGTTAATATATGTTAATAACGGTTAATATATGTTAATAATGGTTTATATATGTTAATAATGGTTTATATATGTTAATAATGGTTAATATATGTTAATAATGGTTAATATATGTTAATAATGGTTAATATATGTTAATAATGGTTAATATATGTTAATAATGGTTAATATATGTTAATAGTGGTTAATATATGTTAATAATGGTTAATATATGTTAATAATGGTTAATATATGTTAATAATGGTTAATATATGTTAATAATGGTTAATATATGTTAATAGTGGTTATATATGTTAATAATGGTTATATATGTTAATAATGGTTAATATATGTTAATAATGGTTAATATATGTTAATAATGGTTAATAATGGTTAATATATGTTAATAATGGTTAATATATGTTAATAATGGTTAATATATGTTAATAATGGTTAATAATGGTTAATATATGTTAATAATGGTTAATATATGTTAATAATGGTTAATATATGTTAACAATGGTTAATAGTGGTTAATATATGTTAATAATGGTTAATATATGTTAATAATGGTTAATATATGCTAATAATGGTTAATAATGGTTAATATATTTTAATAATGGTTAATAATGGTTAATATATATATATATATATTAATAATGGTTAATAATGGTTAATATATGTTAATAATCGTTAATATATGTTAATAATGGTTAATATATGTTAATAATGGTTAATATATGTTAATAATGGTTAATATATGTTAATAATGGTTAATATATGTTAATAATGGTTAATAGTGAATATATGGTGATAAATAATGGTGATCAATAATGCTGATCAATAATAGTGATGGTAAATATGGTGATCAATAATGGTGATTCAGGGAATTAGCCTCTGATAGTCAAACATGGCTGGCTGGGAAATCCCCGAACTAAATGGAGGTTTTGTTCGCTGGGGAATCATCGAACTATAAAAAAATGATCACTGCTATGTTTGATTCCCAGAGGGCAATGATACCCTCTGGTAATTTGTGACATAGCTATTGAAAATGGCCAGTTATAGTGGATTTTCCCATTAAAAATGGTGATTTTCCATAGTTATGTTAGTTTACCAGAGGGTAAATGATTGCGACTAAATCTTACTCATGTGGTAAACCCATGTAAACCCAACAATACATCATCCCAAAAATAGCCATATTTATGGCTAACGATCATCCCCAAATGGCCGGTTGCTTATTAGGTTTCCCCTATTATGTGTGATTTTTTATGTGACTAAATCGTGGTTGAATCATGACTTAATGATTTAGCCTATGAAATGGTGACTACATGTGATTCAACTGTCATTACCCTCTGGTAATTTGTTACATAGCTATTGAAAATGACCGACCATTTATACTGGATTTTCCCATTGAAAATGGTGATTTTCCATAGTTATGTGAAAGTTTACCAGAGGGTACTTCATTACTCTGATCAATTCCTGGAAAAATGCGCGTCACAACGCGAGCGGAGCGTCGCAAGCGTCTCTCAAACTGTCGCAACGGACCGTCCCTTGAGTTCCGGGTCCATGGCCGAGCGTGGCTCAGTTTCGTACTAACTTTCATCAGGATAGGATGGTTAGAAACTGACACTTAAACACCTATTCTTGTTGCTCTTAAAAACTGGAATCTGAGGAATCTGTCTGTGTCTTTTTTCTGTTTGGGCATGTTTGGATGGTGAAAAACCTAGAAATGGACAGCGATGCATGCTCCCAGAAAGGTATGCTGCTACTGGGCTCCCATGAGGGCGACGCTGAGGGCTCCAACCCTGGCGTAGTTCCGTGAATGATAACCTGCTAGAAGGCCGGGAAGGGGTCTTGAACCTACAAAATTGAGGATATGAGACCATACTTCTAGAAACAAATATGAATGGACTAATGGCAGATATAAGTGGCTGAATTCTATGGTTTATGGTAGATATATATATATATATATAACTATAGTTATTGGGGTTTGAACCTACAAAATTGAGGATATGATTTGGAGGTTTCCATAGTCATGGGGGTACCCCAATAGCTGGTTTGTTTATTTGCTGCAAAATCCTATTAAAATGGATGATTTAGGGGTACCACCATTTCAGGAAACCGCCATTTGACCATACTTAAAACTGGGATCACGTCAACCCCGGTTTTTGCTAAACCATGGTTTATTAAACCATAGGGGGGGTAGTCCTCCAATCGTCATTTCATCTGATACTTTTTTATGGTACCCTCCCAATGAAAAACGTTCGCAGGGTTGACATTACTGACCATACCACGTTCGCACGTTCCGACATCCCAAAAGCCGGCAGTGAATTCCCCTCAGTGTTCGTTGTATCTACATGTATTTTGATCTCTGAGCTGGTTGGTGGTATACCTACCCCTCTGAAAATATGAAAGTCAGTTGGGATGATGACATTCCCAATATATGGAGAAACAAAAAATGTTCCAAACCATCAACCAGGTAGATATATCCTCAAGTATGGTTTGAAAATTATATTTTGCAATGTCAACCCTGGACTAATAAACCCCAAACAGTTGTTTAATTGGGAGGGTACCATAAAAAAGTATCAGATGAAATGACTATTGGAGGAGTACTCCCAATTATAAACCATGGTTTAGCAAAATCCGGGGTTGACATTGTCAAAAGGAAGACTCTCATCAACGATGGAAAAATTATGGTGATATTGGTGATATTGATGTTGATATGCCAATGTGTCAAGTCGTTGGATGCCCCTGTTTTTCAGATGCTGAAAACTTTGCAAAATGCTAAAAACCCAAAACATGCTATGTTCATAGTAAGTGGTTGTTTAAAAAAATGCATGTTCATACTACGGTTTATGGTAGATATAACTATAGTTGTTGGGGATTGTTTCATGGTTTATAAACCAACAAACATAACTATGGGGCCCCATCCTGTAGTACCCTCTGGTAATTTAACATATTTATTGAAAATGGCCATAGAAATAGTTGATTTACCCATTAAAAATTGTGATTTTCCATAGTGAACTGTTAGTTTACCAGAGGGTAAGCAAAACCCCCGAAAATTGGACGAATTTTTTTTCAAAGTTCGGCACCTCGCTCCGTGAAGTTGCAGTGCCGCACCTGGCGTCGAATTCAGCAGTTGTTTGTGATTTCGCCTGGGTCCCAAGTCACAAGATATGGAAAAACCATGGAAAAAATCATGGAAAACCCACGGAAAAAACGGGACATGATCTGGAAATAACATGCTAAATACCTGGACAGTCCTGATGAAATATCTGGAAATGATCTGGAAATGATGATCTGGAAATATGATGATCCGGAACTATTTAAAAACATGAGCACTTCAAGTCCATTGGACTCCAAAAAATCGGGTGGAAATCCCAAGCGATGGCAGGGGTTTTCATCCCGAGCGATTCACCCAAACTGCTCTCACAACTAGATGTCCATGAATCGTACGTCCCCCAAAATGAGCCTTTGACCATGGCACATGAGTCATGGGAAATATATGGGAAATATATGGGAAATATATGGGAAATATATTGGAAATATATTGGAAATATATGGAAAATATATGGAAAATATATGGGAAATATGGTGATTTATGGGAATATATGGGAAATATATGGGAAATATATGGGAAATATATGGGACATATATGGGACATATATGGGACATATATGGGAAATATATGGGAAATATATGGGAAATATATGGGAAATATGGTGATTTATGGAGGTTTACCCTCTGGTAATTGGTTACATAGCTATGGAAAATGGCCCAGTCGAAATAGTGGATTTACCCAGCTAGAAAATGGGTGGATTTTCCATAGTGAACTGTTTGTTTACCAGAGGGTATATCCCCTGATAATCCCCACTATATCCTCAGTGCATTAACATGCGTAGATGATTTTCCCACGGTTTCCCAAGATTTTTTCACATATCAAAAGCCCATTTACACGATTGGTTTATCCCCATTGTGAAGTTGATAGTTGATCCCCTGTTGTTGATTATAGGTCCATTAGTTGATCCCTGTTGATAGTTCAAGATCCCTTAAGACTCCACGTCCCACGTCCGGACGTTTCTTTCGGGTTGTTTTTCGGCCGCACAGCGCACGGCGGGTCGCAGCTGTGAAGCCCTGCAAGCTGTAAAGATGGTGGTGAGACCCAAGGTGATGCTGTGAAAGGGACAATGAAAGGGAAATGATAGGGAAACATAATGAAATACTGTGGATGGAAGAAATCCTGCACCAGTTGACAGATGGGTTATTCCATTATTGATAGGGTTTCAACCATCCAAGGTGATGCAGGATTTCTTCCATCCACAGTATCTTCTATAAATGGAGACTTTGGTGATAACTTGTTTGCTCATTTGATGTTGTGAATGATGATCCCAAATGCCACATATTGGTGATGGATCATATTAGCTATATAGATTTAGCTATATATTTATATAATACATACCCTCTGTTAATTTAACATAGCTATTGAAAGCTGCCATAGAAATAGTTGATTTATCCATTAGAAATGATGATTTTCCATAGTTCTGTTAGTTTACCAGAGGGTATATATTGTCCCATTACATGTCCATTATATCCCCTTAGATATCCCATTAAATCCCAATAAACCACTATATTCCACAGCTATTTGGATCCAATTTAGGGAATCTGGGTGATTACGCTAGGGTCTATTTCCTAGCCTTTTTAGCTTTCATCAATCGGATCCCCTGGGCTCACCTGACCTGGCTGAGCCCATTGAAAAATGCTGAAACCTGCTGCGTTTCTCTTTGTGCAATCCCCATAGTTCACATGGATTTTGCCAGCAAAAATGCGGGCAAATCATCCCGAACTTCGGAAACCAATTCCTTGGGTTCAATCCACATGATTCAAAAAGTCCCATGTCTGAAAATTCTTATTTGAAGCCCGGCCAATTCTTGGCATGAAATCCCAAATGATGAAATCTTCATTATTTGGGATTTATTATTTGATGGTGATAAAAAAATTGGGTTTCTTTGATGGGTGTTATTTGGTGAATCCCTTCATTATTCACGGTCACCAATCATCCGGGTAAATTATAATACTTCACTAACCTGAATAGTGCGGCCATTTGGGGATGATTGCCCTAAAATAAACCATGATTCCCAGTGAGGGAGGACAGTGAGGTCGTGATGAAATTTACCCAGATATGATGGTTAATCACATGTTAATATCCCACATGAAATCCCACATTTCCCCATAAATCAACCATAAATGGACCATTATAGTCCAAACTATTATCCCATAGAATTATTATAATATAACCATACTTATTATATATAGACAAATTGGAGATATCTCCACCGGACTCACCAATATCATTGTACATTCCTTTTTTCTAGAGGATTCACTGCCCAGCTTGGTGACTTTCAGGGATTCACCAAGAGATCACGCGGGTGGACTCCGCCAAAAATGGCCACGTGACTTGCCAGTTTGCCCCTTTTTTGATGTCCTGGAAAAATATGGACAAACGGATAAGAAAAGGCTTGGAGACCATTCATCATTTACCCTGTAAACTAACAGTTCGCTTTGGAAAATCACCATTTTAGAGCTGGGTAGATCAACTATTTCTATGGCCATGGCTTCCAGTTCGCTAACAGTTGGTTTACCAGAGGGTATATCCCCATTAAACACCAAAAAAGTATCCCCAACATATCTCCATAAAATAGGATATCTCCATAAAATAGGATATCCTAAAAATATCCCTAACATTAGACACCAAATCTGTGTGAAATCCCCCATTTTTTGGCCAAAAGGCGGCCTCAAAGCTTCGGCTGCGCCACATAGAAGCAGCTGCTGCTCGACTTGTCCGCTACGATCCTCGCTTCACGCAAAAAACATGTGGCTCACTATCCCTTCAAATGGCTAGATGATACCATATAATTGGGATTTAAGTGATTTTAATGGTGGAGCCACATTAACCATCATTAATACATCATGATATCATATATATGGCTAGATGATACCATAATTTTACCATGAAATGATGTTTTAATGATGCTTCAATGATGGATTAATGATGGTTTCATAATGGGTTTAATGATGGTTTAACTGGATCAGCAATGGTTGATGATTTACCTTCTGCGTATGACTAACGCTTTATCGACTTGGGGGGTCATCCCGCTTGGTAAATGGTACCCCCAGTGACTTTTTCGGCGTATCCCCACGCCATATATCTGGGATTATATGGGTTATATATGAATTACATGGCATTGTATGGATTATATATATATAGTGGTTATATGGTTTGTATGGGTTATATATGAATTATAAACTACTGATCCTAAGTGGGATGCACATCATATTCCCATTATAATCCCATATAATTTACCACAAAATCGCGTCATATCCCATTAAATTGCCATCTGTTGATAGAACACCCTGTCAAAAGGCAAACTGTCCATTTCATACCTCGGGTTAGCACATCTACTAATCACTTACGTTATGTTTTTCATCATTTAGTTATCATGCTTAGTAACTGTAAACTATCCTCCTTGCTAAATGACTATGGTTATTACAAAAAAAACTCATCTCTGACATTCGTCCCAAAGTCTAGGACAGATAGACAACTACCTACTTCTCATTTCCTAAGCTTTAATGTGGGTAAAACCAGAACAAACCATCCCCCAGTCATCACAATTTTTATAGGTGGTATGGTTACCATTCCCAGTCTTGGGTCGTTTTTTTTATTTGTCCCAATTACGAACCACTGACTGGCCATAACTACATGACTAAATGATTATGGTTATCCCATTTACTAATCAGAAATCATAGACACTTCCCAATCACCATATCATAGTATAGTATTAACAATCATAATCACGTCTAAATGACTATAATATGTGATTAGGTAGTAACTTCGTAAACCATCACGACTTCCTAAGTATAACCATATAATTACCTAATGATATTATAGTTTAGTTATGTTTAGTCGTTATGTCTAATAGATTGCTAATCATTAGCAATAATCCTTAATGATAATGTTATCATTAACCATTCCCAACTGGCTGGTTAAAAAGAAAAAATGTTTTACCCACATTAAATGAATTACTGATGCATTACTAATCATCAACATTACTGATAATAATCACCTCGACAGTTCACAACTTTGGAATAATAAACCCTATTACTAATGTGATGATTGGTGATTACCCATTTTTAATACTGTGGGTAATCACCCATTATCTATTGTTTAAAAATGCTATCATTAATAATATCATGAATGATCATCACTAATGATTATCATTTTACCTAACATTACTAATCAATATTAATCCAATAAAATAGACAAATGATTGATCATTTTACTATCACTGGATTGGTATAATGTTTGCCACGAATTACCATATTTCATTCATTGATTCACTGATAATCAAGAATCAAGAACTACCTTATTGTAGATAATAATGGTGTATGGTGAAATAATATTAATTACCTATAATCAAGAATATTATCACTAGATTGGTATAATGGTGATTATGAATTACCATAGGTTAATATTAATATAGCGGTTATATGGGTTATATGGAATTATATGGGTTATATATGAATTATAAACTACTGATCTTAAGTGGGATGCGCATCATAATCCCATTACAATCCCATATAATTTACCACAAAATCGCGTTATATCCCATTAAATTGCCATCTGTTGATAGAATATTATCACTAGATTGGTATAATGGTGATTTTTAATTACCATAGATTAATATTAATATAGCGGTTATATGGGTTATATGGAATTAAAAGGTTTATATATGAATTATAAACTACTGATCCTAAGTGGGATGCGCATCATAATCCCATTACAATACCATATAATTTACCACAAAACCGCGTTATATCCCATTAAATTGCCATCTGTTGATAGAATATTATCACTAGATTGGTATAATGGTGATTTTTAATTACCATAGATTAATATTAATATAGCGGATATATGGGTTATATGGGATTATATGGGTTATATATGAATTATAAACTACTGATCCTAAGAGGGTGCACATCATGATCCCATTACAATCCCATATAATTTACCACAAAATCGCGTTATATCCCATTAAATTGCCATCTGTTGATAGAATTTTATCACTAGATTGGTATAATGGTGCTTATGAATTACCATAGATTAATATTAATATAGCGGTAATATGGGTTATATGGAATTATATGGGTTATATATGAATTATAAACTACTGATCCTAAGTGGGATGCGCATCATAATCCCATTACAATCCCATATAATGTACCACAAAATCGCGTTATATCCCATTAAATTGCCATCTGTTGATAGAATATTATCACTAGATTGGTATAATGGTGATTTTTAATTACCATAGATTAATATTAATATAGCGGATATATGATATATGGGTTATATGGGATTATATGGGTTATCGAAGGAAGTTTAGAAGTGAAACTTCCGACAATATGGACAGTTGAAAAGCAGAGGTGAGAAGAGTCAGAAGAGACAAGATCAGAAGAAAGAAGAGGTAGATGCGCGAAAAGATAGGAAAGTCGCGATTCACTGTGTTTTTCCAATGATTTGTGGCTCCGGAGGGTCGAAAAGTAGGCTCGCTAAAGCGGCGGGTGCGGAGCCAGCTGGCCAGATGAGACACGCCGTTGAAAGCACAGTCAAAATGCAAAACGCGGACCACTTTTGTTGAGATGTCGAAAAAGTGCACGCCGTTGTGGCGCGAAGCACATTTCCAAGTCAAAATGGACAAAACACACCATTCTCGGACCACTTTTGGAAGTTGAGATGTCGAAAAAGTGCACGCCGTTGTGGCGCGAAGCACATTTCGAAGTCAAAATGTTAAAAACACCAGGGGTTCGGACCACTTTTGGAAGTTGAGATGTCGAAAAAGTGCACGCCGTTGTGGCGCGAAGCACATTTCCAAGTCAAAAGTGTCGGACCACTTTTGGAAGTTGAGATGTCGAAAAAGTGCACGCCGTTGTGGCGCGAAGCACATTTCCAAGTCAAAAGTGTAAAAACTGACGGTCTCGGACCACTTTTGGAGGTTCAGATGTCGAAAAAGTGTCGAAAAAGTGCACGCCGTTGTGGCGCGAAGCACATTTCGAAGTCAAAAGTGTAAAAAACTGAGGGTTTTGAGCCTTTTTTGACGTGAAGATGTCGAAAAAGTAGACACTGATTAACTTAACTAACTTGACTAACTTAACTAACTTCACTAACTTAACTACCCTAACTTCGACGACAACAGCAACAGCAACAGCAACAGCAACAACAACAACAACTACTACTACTACTACTACTACAACTACTACAACTACAACTACAACTACTACAACAGCAACAGCAACAACTACAACTACAACTACTACTACTACTACTACTACAACTACTACTACACTACACTACACAACAACTACAACCACACAACAACTACAACTACAACAACTACAACAACTACAACTACAACAACTACAACTACAGCTACAACCATATGACTGCAACTACACTACACTAATTACATTACACCACAACTACAACTCCACTACGCTACAACTACAACTACAGTTGCAGTACATCACACTACATCCAGCAGTTGTGGGTGAGGTGACCACTGCAACCATTGCAACCATTCCAGCAAACACAACTCCAACCACCTTTCGGTCAATCAGTGGCTTCGCTCTGCCATCCCTGATTCACAACAACCAACTTCTCCTATAGGTTTCCTATTTTTGAAACTTCCGCCACCGCCTTGTGCGGTACTACTGGTATATGAATTACAAACTACTGATCCTAAGTGGGTGCACATCATGATCCCATTACAATCCCATATAATTTACCACAAAATCGCGTTATATCGCATTAAATTGCCATCTGTTGATAGAACACCCTGTCAAAGGCAAACTCTCGATTTCGTAAATAGGTAAAGCAATGTAAAACATCTATAAATGAGGGTATCTCCCATAAATCACCATATTTCCCATATATTTCCCATATATTTCCTGTATATTTCCCATATATTTCCCATGTATTTCCCATATATTTCCCATATATGTCCCATATATGTCCCATATATTTCCCACATATTTCCCATATATGTCCCATATATTTCCCATATATTTCCCATATATTTACCATATATTTCCCATATATTTCCCATATATTTCCCATATGTTTCCCATATATTTCCCATATATTTCCCATGGTAAACATTAATATATCATCATATTAATACTTGGCATCATATTAATGAATATTATCACTAGATTGGTATAATGATGATTTTTAATTGCCATAGACTAATATAAATATCGCGCTTATATGAATTATATGGGATTATATGGGTTATATATGAATTGAGTTTAAAACTACTGATCCTAAGTGAGATGCACATCATAATCCCATTACAAACCCATATAATTTACCACAAAATCGCGTTATATCCCATTAAATTGCCATCTGTTGATAGAATATTATCACTAGATTGGTATAATGGTGATTTCAAATTACCATAGATTACCATTTTTTATTACTACTGATCCTAAGTGGGATGCACATCATATTCCCATTACAATCCCATATAATTTACCACAAAATCGCGTTATATCCCATATTTACCACATATATCCCATATTTCCCATATTTCCCATGGTATATATGATCATATTAATAATAATAATCCCATTATAATCACCTCTGATGATGGCCGACTGGCCACGGCCGCCAAGCATCGTATTCTCCAAGCGCCCAATGCCTTCGACCTCCACAGCCACCACATCACCGGGCCTCGGCGGAAAGTGAAGGACGCTAAAACCAGGGGAAAACCATGGGAAAAATCGCGAAACCCATGGGAAAACCATGGGAAAAGCCTAGAAAACCATGGGAAAAGAATTAGAAAACCATGGGAAAAGACTAGAAAACCATGGGAAAAGACTAGAAAACCAGGGGAAAACCATGGGAAAAGACTAGAAAACCATAGGATAAATAGTAACTTCACCAAGAAACATAATGATTTGATAGGATTTTAGAGCTGAAAATCATGTATAATTGTTGGACAAAATCTAACATATATAATTTTACTTCATGTTAGTTCATGTTAGTTAGTGATAGTCAATACGTACCAAAACCAATCTAATGCTGGTGAATACCTTTATCATCCTTTATCATAGTTATACATACTATTAATATTAAATATAGTTCTAATATTATAATGATAGTTCCCATAAATGGAATACCTCCACTATTGTGCTTGGATGATTATAATCCATTAGTTCTATGCTGTATTATGATGTGATTTGGTCTCGAAAACAAAAAAATATCCCATGATAATTATCATTGGAGACTATCATCATCTACCCTCTGGAAATTGTTACATAACTATGGAAAATCACCATTAACGTTGTGAATGTTCCCATGAAAAATGGGTGGGTTTCCCATAGTTATGTGAAAGTTTACCAGAGGGTATTACTTACCAAAACTAATCTAATCTTAGTTGATATTGGCAATAGTAAAAAGTTCTGCTATCAGAATTAGTAAGTAATAATAACTACAATCCCATGCCACAGTTGGAGTAGTATAACCAGCCATGTTCAAATATGGTGATTCTATGGGATTGTATTGGGTGTTATTGGAACGTTCAGGGATTTGTTTATTGCATCTACCCTCTGGTAATTTAACATAGCTATTGAAAATATACCATTTATAGTTGATTTACCTATTCAAAATGATGATTTTCAATAGCTATGTTAGTTTACCAGAGGGTAAAATTATATTCTGATGGAGATGCGAATTGATTTCTTTAGGTTGAAATCATGGCTCTACCCAAATGGACGTCAGTAACCTATAATTTCTACGGATGGGTTACGTCATGGTGCGTCAAGTATACAATGAGATTTGACAAACAAACGGCGGACACAAACAACAAACAAGAATAATCCTGAATTATCCTGGAAATGAGTTGATTGAAGGTTGCGAAGGTTGATGTGGGTCCCACAGCTCAATGCTGTACATAATTTTATTGGCTGTGGTTTTTCATACCCAGCAAAAATTTAAAGTCATTTGGCAAATGGAGTATGGATCATTGCTTTGTACACCAATTGTTTCACTTTTGTAGACCATTCGGAACGCCTTGGAAAAAAATCAAGCAATACCCTTTTGTCACATCGTGATCTTCCAGGAAATTCAAATAAGGAGCTTCAGAATGATTTCTGTTACATGAATAAAATATGTATCCCATTGCCTCATATCACATTATATCGAAACATATCCCATTCTATCCTATTATATGAAGCCACGGTCAATATTTGGTATATAGCTCCAAGTCATCAATTTTTGCAGAGTGTATTATCGTCTTTCAGGTTTTGGTATACAAGCAAATGTTTTATCGTATTTTGAAGAGTGTATGATCGTTTTCCAAGCCCCAGCTCAATTTCCAAAAAATAAAGATGTCTCAAATTACCCACTACAGTTGGTTTCTACCATTCTTGTTGATCCTATAAAGATCCAAAAAGCTGCAGTACACCCCCACCATTTGTAGACCTTTCTCCAGGGAAACCATGGGTTTGCCACATCTTTTTGTAGGTGTTAACCCAGGATATCCCCTATGCTGGACATGTCCTGGGACGCCCAGCTTCAACCACGGTTGAGGTTTTCTTCCTTCGGCCACACCTCGGAACCCATGATATGGTGAAAGCATTCAATGGGATGATGGGATTTATGGGGTTCATGGGATTTTATATAAACCCATATTAGATCATTAGTATAATATATATATATTATTATATATATTATTATTATTACTATTATTATTGTTGTTATTATTATTACTATTATTATATATATATATTATAATATATATTATAATTATTACTATTATTATTACTATTATTATTACTATTATTATTACTATTATTATTACTATTATTATTACTATTATTATTACTATTATTATTACTATTATTATATATATATTGTTATATATATATGATATAATGTATATAAATCATGGGGTTTGGTTCACTTGTGAATGCCCATGTTTTCTTTAAGTTTTAGTTTGTGAACATGTGAGGGTTTCCTAAAATGGGGTTACCCCAAAATGGATGGTTTATCTTCAAAATCCTATTAAAATTGATGATTCAGGGGTATCCCTATTTCAGGAAACCTCCATGTCTTTTTGCTCGGTCAAATGTATCCCCCACACTGCACTTTGTGTCTTCCGTGTCTGGGATTCCCTGCCGAAGGGTGTGCCTGAGGGTTCAGAAAGGCGAGGCTCAACTATCAAGTGGTCATGCTTTGTTTGTTGTTTTGGATGGATCATGAATTGGTTGAAGGGAAAATCTGCAAAAAAAGCATGGTTCTATCATTAAAAAATAGCAAAAATATGAGAACCTTTCCAATCCAATGGGTTGTGCCAAGTAACGAAAATGGTGACAATACGCTTCGTATGTACAAAACATGAAGACATGCTGTAACCCCACACTGCAATGTTTTTTGGTAAATATGTCATCACATGTTTTCGTGAGCTTTGAACAACACCACCCATAATGCCTTTCCTAGATATTAGATATGGTCCCCCTGTGTGCATTTCCCCAATTCTTGAAAACCCCACTTTCAATCTTACCAATTGGATGCTTAAATCTAGAGTTCTCGTTAAATCATACCATTTTCCCGGTAAAATCAACATGTTTGTTGGTTAAATTCCCATTTTCTAGTTGTTTTTGCACATTTTTTACTGGTGAAATCCAATTTTTTGAGCTGGGTAAATCCGCATTTGTGGCTTAACTGCGCACAGCAAGGCCTGTAAGAATCACTGTGCCCGGGAGTAGCCTGAACAGCGTTGCGACTAAGGGCTGGGCGAGGGGGTCTTTTCTGCCAAAAATATGGGCATGTTACACCTTCAAACATTAGCTATTCGTGAACTAAAGTGAAGTATAGATTTGTCTTACATGTTTCACAGTAAAATATGTTGAGATTCACATTTCACATTTAGTTTCATGGTTTTCCCATTGAATATCGCAATAGATGATTTTCCTATGAAAAAATCAGGATAAACCAACAAACATACTTGGCAATGGTCACTGATTCTGATAGGAAACACTGGCAATATGACGGGGAAATCATCTAAGACCATCTATAATTTAAACTCACATGTCACGTTTAATTTCATGAATTTCCCATGAATTGATGATTTTTCTCTAAAAATCCCGGTCCATAAACCAGGTGTGGGCGCCTCTAAGAGGCCGTGCGTTTTTGCACATGGATATATTTCTCTTCAATGATGTTCCAAGGTTTCGCCGCAACGAGAGCGGTTTTTCAGAGATATCTATATATTGTGGGTGTGTCAAAAGTCATGGAAGGGTATGGAAAAATTACAGTCTCGGTGTGATTTCACTGGTTTTTGTGGGACGAAAGCCATCATGTTGGAAAAGGCAGCTGTACGCTTTTTCTTCTCTTTGTTTCAGCCGCTTTTGCGGCAAAGGTCTCCTAGACATTTGTACATGTCGTCGTGGCAATTTCTTCGTACATATATATAACTTGAAGTCCATCATCAATATCTGACATGATGTTGAAAAAAATACTCTATGACATGATGTTGAACAAAATACTCTATATTATAACCATCTGCAGCGTAGCATATATATAACTTGAAGTCCATCATCAATATCTGACATGATGTTGAACAAAATACTCTATATTATAACCATCTGCAGCGTAGCATATATATAACTTGAAGTCCATCATCAATATCTGACATGATGTTGAACAAAATACTCTATATTATAACCATCTGCAGCGTAGCATATATATAA
This sequence comes from Cladocopium goreaui, assembly GCA_947184155.2. Lineage (NCBI taxonomy): Eukaryota > Dinophyceae > Suessiales > Symbiodiniaceae > Cladocopium > Cladocopium goreaui. Next base: position 706,488 of record CAMXCT020001180.1, on the reverse strand, counting down.
CTTGAAGTCCATCATCAATATCTGACATGATGTTAAACAAAATACTTACGTAGGACTTGGCGCTGAAGCGCGAAGCCAGCCCTATGTGGGGGCAATTGCAGCTGCCGCCGCTCTAAGCTACGTAAAGTGGCCCGTGCTATGGCTTCACCACCGCCGCCGAGCACGGAGGCCGGGTGCAACCGGGCCATATTCAAAAAAAGCTCATCCCAGACACCATAATAGCCTCTCACCCTTACCTTGGAAGCAGCAAGCAAATAAAAAAAAACAACTATATATTTGTACATACAACAAGAAGTGCAACCATCTCCCGCGCATAGAAACATGATCGTCATCAACAAATACGAAAAACTATGTCTTATTGTCACGATCTTTCCATAGGGATAAAATATCAAAACCCTCCCGAAAAAAACAAAAACTACCGAAAAGCCAAAAAGCCAAAAGGAGAAAGCTTGACCAAAAATGCCAAGGCACGGCTGCAGCCGGAACTTGGAGAAAACCAAGTTCGGCTATGAAGCGAAAAGGTTGCGGCAGACGGAAGCGACTGCCAAGCGCAACCTAAAGCAGGGTTGGCGCTACAACAAAAACACCGAAACGTTTCTTGAACTCACTTTAAAGCTTTCGTCAAAAGAACCACCTTTGTAAACAACAACTTCAAAAATGCTCCGTCCTATCTAGAATCTAGCCTGCAGCCGATGTAGGTCCCAAGGTGTGAGAAGCTGCAATATGGCCGGAGTGTGAGCGATCAGGGCAAGAGCGGCATTCACGACAAAATTGCGCATCATAGCTGCCAAAAAAAAAAGGACGAGGGCGGGACGAAACAAACTAATTAGCCAAAAGCTGCAATGTGCTTCATGTGGTGTCATGCCGTGAACCCGCTGGATTGGACCAAACCCCGGAAGCTGGAAGAAACACAAAGGGTAACATTACAAAGCCCTTTGAATCCATTATTTTCGGAGGATACCAGAACAGCTGTAAAGCCAACGAATTCAAAAAAGAATCCGAACGTCAACTCATTGAAACACAAAAGACCCGAAGTCACTCAACTCCTTTACCCTTTTCAGAGAATTCTTACTTCATAATCAATCATTTCCTTTTGTTGTTGGTGACCCCATACAGTAACCAGATCCAAACCATTCTACATTAGCAACAAACTGTAACCCTGGGGCATATGCCCCTTTAGGCCCCCCCGGCCCCTATCCTACCCTAAACCCCAAGTCCGAGTTCGCCCAGGGGTTTAGGGCTCTTAAATTCGGCCGCAGAGGGCGTGCCCCGAAGGCCCGCCTTCTCGCCTACGAAGGGGCGGGGACGGGCCCCGGGGCGGGCCCCGAAGGGCCCGCCCCGAGGCCCGCCCCCTAAGGAAACTTGAAGGCAAAGCGTCTTTGTCAGAATTTTCCTCGAGGGCCCGCAAGGAGCCTCTTGCAGTCTCAGCCCCTGCGGGGCCCCGGACAAGCTAAGCGCCAACGCCATTCGCACCGATGGTGTTTATCGCGGTAATCCATCGACCACCCCAAACAGAAAGCAAGCATAAGCACGCAAAGCCCCGAAAGCCCCACAGGTGTTTATCGTGGTTATCCATCGACCACCCCAAACAAAAAACAAAATCAGACCATCAGCATCATCCTACAGAGATCGAAACCCTCATGCTCTTTAGCGTCGTGTAACCACGTACCGTCTCGACTGCAAGCACGAATGACTTAGCAGCACCCAAAGCCCTCATGGTGTTTACAGTGGTTATACATGTACAACCACAGCCACAAACACAGATTAGGCTAAACTCTATCATTTGGAACGATGGTGTTTACCGTGGTTGCCCATCTATCACCCTGGCCCACTAAGCCAAATGCAAGCGGCCCGCCGCGAGGCCAGGCCCCTAAGGAAACTTGAAGGCAAAGCGTCTTTGTCAGAATCTTCCTCGAGGCCCCGCAAGGAGCCTCTTGCGGTCTCAGCCCCTGCGGGGCCCCAGACAAGCTAAGCGCCAAAGCCATTGGCACCGATGGTGTTTATCGTGGTTATCCATCGACCACCCCAAACAGAAAGCAAGCATAAGCACGCAAAGCCCCGAAAGCCCCAATGTTAATCGTGGTTATCCATCGACCACCCCAAACAGAAAACAAGCATCAGACCACCAGCAGCTCCAACTGCCGGAACTCGGCGCCATGAAATGGGAGCTGGACCTGCCACCTGCGCCCGTCGCGCAGGTGGAGGCGAAAAAAAGCCTCCGCGGCAGCCCATGCTCCAAGCCGCGTCTCAGCGCGAAAACTGACCCAAGAGGCTCGCTCGTGCAGCCAGGTTGAGCCATACAGCGTGCAAACTCTGACCTCAGAATAGCTATACTTTCAAAAACCCGTAATCCAAAAGAACCCCCCCCAAAAAAAAAAGTACCAATCCTATGGAAACATTATCAGCACCAACCATTATGTATAGTAACTTCTTGGAATAAAAAAAATCTTACAACTGGATGCAGCGATGATCCATACATATCCCCTTGTAACAAAAAGAAAAGACCCAACCAAACAAAACCATACAAAAAAGCATCATCAAAAACGCCAAGGCACTGCATCGTGCGGCAGGTCAAAAAAACCTAGCCTGGCTAGGAAAAAAAAGGGCCCCTGGAGTCTACGATGCCCGAGGGCAACCTCAAACAGGGTTGACGTCACAACCAGAAGAAAAACATTTCTGAAACTAACTTTAAAGCTATGTCCTGTAAACAACAACTTAAAAAAAGACTTCTCGACCCCTTTAAAGTTCACCCTGGCCTGCAGCATCCAGAGGGCCCTGGGCTCAAGCATCTGCAGCAATGAGATGCTGCTCGACACGATAAGAGCGAAGGTGTTCATGCTGAACGCGAAGAGAAAAAATGGCGCGAGGGCGAAAACAAACGAATTAGCCAAAAGCTGCGATGTGCTTCATGTGGTGACATCCACGTCGCATCACCTTGCACGCAAGAGACATGAACGTTATCACACCCCCCCCCACCCCACCCCAAAAAACTCAAAAACGCACGGCCTCTTAGAGGTGCCCATACCATAAACCACAAGAAACATACTTGGAAGTGTCCAGTTATAAGTGAATATATGGAGGTTTCCTAAAAATGCTGGTACCCCCAGTTCTCATCCATGTCTAGATCGGATTTTCCATGAAATATTCACCATCCAGCGAGCTGGGAGTACCCCCATGACTATGGAAACCCCCAAATCATATCCTCAATTTTGTAGGTTCAAACCCCAACAACTATAGTTATATATATATATATGTATAACTTAGTTATATATATATATGTGTATATATATATATCTACCATAAACCATAGTTAAGCCCCATTGTCCTTAATCCTTATATGTGTTTATAGGGATTATGTATCCCCAACTTATGTGTTGAAAAACCGAAAAACCACTGGGATTCGACCAAAAACTTACTGGTGCGTTTTACGTAGGGTTGCTGGATGGGTTGCTGGGGGTTGCTGGGATGATTATTACTAGTGATGAAATGGATCATTCCCGAAAATTCCCTACGTTTAGCACCAGTAAGAAAAATATATAGTGCTAGAATTGACTCATACTCAGTGCTTCTGTCGAAAGAGTTTCAAACCCCACGCAAGAGCGGTACCAATGCTTATGCTACCCTAACGGAACTTGGTATATAATGCACGTGGCTTTGTCTGTAAAGTACAGCAAGATCCCATGGTTTTATCATCAGTTTCCCTAGTTTTTAATTGGTTTTATGTCTATAGTTGGGGATACACTTGACCATCCCCAAGTTCCCAAGTTCCATCAAGTCCCCAGTCATGGTGCCAGGCATTCCACCTGGAGCCCATAGACAAAAAGCTGATGATCTGCGGAACGTTGAAGATCAGATCTCTGGTACTTGAGTCCTGCATCTGCCAGGATATGGGGCCCCCGTTGTCGAGCGATAGCGATAGCGAGCGATAGCGTGATTTCCGAAACGGCGAACAAAAAAGTGGCTGAATAAAGTATGGTTTACGGTAGATATAACGAACTAGTTATTGTGGTTTATAATGGTTCATATATAAATGAGGGTAGCCCAAAATGGATGGTTTATAGTGGAAAAATCCATTAAAATGTGATGATTTGGCAGTACCCCTATTTCAGGAAACCACCATATACACGGATCTGGAGATTTCTTTTTGGTTTCGGGAATGTCAACTCAGGGTATTTAAGTTGATTAGGTGCCTATATGTTTGGGAATATTTAGAGGCTACGCCCTCTAAATTAAGCGGCCGTTTGGGGGTTATTCATACAGGGTTGATATTCTACAAAACGGCATTTTACCTGTGGAAGATGATGATCACATATACTCTGGTTATGACTAACATAGCCATGGTATAGATGGCCCATAGAAATAGATGATGTTCCCAGCGACATCAACCTCCATTTATTTCAGGGATTTTCCATGGCTATGTTAAATAACCAGATGGTGCCCGCCAGTACACTAACAGTGTGCTATGAAAAAAACATGACCATTTAAGTTCGCTGATTTACTCCATGGACCATAAACGACTTCCAAGCCCATGATGAAAATCGAGGTCGGAGACAAAAAATGGAAGAAAGCTGCAGGATGGGCCCCCCCAGTTATAAGTTGGTTTATAAACCATTCTAATCCCCATTAACTATAGTTATATCTACCATAAACCAGTGTTAAACCACTTATAAACCAACTTAGCCCATTAACTATAGTTATATCTACCATAAACCAGTGTTAAACCACTTATAAACCAACTTAGTCCATTAACTATAGTTATATCTACCATAAACCAGTGTTAAACCACTTATAAACCAACTTAGCTATCTTGAGGGCCCTATCCTGTGCAGTTGTTTGCCAATCACAAGTGGATTTTCCCAAATCTGGTGTTACCCCAGCTCCAGTAATGTAGGTAGAACAATGTCATAAACCACCCATGACTGGGAATGGTAAATATATCACCTGTTTATGGTGATGACTGTGGGGATGGTTTATGATCGTTTTACCCATTATGCTTATTTCATCACCATGAACCTTCAACAGTTTTCAGCAAGGTACCACCCCCTTGTGATCGGAGTCGTCACGGCCTCCAAGTATACCCTCTGGTTATGACTAACATAGCCACGGTATAGATGGCCCATAGAAATAGATGGTTTACCGAACTTAAAAATGATGATTTTCCATGGCTATGTTAACTAACCAGATGGTAATCATTATATCTCCATTTTATCCCCCATCATGTTGATGGTGAAAATCCATTTTACCATTGGGTAAACGTGTCCCATTGGTCTGGAAAACCCCATGGTTTTCCTCCAAGTAGATTGCACAAAACGTGGTTTTTCCACTATGGAAGAACGTTCACAGTAATTTGAACAATATGCCCATGGGTAATTTGAAAAACCACACAGTAATTGGTTCAACTACGGAAAAAACATTTACTCAATACATGAAAATTCTATAAGTTGGCTCAGAAAAACCATGAAACAAACCACCATAACTAGTGCGTTATATCTACCATAAATCATAGTTTATTCACTCACCATGAATAACCATTAATAACCATTAATTATCATCAATTATTAACTCATGATAAACCATTACCCATATGATTAAACCATTATCCCTGGATTAAAACCATTAATCACTAATTCTGGTTAATAACCATAAACAATTATCATAATTAATGGTTAATAACCACAATAAACAACGGATTAAATCCCCACTCTGGTTTATTGCTGAAATCATCCCCACATCGGCCAAATCCTGCATCTGCACTCCATTGACAAAAGTCTGGACCTTCGAGCGGTGTTAAAAAAGGTGCCCTGTGGTGCCTCATAGTTAATAGCTATCCCACTATACAGACATATATATATATATACATATGTGCATTGATAATATATATATATATACATATATGTGTGTATGCGTATAATATGTGTATCTATATATATATGTATACATATATCTATTCATATATGTGATATTAATGGGATTATACAATGGAATAGTTAGTTGTTGAATAAATGCCCCATAGTTCGCTTCGTTGGTGAACATGACTCCAATTTCACTTGGGTTTATGGTAGATATGTCAAACTAGTCGGGATTACAAACCAACCAACATAACTGGGGGCACCACCCTGCAGGGCAATCTTTGTCTCGAAATGTATGGATCAGATTATTGAGGTACCTATTTGGACCCACAATTCATTTCAGCAACATATACCCTCCGGTAAACTTTCACATAACTATAGAAAATCACCATGTTTCATGGGTAAATGAACGAACTTTCCATGGCAATGTTCTGGGTAGTTATGCAACAAATAACCAGAGTTTGGGGGGATGCAATGCTGGTGACCCATCCGCAAGAACTCCCGTCGGATCATTGGATCGCTAGGATCGACCTCGACTGTTGGGTCGCCCGACTCTCAAAACGCCGGGATCTGCGATTTCATCCTGCAAGCGCCGTCGAATCCCCCCTTTTTCGGGCCCTGATCTCAACGTCAACTGGGGCCAACTGCGTCCTACTGCATCCTATTTCGATGCCGAACTGGTGGTTTCCATAACTGTGGGATACCCCAATAGCTGGATGGCTTATCCTAATAAAAATTGATGATTTAGGAGTACCCCTCATGACATAGGAAACCTCCAATTCTTGAATTGGTAAACCCCATTTCAGTTGAAGACACAACAGTGTCCTTCTTGAAATCACCTAAATCCTGGGTCCTTTTAGAATGGTTTTAGAATGGTTTTGTGATACACTTCAATTTTTCAATCAAATGGCCTATGTTCATTGGGATTTCCTACAATGTGAGGCCCCCCAGTTATAAGTTGGTTTATAAACCCCATTAACTATAGTTATAAGTACCATAAACCATAGCTATTGGAGTTATAAACCAAGTGAACGCTATCTTGGGGGCCTCACATTGTATGATTTCATGATGAATCTCCCTTTTTTTTCGGGTGAAATCCCCATTTTCATCATTTTCCAGACTCAACCCCCATCTTCAAAAGCCGGCGCGTTGAACACGCCTTCGTGGCGATCACCGGACCAATTGGGGCAAACCTCGGGAACCGTTCCACTATGTCACCAGAGGCAAAAAAGGCGACCATGAAATGATTGACCACCAAGTTGGGATCATATTTCATGGGAAATAAATTAAGCAAGAATTTGATATGTGATGATATTTGGGTGTGGCTCCAATTTTGTGTGTTTTTTTTGCAGCAAATCGGAGTTGCAAGCGGGAAAACGGTTATTGACCCATGGATTTTGGGGATTTAGCACGGTAGAAATGCCAACTTTGGGAAAACATGAGAAATCATCTCAGCAAAGCAAGGAGATGGGTCAAAACCTGGTAAATACATGGTGAACATCAAAATAGCTAGTTGTTATGGATGTTCATCCCCTAAGGATGCTATTTATAGGTATTGATCTAGAGCCATATGTGTCTTCATCATGTTAAATAACCAGAGGCTACTAAATATTGTAGGATGCTTATTGAATATCATTGATTAGTGATTAGTAATATATATATATACATATTATCATGAAGCTAATTATTGTATGAATGGTGATGATGATGATGTTGTTGTTGTTGATGATCACCATGATTGGAGATTGTGTAATATCTCAATGGTTGGTTTAGGGTGGCATTCGGCATCTTACATGTTAACTCCCCATTTTTTGCAGCTTTCGCGTAGGCAAACTCCGCGGTCTTTCTCTGTTCAACAACACGAAACTTGCCTATTTTGGGCAGGTAAAGCCCATCATTCTTTTGGTCAGTTTCATCCTCAGATCCAAAAATATTCCTATGTACCATCCGGTAGTCACCAGGTATTTACATGTATTTACCAGGAGTATTCACCAGGTTGCTGGAACATCCCCCCATAAATGGAGATGTTCAAAATGATGCGCCACCAAGGGCCGGATCTCTGACGAAGAAACCCATCAAAGCTCTTCGATCTGCACCACTGACCTCGTTTTTTTTGCATGGGATACATGGTGGTTTGTGGGAAAATGGTGGTTTAATGGGAGTTAATGGGATTTAATAGCAATGGAATATCATGGTTTATTGGGATTTAATGGGATATATAATGGAAATATAATGGGATATACCATCTGGTTATGACTAACAGTTTGCCATGGAAAATCACCATGCTAGTAAGAGGTAAACCATCTATTTCTATGGGCCATTTTCCATGGCTATGTTGAATAACCAGAGGGTAAATGCAAATTTAAAATGGCACATACAAACGACATTCTGAGATCCGTTTAATTTGTCAAAAAACATGGGTAGCATAACTAACTACCACTTTTTGGGTTATGGTCGTAATCTTGGTCTTAAATCATCAATTGTTTATACTTGTGATGGAAGGTTTTCTCGTTTTCTCAGCTCTGTAAAAACAAGAGTCGGACCAATAAAGTGCAGATTTGTCTTTGGAATCATCCACGTGTGGTGAGAATTTAAGCAGTAGACATGAGGATGTTAGCAACAAAAATTGGCTTTGACTATGTAAAAAAAAGGGAATAGAATGGGAGAATACAGAGGTACAGTAAACAACAAAGGTTGACTCATGTTGACTCTTCACAAGCACAAAGTGCGATGAACTCACTCTGGAAAATCCACCCATGTTATTAATGGGAAAACTCACTATTTCAATGGCCATGGCTTCCAGTTCGCAAACTGTAACAAATTACCAGAGGGTAAACATCCATAAATCACCATATTTCCCATATATTTCCAATAAATCATCATATTTTCCATGTTTTTTTCCAATAAATCATCATATTTTCCAAACTCGGTGCCAGTTTCTCTTAGTTTCCAAGCTGGGCGCGCCCAACTGCCAGAGAGTTCTGGGACCTTTTGCCAGTCTCTGGTGCTTAGGTCATTGGCGCAGGTGTACCTGGACCCAGTCTGTCCAGGTTCCAACAAAAATCCCCCGATCCATGGGAAAACCATAGGAAAACCATAGGAAAATGGTGGCTTAATGGGATTTTCCATGGGATTTTCCATGGGATTTAATGGCACTTACCCTCTGGTAAACTTTCACATAGCTATGGAAAATCCACCCGTTTTTAATGGGAAAATCCACTATAAATGGTCATTTTCAATAGCAAACTGTTAGTTTACCAGAGGGTAGCACCTTTTTTTGGGGACTGTTAAGTGAACTCATCTAATACATGTCAGTCCGCTGTCCTCAAATCTTTCAGTAACTCAGTATGTATGTCAAGTGATATGTCAGTGCCAATTCCCATGTCAGTCCATGTGGCCAAATGTCAGGATAGAATCATACGTGATGCCGCAAACCCAGGGTTGCTGAAAGGTTGGTTCTTATTAAAAGGGACAAAAACATTACTGCATATTTTTTTAAACTAAAAAAAACAAAAAGAACACCTAGGCCCTCTGGCAATCAAACGGGGTAGTTGAAAATCACCTATCAAACATTTTGTCTGATTATATACCCTCTGGTAAACTAACATAACTATAGAAAATTGCCATTTATAGTGGATTTACCCATTGAAAATTGTGATTTTCCATAGCTATGTTTGTTTGCCAGAGGGTACACCCCCATTCAATGAGTGATAACCAGCGTTTCGCCCCGTTTTTCGTTTCCGCTTTTCAGCATCCCATCGCATGCATCGCGCACCCGAGGACATAGTCCATGGCCTGTTCTGGCGTCACATCCTGTGCGAAGTGATGGTTCAGCCCAGTCGAAAAATCACCAAAAAAATTGGATTTGCTCCAGGTCAGGTGATTTTCTAATGGGATTTTTCCACCATGGGGAGTCTACTAGGATTATTTTTCAACAGGTCTTCCAAAAAAAATGAAAAATAATCGGTGGATTAGCCAATAGGAATAGGCACAAAATCATCTCAGAAAATCCAGGTAAATCCCGTAAAACAGGACCTACCCTTTGGTAAACGTTAACAGTTTGCGAACTGGAAGCCATGGCCCATAGAAATAATTGATTTTTACCTATTAAAGATGGTGATGTTCCCTAGCTATGTTAGTTTAAGACATTCTACCCTCCAGTAAATTAACATAGACCCTGCCATTCATCGGGGTTGGAGGACTAGTTTCCACTATAAATTGCTTATTTTCAGGGTCGAACTGTTTATTTACCAGAGGGTAAATCATCCTAAAACCCTGGCTTGTCCCTTTCATACGGGTGAATCTTTCAAGGACTTTCCTAATGGATTCTGATATTTTTGCGAAGAACTTACCATATTTTGTTCCGCCAAAACCTGAGCTATTGGAAGGACTCAATCAACAAAAAAACAACTTCTGATATCTGGTTACAGTAGTTAAATCCCATCAAAATCCCCATCTGATGTTGATTGTATATACTAGTTTGAAGGCCATTTACAAGTAAACCCATTATATATCCAAATGTTCGTGTGCATATGTGTATGTATATATATTTTTTTATATATTCATATGTTTATCCCACTATATATTCATGTCACAGAAATTCTGCATCCCGTAATCTAAATCTTATTCTATCGCACTAAACCATTGATTGTATATATCCAATGCCTAAATCTCACTATATACATTACATTAAATTGAATTAGATTCCATTACATTACGTTGCATTACATTATCTTACATTGCATTACATTACGGTACGTTCCATTACATTACATCACATCACATCACATACATGTGTATATATATATATTATACTTATAACATTTATATCTATCTATCTATATATATATCATTGTATCCCACTATATTAGCCATTCTATCTCATTTATCCCGTTGGTAAAATAAACTTTTTGCGAGCATGGGTTGTCCCTGCCTTGCACTCCCGGCCGATCACCACGGCCAACTCCACCTGAAGGGATAATCAACAAAGCCTGGGAATGTCAGCATATATACTGTGCATAAATCTATATATGGGAAATATGGAAAAACATATGTGCATGTGTAAATCTAGGAAAACATATGTGCATAAATCTATGTATATATATACATATATGTTTGTTGGCCAGTGAATTCCGGTTTGATAACGTTTCAATTTTGGCCAAAGAATTCCATTTGATAGTGGGCAGAGCTGTTGTTTCTTCAGTTTTTTGCAGCCCAACTTTGCCATGTTCGCTTGCGTCATGGAGATCTCTCCGCTAGTACTGTTCAGCGACCCACGCAAGACAAGCACACAGGATGGGGCCCCCAGTCGATAGCGTTCAGTTGGTTTATAAGTGGTTTAACAATGGTTTATGGTAGATATAACTATAGTTAATTGGGATTAGAATGGTTTATAAACCAACGTTCACATCACTGGGGGGTCCCATCCTGCATCTGAGGCACAATTAGAAGATAGGTACGAACAAAGACAGGTCATCCCTGGCCAAGAACAGAGCTCGCAGCTGCGTAAGTCCAGTTGCAGGCTTTTGCACTTGATTGTCAGCGTTTGCTTTCCATGTGCTCGTGCTCTTGCTTTCTGATCGGATTTTCCCGAGAATATAGGGTTTCGATTGAAAACCCGAATTTTACCCATATTTAAAAAAAAACAATCCTCGCCTAAAAAAATCATAAAAATTCAAAAACCTGGTTTTCCCAAACCGGGAAAAAAGTTTTTGGAAATTGGTTTTATGGTTTATTTCTGATCCCAAAGTTTTTGGAAATTTTGGTGGTCGGCATCCAAATTGATTTTTTTTCCGGACGTTCAAGTGTCACAGGAGCAGGGGCGTTGATTTTTCAATCCCTGAGGATCCATGCGAATAAATAAAGTAAGAGCAGACATGTATGCGAATACGAGGTCATTTCTGATGATCCCAAATAGCGCATGCACTGTCGAAATCTTACAGTCGGAGATCGTATTTTGTCGGAAGCCTTGGCTTCCAATTGCCTACTAGTCGCGCGACAAACTGTGACGAACCATGACGAACCGTGGCAGGAGATTCAAAAAAAAACACTAAAATCTTGGGCTTTGTCGGAAAATGCCGTGACAGACCGTGATACGGTCAGCGGCTATGTCCCCAAAATTGTTGGAATTTACCGGAGATCAATCGGAAGGAAAAACAGGCGGAAATGCATGCAAGAATCATGGTCAGACCGAAGTCAACATTGTAGAAGTTGTGTCGAATGTCACACAAAATGGTGACCCCTCCTTAGCGAAGCTGGTTTATAGCCTTTGTAAGTAGGTGATGGGCCAAGATATATCTATAGTTGACAGATATGATATAACTATATATGTTTATAATAGTTATGTATATATATATATATATATCAATTGTCGATAGGTTTTAACAACAAGGTAAAAAATCACGGCACGAGGCTGCTTAGCGTCATAGTCACCAGCATCATTACATTCAAAATCCCGACCTCCTTCCATTATGTGGATTGGAGTCATGAATTTTGACCCAGCATCGACGCCAAACGGATGGCAATCATATCCCCGAGGCATAAAAATCGCATGAATTACACCCGCACGTATCTGCATATTTGCTGCCTACATCACCGCGTCTAAGGTATTTTTTGAGCGGTTGACCCATGGTTGACCCACGGTTGACCTATTGACTTTGTGATCATTTCCCCAGGCTTGTCAGAGAAATGCCCATGGTCAACCCCTCCCCGTTCTTCCCGGGTGGTTTTTCCGGAGCTCGCCATTGGTTTTCCCATTGAAAATGTTCAAGCTGCCTCCACAGAAAGATGTGTTCGCAGTGAGGCCAAATGTTACAGGATGGGGCCCCCAGTCGATAGTGTTCAGTTGCCTTAGTTTATGGCTGAATTCTATGGTTTATGGTAGATAAAACTAAGATAACTACCAAATATGGTTATCTATATATATATTTATATCTACCATAAAACATAGAATTATCTAGTCAGTGGGGTTGATGAACAACCAACTTATAACTGGGCGGGCACCATGCTGTAGTTCACCATGATTCACCACCATGATTCACCACCATGTCAATGGCCATGACGAAAAGGATCCGATTGAGGACGGAGGTACCGATCCCATATATGTTTGGCTTATTTTTCAGGCCTAAAATTCAGGGAATATCATATTTATCACCACAATTCATATGGCCAGAAATATATGGTACTAACGACTAACGTACCTCCATCTGTTGGATCCTGGAGATCTCCCATTGAAGTTCGATACGTTCACCGCACATCACCGATCAACGGTTGGCCGCGGTTAAACAACCAGGCAATATTACGGTAAACTAGCAGTTTGCCATGGCAATGAATCTCAAGTTTAAAGTAGCTGAATAGCTAATTTCATCGAACTATTTCTGAGCCATCTATACCATATCTGGGTAAATTATAATATTTCACTAACCTGAATTAAGGCCATTTGGGGATCATTTCCAATACTAACCATGATTCCCAGTGAGGTCGCAGTGAGGTCGTTATAATTTACCCAGCCATATCTTCATCCCATGTTCCCATTCGCAAAGCGCAAGAAAATGTACACCCACACCTCGTAGTCCATCTTCTCTGAGACGCGCGGTTGCGCCTTGTCGCCACATGTTTTTTGGCGGAGGTAGAGATGAGGTCAGAATCCAATGGGGACAAATATTCAATGCGAATTCCAGGATCCTAAAATGGAGGTACTGTACCATTTTTTTGGCCATATTTTGTGGTGATATTCACTTACATAGGCCTGAAAACTAGGCCTTATATATGGTAGGTACCTCCAATCAATCGGTTCCTGAAATGGCCAGTGAAATATGGGTTAGTCCAGAAACATCAATGTGATGTCAGACCACCTTGCGGAGGAGTTGGAGTGTCTAAATTCATTTGATGGAGATTTAACCCTCTGGTCATTTAACCATGTATAATAGGCAAATTGGTAAATATTATCATGTTTATCTTCTATTTCTATGGGCCATTTTCCATAGCTGTGTTGAATAGCCAAAGGGTAATTATTATCCGTGTACAAACAAGTGGGACAGAATATATGGTTTATCAACACTGGGGACCAAGACGGGAATATGGCGGACATTGGCTATGGACGTCACTCCCCTACCTGATGAATCTAAAACTGTACCACACAATACGTGGGTAGTCCAGAAGACATTAGATCCCGAAAGATATCTCACCCCAATAAATTCGTTATTATCCCGATCATGAAATGAATCACCTGGAAACAACAGTATTATTCAATTCCATGATCCGCCTGGCCTTTTACCCCGGTATAAGAACGCATCAGTGGGGACATCTTTGGAGAATTTCTCTTTTTTTACCCTCTGGGAATTCGACAGTTCGCTATAGACAATCACCATTTTCAATGGCTAAATCATACAGAAATCATCGAGATCCTCCAATCAGTTCCCCAATTTCCCAACTTTCAGAATTTTCAGAATTTTCCAGGGTTGCTCCCAGCCCAGTTACCAGGGGTAACGTTGAATAAATAAGGAGAGAAAATCATGAATTGCCCACCCTTGAAGCCTTGTGGCCATGATTTACAAATAAAAATGCCTATTTTTTTTCCAAAAATCTGGGTAAATCATATACCCTCTGGTAAACCTTCACATAACGAACTGGAAAATCACCATTTTCAATGGTTAAATCCACGAACTTTCTATGGCCATTATTCAATCTGAAAAGTGCGGCCTTGAAAAAAAAATATCATTCCAGTGAGATCGCAGTGAGGTCCTTATAATTTACCCAGGTCCACTATATAGTGCATATATATGCTTATATATATATGTGTGTGTGTTATATATATATATGTGTGTGTGTATCTATTTATTATAAATGATATATGATATATGCTATATGATATATGATATGTGATATATGATAAATCATCTATGATATATTCTATACTATACATTATATATATATTATATAATATATATATTTTACATTTTATATTATATACTAGACTATATTATATATAATTATATAATTATATATATATATTATTTTATATATTATATATATATGTATAGTTTTTTCCATAAGGTGGCCATTGAACAAAACAATTTGTGTTCCCCATGAATTCCGCCTATCACTTGGGCCCCGACGATGGGATCCCCATGTGCCGCCGTACAGCTCGTGGGCTTCATGAAGACCTTGTGGCGTGGCGTCGGCTTCGCGTTTCATGGATACTATATGTTACTATATAGTAGTGGTTAATAGTGGTTAATGATGGTTAATGATAGTTAATAATGGTTACTATATGTTGATAATGGTTACTTACTATATGTTTATAATGGTTACTATATGTTACTTAAGTGGTTCTGGTTAATAGTGGTTAATGATTGTTAATCATGGTTACTATATATAAGGGTTACTATATGTTACTTTGATGGTAAATTGTTATTAATGGTTGATGAATTCTATGGTTAATAATGGCTAATGATGGTTAATAATGGTTAATGATGATTAATCATGGTCAATGATTGTCAATCATGGTTACTATATATAATGGTTACTATATATATATATTAATGGTCAATAGTGGTTAATGATTGTTAATAATGGTCACTATATGTTGATAACGCTTACTATAATATGTTACTTTAGTGGTTATGGAAAATAAATGGATGATCATTATCAACCATCCCAATGGCGCTTAGTACCCATGGGGTGTCATTATAATATGCGGCAATAACTGCGGCAACGTGAGGCCCCACAGTTATGTTGCTTTAGAACATCTTATAACTGTTATAACCCTAGATACAAAGTCTGCCAAATCATATTATCTTGTTATATCATAACACAGTCATGTTATTATATCATATTATATCCCCCATAAAGTGGTTGTAAGTCTGCCAAATGATGCGCGTCAACTTAGCTATCGGGAGTTCTATCCCCCTAGTTGGAAAACCCAGACGAATTCACCAAGTGAACTGTGCACCAACGGCAATGCTAACGGTTACTACTTTACTACGGCGGCAACGCGCCGTTAATTCTGTTCACCACACGGACGGAGACTTTGCACCGAAGTTTGAAAAACCCCTGGATCCCCTGGTAAATTAAATGGAAACTAGTCTTCCAACCCCGTTGACTGCCAGGATCTATGTTAATATACCAGAGGCTACTTTTGTGTACTTTCTTTCTTCATCAATAATGTGTGTTGATGTCTTTTGTGTTCTTTTTGTTCCTTCACAAACATGAGATGAAATAAACATCTCCGGAGACGTTTCAAGCAAGCGCCCTGAAGCCGATGGTCATGTTTCTTTTAAATGGCGACATGAGAAAATCATCTGACATCATCTGACCAACCAGGATTTTCCAGCCATGATGACACCGTGGCGGCCATGGCCGACACTTTGCATCGATAGGGCCCGGTAGTTTTGTATGCGCCGAGTTGCCACAGGGTTCTTTGGATAAGGCAGTTTCAACTCATCCGCATGCGCCCTGTAATTCAGGCCTCAGCGGCGTGGCTATTTCTATCGACTCCAGTGCTGCTTGGTGTCCGTTAAATCTGCCTGAAACAGGGGGAAAAAATGATTGGAATCATCATGAGAGGTAGGATAGAGCATCAACAAATCAAACAATATCAAGCATCGACCAGTTATCCACAAAAAAAGTCTCCCTCTCAACCAGTGTACATTGCTCTTCAGCAAGCTTCGGGTAGATATATCGAACTAGTCCAGTCAATGAGGTGAAAGTAAACCTACTAACAACGGGTGAAAAACAGACATATCCATGGCATCCTCAGCCTCATCCTCGTCCGAGTATGAATAGCCATGGCATCATGGATGTGGTGGTAATAATCATAACTAATCATGGATAGCCATCCTCATATCTACCCCTCATTTTCCAATTTCTAAAGTTTAGGATGTTTGTTTGTTTGACTTACCATAGACCCCCTGAAAATACATATCCTTGTTGGTCTCATATATAAATTCACTGCATGAATCAACCATTCACCAAGGATGGTTAGTTACCTACAACATGGTGCCCCCCGGTTGTGCTGGTTTATAAACCACATTGACTACGATTAGATAGATATATCTACCATGGACACTTAAAAATGTGTTACTTCCGCTAACTTCGCCAAGTAGGGCGACCCTGAAGCACTTCAAGAATGATGCCAGCTGGTTTTTAATCCCCAATACACCAGCTGGCACCCAAAAAAATCACCTGAGGGCAAACCCAATTTCATCACCAATCTCAAAATCACCATATTTTGTGCTGGGATCTCAACCATCCCCAATCATGCAAACGGTTTATGGCCATTTTTTCTGCCCAAGTCATAACTCGTCACCCACAATGACTTAGTCACTGCTTCCCCAAACGCCTGGAACCAATGACTGTTGGCACCCTAAGCTTTCGGCCAATGCAAATGATGTCCTGCCACCACGAGAGCAAATCCACACATGGGACGTATGAGGTGGTGCCCAATGGGTTTGTAGTTTGACTAGAGTTTATGATGGGTATATTGCGTCAAATTATATCTATAAACCAACTATCATACAACCATGTATGATATAAACCAACTATGGTAATTATAAGCCAAATAGATATGAAATGTGTATCTATCTAGAGTTATGATGGTATAAACCAACTTATAACTCGCGGGGCACAAAATTGAAACACAGATCATTCATTTCACCCTCTGGTAAATTAACATAGACCCTGGCAGATAGGGGTTGGAAGACTAGTTTCCGTTAAAGATTGGTGATTTTCAGGGTCTATGTTTATTTGCCAGAGGGTAAATTATACCCCAAAAATCACTAAATTTTATGGTTTTGGGGGGCGCCACATTTTAAGAAAGCTCCATTTTTTGGGATGGTCCTTAAAGTACTTTTGCCACTATCTCAGTACCACAAATGAGCAAATGTCCAATAGAAACACTAAAAATATGCTATATATATATATGTATTATAGTAATAGTAATAATAAAAATTATTATATTATATTATATTATATTATATTATATTCATTTGATAATAGTAAATATGCTATATATATATACAGTATATATATATATTCAATAATAACCCACCAAATCAAATCTGTGTATAAACATCTATAAACATCAAATGTGTAACGCAATGAACTCCTGGGGCATCACAGGCGGCAAAAAGCGGCCCACGCTGACCTCAAAAAAAACGGGCCGCCAGGAACGGACTTATGATATGAATTGATATGATACCCGGCCATAGGAAAACCATAGGAAAACCATAGGAAAATGCTGTTTTAATGGGATTTTCCATGGGATTTCATGGGATATGTTCTAGTTCTTAGGGATGTTTTTATTGTAAAAATTGGGGATTGGTATTTTTGAGTGTGATTTTTAAATGGGAGATCCATGTTTTAAAAGGGAGTCTCAAAACATGGTGCCGTGGGGTACCATCCTTCATCCATGGCACCATGAAAGCCTGGGGGGGTGCAGTTGGATCATCGAACAATGGAAGGGGTGGCTAAATTCCAGCCATGTTTGATTGCCAGAGTCGCTACATCACCATCTTCAATATCTAAACAATCCATACAATGTGGGGCCCCCAAGATAGCTAAGTTGGTTTATAACTAGAATAACTAGGGTTTATAGTACTTATAACCATAGTTAGATGGGGCTATAAACCAACTTATAACTAGGGGGCCCCACATTGTATGAGATTCCCATGAAAGATCTGAAAAATGAGATTCCCATGAAATATCCCCCATGAAATATCCAACAAAAAACCCAAGAAACCACGACTTTTTCTTGGTGAATCACCATGCTTTTCCAGCACCAGAGTTCTATACACAACTGATTTCAGTTGGATCGTCCCAAATCTTGATCCGTTGATGGTCAGTTGTTCCCACTCAATCCTCCGGTCAAGAAGATTCTTATGGCTTAATTGTGTCGGACCGTTGCCCGGCCTGGCCTTCTTGCCCGTGTCCTTGAGACCATCGAAAGGGTTGCCTTCGGCTTGATGGAATGACCTCAACAAAATATTTAGGATCATATGATGATACATTGACATGTTGATATGTGAATACATGGATCATCAGCATCATCATCATCAGCATCATCATCATCATCACCATCATCATCATCACCATCATCATCAAGCCAGAAAATTTCAGGGTTGATCATGTGTGATCCATGGCCACATGAGATAATGCGTACGCCAGACACGGTGCTAAGGCTAAGGTCGAGGCCCATCTGCCTGGCACGTGGCGACATGGCATGACAACATGTGTGGATCAAGAAACATTCGGAAAGCGACATGATCCGAAACCAGACTCGGAAAACAGATTTCAAAAAGCGACATGATCATTTAAAACTTAACAACATATTCTATGTGTTTTTATAATTTCAGAACTTACAATTACAACATGGAAATCTTTATTTGGGACCATTGATGGCAATAACATGGGTACATTTCCTGGGAAAATCATCTATTAGAGATATAATGGTATATAAGTAAGCAACTATATGTGTTTGGGTTTTTCTGAAAATGGTTAGTACCCTCTGGTAAACTTTCACATAACTATGGAAAATCACCATTTTTATTGGGAAAATCCACTATTTCTATGGCCATGTTCAATAGCTTTTTGTATGTTTATCAGAGGGTATATCCCCAAATATGCAGCTATGAATGGTGACAAAAAAAAGAATCATCAGTTGGAATTTGGAGTACCCGATTTTCAGACCAACTCCGTTGATGTCTTTTCCAACTCCAATGATAATGCAAATCGTACCAAACCATAGGAAAACTATAGGAAAACCACAGGAAAACCATAGGAAAATGGTGGTTTAATGGGATTTAATGGGACTTAATGGGATTTAATGGGATTTAATGGGATATACCCTCTGGTAATGACTAACATAGCTATTGAAAATGGCCATAGAAATAGTGGATTTTCCCATGAATAGCATGGTGATTTTCCAGTTCGTTATGTGAAAGTTTACCAGAGGGTATCTGGAGTTGGAAAATTCAATCATTGATCTTGGCTTCAGATTCCAACTCCATTCACGATCAATACATGGAGGTTTCGTTCGCTGGGAAAATCATCGAACTAAATTGGGGACTTGCCAACTAGTCATGTTTCATAACGCCAGGGAGTACAGCCAAAGAGCCTTGACTTCATAGGGAAATGATCATCAAATTTGGGATAGCAATAAACTCATCTCAACAGATTTGTTTGTTGATCATTGATGGCTAGTAGTTTTCAAATACATATATATATACACATGTATATATATATACAGTGTATAAATATATATATATACATATATTATGTCTGAAAAACTACGATCATGACTCATCATTTGGCGTGAGATTTCTGAAGAGACTCATCGCCTGAAGGATGGCATAACATCTTCCACCTCCACTTGACTCAATTTGAGCAAAGCCTCAGGTACCAGTGGTCTGCAAGAAGGGAAAGCTGATAGATATGTTGAGATAAAAGTTGGATGTTTATATTGAGATTCATCTGCAAAATTGCAGAATGTGCTTTAAGTATTTCTCAGGCTATCCGGCGAGTTTTGGAGAAACTAAGCACAAACACAGGATGGGGCCCCCAAGTTATAAGTTGGTTTATAAACCATTCTAATCCCCATGAAAACTAGTTCGTTATATCTACCATAAACCATTGTTAAACCACTTATAAACCAACTGAACGCTATTTTGGGGGCCCCATCCTGTGTGACCCATCGAAAACAACTCCGTCGAATTTCTAAGCACTGCGCGGACCATTGCTCCGTTTGCTCCGTGGTCCGACCCTCAAAATCCAACGATCGGAGCCGATCGAGCCGATCCCTACGCTGTCGAGCCGGAAAAAAAAAAAACGGGAAAAGACGTTTCCATCGATGAGTTGGTGAACATAACTCCAATTTCACTCTGGTTTATGGTACTTATTGGAGTAATAACCAACTTATCGATAGTTATTGGAGTAATAACTATGGTTTATGGTACTTATAACTATACTTACTGGTGTTTAAAAACCAACAAACATACCTGGGGGGGCCCACTTTGCAGTTTCCATCCATGGAAGGCTTGCAACATCTTCGGCGTCTAAGTAGATCCGGAAAAAAAAACGAAGAGATTTTATGGGATGGCCATGATCCATGGTGTCCATCGTCATTTGTGAGTCCATCATAAATATAATCATAAATGAACCCAATGATGATTTTGGGATGGTGTCCAAAATGCCGGGTGAGGTCATAGTGAGGTCATAGTGAGGTCGCCCACATCGCCCCTCGCAGGTAGTTTTGGTATCTAAGCTGACGGCTATGATTCCAGCAATGCATTCTTAAAACTACTATTGGGAGATCATCTATCTACACAATCGTGTTATTCCAAAGGAAAAACAGAGGTGACCCCAACAAGTAATAGTAATCTATCAATTATAATTTATCAATACTATTGCTATATCAAAGGAAAAATAGAGGCACCGGTTCGGTATACTATTTATGATCATCTAACTCTTGGTTGACTGGGCGAAACCCCCTCAATCAGTGGGAAAAGGGCATCTACGGGAAATCATGTTAGATAACCAAAGGGTACTTGGGGATGTATCCCAGTTAGAATAGTGGGTCGTAACCATATCATTCTTCCCCAGTTATGTATGGAACATCACCAGTTCTATATCACGGGGTCACATCCAAGTACCATATTTGGGATGCATGAAAATCCAAGCATAAGTTCCTATAGTACCATTAAAAATTAAAAAAAAAAACTGAGTGACCAAAATCCACAAGCAAAATTTCTATGGCATATCTATCCATTGGTTCTAAAACCTATCATAGTACCAATCCCAGTACCAGCCATTTCGGTGTGCGCCAAAAAAAACACCAAAAAACACGGCACCTGGCCCTTGGAGATGTGGTAGACGCAGAAGCGTTTCTGCTCCGGCATGGGCCCATCCTGGTTTTTTTGCGCAGCTTTTTGCATCAAAGATGGTTCAAAAAGTGGAACAACCGATCTAGAAAATAGCGGTTTATAGTGGTTTATAGTGGTTCTTAGTGGTTTATAGTGGAAAATCCGATCTAGAAATAGATGATAACTGGCAATTTATCAGTTATAACTGGTTATTTGAGGGTGATTTCGATGGGATGAGAAACGTTCTATAAAGATTGAAGTTTGTCACCCAATGATCTGTTCTGGTTCTGGATTCCGATGGATTCACATCGATATACCCAAGATGGTGATGGATACCCTCTGATTATGCTACAGTTTGCGAACTGGAAAATGGCCATTGAAATAGTGAGTTTTCCCAGCTAGAAAATGGCTGGATTTTCCAGTTCGTTATGTGAAAGTTGACCAGGCCGGGTAGGTCTGGTTGGAACCTGAAGCCCAAGAGTGAACTCTTCACACTTCATTCATGGAGATTTACCATTTAACGATGACCCCATGGGACCTATTGAGGAAGTCCCAGATCTGGAAGTTGTGCACGGAAAAATCCCTATTTTCGCAAATCAAAATTGGGGTATCCTCAGTTTTTAGACACAGCCAATATCCTACTCTTAGCTACTCTTAGTTAGTTATTTATATTATATATATATATGGTTATATTATATATATACCATGAAAAATATTCCCATGAAATCCCATGGTAGATCCCCGCGAAATCGTGGATTTTTATCACCCATCAACCTGTTTTCAACAATTAAAACTGTGAAACAATGAAAGACCTGTGAAAGATCCGCCGCGTTTTGTCGGCCTTGAAGCCTGTGAAGTAGTGTAGGACCTGGTGGACATGTCTGCAGGTGGTACTGCAGGTGGTCCAACTCAAAAAAGGAGGATTGAGAGCCCAAATTTGGCCAAAAAAGGGTACCCGGCCTGGTAAACTAACATGGAAAATGACCCATAGAAATAGATGATTTACCGAACTTAAAGATGGTGATTTTCCAGTTCGTTATGTAAACGTTTACCAGGCCGGGTAAACTCCAGATGTGGAAAACTGATGACCGGAAAATGATGACTCCATTGGTGGGCTGTGAAACCACATCTAAACCTCCTGTCCTGTAGAGGTGACATCTTGTCATCTAAACCAGTTTCCCCTTAAAATATCGAATTCCGAAACGTGATTTAAGGGTAAATATATGATATCTAAATTATAATATGACTGTATTACATATTATATGTATATATACATGGGTAAATTATCTGGCCATATTTATTCATATGACTATGGGTGAATATGAAAAAAAACTCTTAACCTGAAATAAGATCAATGAGGCCCCCACGGCTGGGGATGATTTCCCATCCCATCCTTTTCCACGGCGTCAATGCATTTGCATGTCGCGAGTTGGACTAGTTGAACGGAACGGGTACCTCTCCACCTTTGGCGGAGACCTTAAAAGACCAGTTTTTGTTGGCCCAAGTTCTACCAGTTATCAAAATGGATGGTTTATTATGGTGGAAATCCTATTAAAATAGATGGTAACTGGCAATTTATTAGTTATAACTGGTTATTTAAGGCCATGGCTATAAGTTAAAACTGATGATTAATGGTGATTAATAGTGGTTCATAATGGTTAACAGTGGCGAATAGTGTTGTTCATGATGGATATAACTGGTGATTTCGATGGGATGAGAAACATTCTATAAATGGGGTGACTTGTCAGTACATATAACTGGTATTTCGGGCCATAACTGTAGCTCCAGCTCTGTTTCTCTGTTGATGGAAAAGATGAGGCATCGGTGGTTGTTCTGTTTTTCGAAATATCTTGTTTTGATGATATCATCATCAACGAAAACACAAGGGTTTTATCAACTTCGCTTTCAGCACTCAGCGTGTTTCTCTTCACAAGGTGGTGCCGCAAAAGGTTGGCTGAGTTGGTATATCACTACTTCAACTAGGGTTTTCTGGATCTTTTTCGGTAGATACATCTACACTCAATAATGGTTATAAACCTTTATAAACCAACATCAACCACGTTTTGGACGCACCGCAAAACGTGTCATCCTGCAGCGGGAGCTTCCTCATGCTCAATCCCCTCCACATGGTGCCAGCCCTCAGGAAGTTTCATCGTGGCATCAGACGCCGACATCGACAACCTCTTGGCCGTCGTCTCGGTAGGTTCTACAGGTTCCACAGGTTCCAGGGTGGAGAGTTTCCTTGGACGGGGATGGCAGCGAAAAAAAACCATGGAAAATCGGACAAAATGATGGAAAATGACGGGAAGTCATGGAAATGCATGGAAGTTATCAGTGTTTCAAAGCGGAATTCATCCAACTAGATGAGTCATAGGAAAATGTTTGTCTGCAGAGAGGACCATCCCGGATCATCGAAAAATAACCCAAGTTCTGGTGTAAATAGTTGGGTTCTCTTGGAGATACCTTAAGGGTGTGAAGGTTTCACCAGAAGGCTCTCACTGAAAACTTGTCTTGAGTGCTGGTAGAATGCTTTGAATAAGGTTTGTTGCAAGCATTCAAGCACAAAAAACTCTCCTGCTGGGCCCATCAATCAGATCTCATTTCCAGTAGCATGCAGCCCACTGCTTGACATCATCATTGCTTGGGTCACGGTGTGATCTCAATCTGTTGCTGCTAAGAAAAAACGGCTCTTCTCGCTGGCGAAATCACCACTTGTTTCTGGTATCTCCATCGTTTGGCCCTGAAAATCGTTGTTTTGCGCCTTTCATCATATGGGGTCTTCCTGAAATGGGGGTACCCCTAAATCATCCATGTTAGTAGGATTTTCCAGCAAATAAACCATCCAGCTTTTGGGGTACCCCCATTTATGGAAATCCCATGAAATGTGCTTGTCCGAAAATTGGGTCGCCCCAAATCCTACTGTTTGTCAAATTTCTGGACAAGGCCGTACCTTAACCCATCCATTGCCACAGGCTATGCAAGCCACGAATGGATCTCCCGCACTTAGCTAAGTTGGTTTTAGTTCATGAGATTAAGTAGGGTTTATGATGCTGAAATAATCATGATTAGATGGGGTAACATGAACCAGCAACATCCAGCAACCATATATTTAATTTGTTTTTGATTCTTAGATCCATAACTTGCCAGAAATCACAAGAAAAAATCCATACCCTCTGGTAATTTAACATAACGAACTGGAAAATCACCATGCTATTCATGGGAAAACTCACTATAAATGGCCATTTTCAATAGCTATTTTGACATAACCAGAGGGTAAAATCCATTAAATCCCATTAAACCACCATTTTCCTATGGTTTTCCTATGGTTTTCCTATGGTTTTCCTATGGTTATCCCATTAAATCCACTGAAAACCACCAGATCCTCCGCGTTTCGCACCGTTTCGCCCCGGTGTCCAACGGTCCCCAACGGTCCAAGCATCTGCCGCGCCGGAGAGACGGCGCCCAGTTTGATGAGCTCCCGCTTCACCGGCGCCTTGTGGCCCTTGGGATGCTGCTCCTTGGGCCACAGGTCCCGGTCCCGGTCCCGGTCCGGTCATCATAGGGGAATAGAAAATGGCTTATCAGAATAGAAAATATGGTCATAAAGTTTGGATAAAAATGGAAGACCATATTTTCTATTATGATAACTGACAACTTATATCTTCTATAAAACCATAGTTATCATAATAGAAAATGGTTATTCAATGTCAGTTATAGAGAATATCATATTGGATAAAAATGGCATCTTTCAGGATCCGATTGATTGGAGGTACCGATTCCATATATGTTTGGCCTATTTTTAATAAGGCCTATGTTTCAGAGAATATCCCCAGAAAATATGGCCAACAATATGGTATATACTAACGTACCTCCATCTGTTGGATCCTGAAGATCTCCCATTGACAAAATGGGAGAAAAATGGCATCTTTCTTTAGGGACAGGGACTAGATAATGCCATGAAAAGGGTTACTGTTTAATGTCAGTTGTGTGTCATAAAAATGGATTAAATCATGGTGTTCAAATATGGACTAGTCATGATAATAACTGATAACTGATCCAACTTAACTGTTCATGATAACTTTTTGGATTAGGTAATGTTTGGCTGATCATAAAAAAAACCATTAACCTCTGGTAAACGAACTAACACTTTGCGAACTGGAAGCCATGGCCCAGTCGATAGAAATCGTGGATTTACCCAGCCAGAGGGTAATTCATGGGAGAAAAAAAATCCAAGGGACTAACCATATGAAATTGGAAAACCATAGGAAAACCATAGGAAAATGGTGGTTTAATGGGATTTAATGGGATTTAATGGGATTTAATGGGATTTAATGGGAGTTACCCTCTGGTAAACTTTCACATAACAAACTGGAAAATCACCATGCTATTAATGGGAAAACTCATCTACAAATTGGCCATTTTCATTAGCAAACTGTTAGTTTACCAGAGGGATTATAATGTGGATAACCACCTATTTCATGCGGATAGAAGATGGTAATGGCACAACTCGGTGGCATCACCTTGTAAATGAATGAGCTTAATGAAACCGGATATGCTGATGGAAATTTACGGATGCGTTTTTGTCCGGACATGGGGGTATAACCAACTAGAATGAGGATATCATGGGGATATAGTGGGATGTGGCTTACCATCTGGTTATGACTAACAGTTTGCCATGGAAAATCACCATGCTATTAATAGGTAAACCATCTATTTCTATGGGCCATTTTCCATGGCTATGTTAAATAACCAGAGGGTAACTATATATAACCAACAATACCATAATTCGGGTTTGCCTGAGAATAGGATATTCCCACCCCAACTGAGGCCATGTTTAGTTGGGAAAATGATGTTTCAACGCTTAGCTTGTCTAACTTTGGATGATTTGGGGGTACCACAATTTAAAGAAACTACCAAATCCAAGTACGATTACTCTGCGAAATTATCCCAGGATTCTCATGTATAGAAAACACAGAATCCTCCTTCCCCTACCAGACCAACTCTTGCCCAGACTCACAACAGTTCTAATTGGTTTCCACTAAATCCCGACCATGATCACCCATAAACTAACCCATGTTTGGCATCAAAAGCCCCTGGTGTTGGCAGTTAAAACACCATAAAACCCCATAATTAGCTCAGCTAAGTCCCAAAAATCACACATAAATATCACCATGAATATCACCAAATATCACTCACCATAAATATCACCATAAATATCATAAATTGCCATCAATATGCCTTGTAAACCATCAACAAACCACAAATCCCAATCCCATACAGCCACAAAAACACTCCTCAACCATCATACTTTTGGAGTTGCCATTATAAATCTCACTAGTCGGTGAATCCCTTTGGTGATAATCCCATTACTAAGGGTCCGCGTTAAATTTTAGAAAATTCAAGACTGGCCAATTTGATGTTTAATTGATTCCCTTAAAAAATAAAAAGTCAAAAATGAAGGGCCCATTTGTGGGTTTCACCCCCTGATAATAAAAACTAGTCAGCCCCGGTGTCTTTTAATACGGTCCATCTTTTAAGATCGATTTGTTTTAATATTAAGGTAATTAATTTAATAGTAGGGGAAAGTTTCGACATCCAATTTTTGCCAACATTGTCAAAGATTTTAAAAGGAAATCGAATCGATTTTGAAATAGAATGTTTTAGTTTTTTATATTCAGGTGTTTAATTTAATATTATGGGAAAACTTCGAAATCCCATTTTTGGCAATATGTTAATTGCAATTTAAAAAGGATATTCAATCGATTTTGAAAAAGATTCTTTTAGTTTTATATTTTAAAGTTTTTCATGTAGTTTAACCACCATTTCTCCTGGTAAAAACATGTTTTTCCCGAATGCGTAGCCTCGGGGGTTCCCGTTTCACTCAACGGGGGTTTTTTGAGGGTGTGTTAGGGGTGTGTTCGCTCGACGGTATTATCAATGATCCCATCACATTAGCCATTGATCATTCCTTTACCCTCTGGTTATGTCAAAATAGCTATTGAAAATGGCCATTAATAGTGGATTTTCCCATTAAAAATGGTGATGTTCAATAGCTATGTTAGTTTTGGTAAATGTCCCATTTTGGGGCTATTGGACATCACCTGAAAAAGTAGCCATGGCATTGACCATATACCGATTTTGGTTGGGTGATGTTCAATGGGAACATTTAATGACCCATGATTTAATCTCCCTAGAAAAACGCTCAAAATTCGTATTGATGATTTTTAGGATCCACTAATGGATACATATCATGATTTATTCAAAGACATTATATAATCCGTAGAAAATTGATGGTATTATGATTAAAACCATAAAACATCATCCCATTCATCCTCTAGCAATAAATCCTCCAATGTTACTATCTATTAGCATCCACTACATTCGATTCATATCCATGATTTTTCATGAATCAGAAAATCCTCCTAACTATGGAATAACCATCAATCATTTACTAATGATCCAATTGATTAATGATTTCCATCCACTTATATCCAGCAAGTAAACCATCAACAAACCAATCTGGGTAAATTATAATATTTCACTAACCTGAATTCAGGCCATTTGGAGATGATTTCCCTAAAATAAACCATGATTCCAGGGTTCGGTCCCAGTGAGGTCGTTATAATTTACCCAGGAGCAATGGATACTAGCAGTATATTTCATTATATTCCATTATATACCCTCTGGTAATTTAACATAGCTATTGGAAATGGCCATTTATAGTGGATTTTCCCATTGAAAATGGTGATTTTCCATAGTTATGTTAAATTACCAGAGGGTACATGAAAAACGAGGAAAGAGATTTCCAATCAAGCCCAAGAATTATGAAATCAATGAATCCCAACAAATCACGATATTCTACTAATATATATATATAAACTATAGGAATATCAGAATAACCATCAATCATTTACAACCATCTACTAATCATCCAATTGATTAATCCTTGTCATCAACGAATATCCAGTAAACCATCCACTAGTGACTAATGATTAATCTTGCCATCCACTATAGTATCCAGTATATTCTATTAGTATCCATTATTTATCCACTCTATCAAAACATCCTCCATCAATCAATCATCAAAAAGTGATAGAACATCCCATTTTATTTCCAATCACTATTTCATCATTATAGTAAATATTCTATTACTATACATTAGTATCCACTAGTATGATGGGATTATTCATGGGATGATGAAAATTTAATCCCATCAAACCATTAAATCCCGTTACTACAGGATGGGGCCCCCAGTCGAAATCGCGTTCAGTTGGTTTATAAGTGGTTTAACAATGGTTTATGGTAGATATAACTATAGTTAATGCGGATTATTTCATGGTTTATAAACCAACTTATAAATGGGGGGCCCATCCTGTACCAATCATTTACCAATCATCCAATTGATTCATCATTGCCATCCAATAATATCCAAAAATTATAAATCAATAAATCTGGGGAATCTACACATCATGGGAAATATATGGAAAATATGGTGATTTATTGGAAAAATATAGGAAATATGGTGATTTATGGAAGATACCCTCTGGTAATTTGTTACATAGCTATTGAAAATCGCCATTTATAGTGGATTTACCCATTTAAAATGGTGATTTTCCATAGCAAACTGTTAGTTTACCAGAGGGTATATTTCCTCCAGAAAATTATAACAACAACAAAAAATCCTCCAAGTGTCATGATACTATTAGCAAATGATTAATCCACTATACCCAGTAAATGATTAGTAAATATTCTATTAGTATCCATTAGTATCCACTAAAGAAAACCCATTGATCTCATCCAATTATTAACTATTCATCATTCTACTAATTATACTAGTATCCATAGTATCCATTAGTATCCACAATAGAAAAATGATACTATTAGTAAATGATTAATCCACTATATCCAGTAAAATATTCTATTAGTATCCATGAGTATCCACATAATAGATCAAATAATTCACTATATCCATTAGTATCCATTTATTATCCATTAGTATCAATAATTCTATTACAATTCATGGGATGATGAACATTTAAATCCCATCAAACCATTAAATCCCAGTTTCTATAGCTATTATCCATGAGTATCCACTATAGAAAAGCCCAGAAAATCAATTACTAATCATCCAATTATTATATACCAATGATTAACCATCATTAACCACTATTAACCAATTATATACTATTGGCCACTATAGAAAAGCCCAGAAAATTTCTTCCAAGTGTCCCACACTTGGGTCAGGTACGGCTCTGCCTCTGCAGGCGCCTCTCTTGGCAGCTGCTTGGCCGAGGCCACACCGGACCAGGTGGACGTCTTCACAGCCCCTGGCAGGCGGGGTTAACACGGACTTCACCGGGCAAAAAATGGTGGATTTCATGGGGATTTCACTGATTTCATTGGGATTTCACCGATTGAAAGAGAAAAAAATGCTGGATTTCAGCAAAAAAACAGGATTGTGACAGCAAAGATATGGAAAAAATCGGTGAATTTCACCATCAAGACTATCGCTTTATAGATCATTCAATGAGCAAAAATCTCAGCTACCCTCTGGTACATTAACATAGACCCTGGCAGATAGGGGTTGGAAGACTAGTTTCCACTATAAATTGGTGGTTTTCAGGGTCTATGTTTATTTACCAGAGGGTAAATGGTGGATTTCACAAAAAAAACAAATGGGGATTGAACCTGACCAGCAAAGGTATGAGGATTCGATGCCCTCCGTTCCCTTATCCTGGGTGAAGAACCAGGATTCCCCTACAGAATTTGTATATATTGTGATAGTCCCCAATAGCTATATATTGGGATTTAATGGGATTTAATAGCTATGGAATATAGTGGTTTATTGGCATTTAATGAGATACCTAATGAGATATAATGGGATATGTAATAAAAACGTAATGGGAAAATCTATACCCTCTGGTAAACGTTTACAGTTTGCGAACTGGAAAATCACCACTTTTAATAGGTAAATCCATTATAACTGGGCCATCTATACCATAGCAAACTGTTGACATAACCAGAGGGTATGGGGTTGTCGGAAAACGGGGTATATCCCCAAATAGCCATGAAAAGAAGGGATAATGGTGATCAACCCTACAGGATGGGGCCCCCAGTCGGTTTATAAGTGGTTTAACAATGGTTTATGGTAGATATAACTAGCTATGGGGATTATTTCATGGTTTATAAACCAACTTATAACTGGGGGGGCCTATCCTGTATTTTCAGACAAGCCCATGTTGGTTAGTGTAATCCCCAATAATGATCAACAAACAATATCATATTCCCCATTCTATTCGATAGTACAATCCCGAACCAATAATCAGCCGATCATCACCTTGTCAATGATATGCCCATATGTTTGCTAGCTAATCCTCCTATAAGACACCCTGATCAATTGATAAGTTAACTTCCCCCCTCTAAATCCCATGAAATTTCATGAAAACCGGCAATCCCCACCAAAAACTCTCTGGCAATTCCATGAAACGGTCCATTTTTTGTGAAAAAAATCTTAGAAGAATGGTTACAAACCCCCATAAGTTGGGATATAAGCCCTAGAATCCCTAGAACTATGCCATTTTTCGTGAAAAATCCCCGAAGTTACTCCCTCCGCTCTGCACCGCTTCGCACCTTTCTTCGCCATCACCGGCTCCGTGGGCAGCGCCGGTCCGCTCTGCACGCGCGCCAGTGACGCCACTTCCGGCTCCGCCGTGCTGGGCGCCGTGGGAGGCTCGCTGGGAGCGACGCTCGGTTGCTCCACGGCGGGCCTCACAGCTCCGCACCGTGGGGGGTGAACGGTGCATCACTTGGTTAATAACTATGCTCAATACTTGGTGGCCCCCATAGATAGCTAACTTGGTTTATAACTCCAATAACTATGGTTTATGGTACTTATAACTATAGTTAATGGGGTTTATAAACCAACTTATAACTGGTGGTGCTCAATAACTATGGTTAATATCACTGGATCTCCATAGAATCCCAATGAATCCCATTAAAATCCTATTAACATTTCACTACTTGGTGGCTCATCCCACTTAGTAAGTGGGTTATAACCACAGTTATAAGTGGATTAAGCCTACTTATCCCATTTATATCTGGGGTTATAACCCACTTACTAACTGGGATGAGCCACCAAGTAACTATGGTTAATACCTATAGTTAATAACTCTTGGTCAATGGGGTTTATAAACCAACTTATAACTCGGGTTGTGATGATAAAATGACTAAAAGCAAAGGAGTTGAACAAGTTGAACGGGTCAATTGGTTTTGGGGATGTTGATGTTGATATTAATCCAGCCAAAAAATGTCCATGGAACCAATAACCTGGGGATTTACGGATTTCCTGAAGCAAAATGGGATTCTTTACAAACCAACACAGGGATATGAACTATATGAACCATGGCGAATCTGGCTGGTTAAAGCTTCAGTTCGATTACCCTCTGAGAAATTTAAACCTGAGAAGAACCAAAACGAAAGGCAGTGCCCTTTTTGGACCGCATGTGGGTAAGCCGAGGTGAGGAGCTGCTAGTCTCGTTGGCACCTGGCAGAACCGGAGTTATGGATTGGTTTGGCAAGATGTATCTGGATGAGGGAGAAAAGATACATATTTAGTGAGTTAAACATGTATATTATATATGAGGAATGAAGCAAATGTCACTGGAAATAATCAGCATGTATAAACCCATATTTCACCCTACCAATGACCATTGTTGGCCACAGTAAGGCAAGATGAGATATGCACAATCTCTGGACATTGATAGTATTGGGGATGTACATTTGGGATCTGTTCAGAGATGAGTATTTTCAAGACTGTTTAGAACTTGCGCGAATGACAAAGATCAATATGTTCCCAGAGCTGTTTCATACGGAACCATGTTGAATCAGCGTCATAGTACCATTTTCCGCCTGAAAATTTTTTCCCGAAACGGAAGCCTTGGTCAGTCACTATTCAGTATTGGTACCATTGATTGTACACAAATCGATGTTCCTGCCACATGCATTTCTCTTCATTGGGTTCTCACCCCGAATGATAGCCGAGGTCGCAGAGCCTGTACCAAGAGCTATGTTTGCTTCACGCAGCGCCAGGTACTGTGAGCAGACCTGCCGTCAGTGGCGAGACTTGTGTATAACTGTGGGTTTGACATCTCGACTGGCTACAACTATCATGGCCAATGTTGATGTTTGGTATCGGATAGAAGGAAAATGGTTTAACAACAGGTATTGATAAGAGAATTGGAGGTATGTAACGACGAAGACACAAGGCGCAGGTTGATGGGAAGCTAGCAGCGGGAGAGTGACCGTATCACGTAGATACTGCAGATTGTATCCTCGCAGGATATTGTCGAGCTGCTGAAGAGTCGTATGTTCCTTTGTGCGGAACATGTTGTAAGCAGAACGTAAATGTTCTGGCCTGGGCTTGTTCAGAGCAGTAAAGTCAGGGAGACGCAGGAGAAGGACGTCGTCTATGTTTTGGACCCGGCTGAGCAAAACGAAGCAAGCGATCCAGTAGTCATCCTTGGCGTTTAAGGGGTGTTAGATTGATGCCAAAGAGAGCTAGAAATTAAGGCAGCACAGTGGGAATAGTGACAAACAGTTTGCGGATAGAAAACGACGAGGCACTAATTTCATTTGTGGAGGTCTTGCGAGATCCAGAATGATAGCAGGTAGGGTTTGTCCTTGGAGTGTGTAATGGGTGAGTGCAAAGAGGTTGGTGGCGGGTATTTGGCATCGATGCAGTTGTAGGAAGGCTTTATTGTCTGCGTCCAGAAGTGCGTGATCCACGTGGGCATCCCGAGGGTAGAATCGCCATGGTTGGGTTGTCGGCGTCAACAAGAAACGTCCGGCTCCGAGTGCAGCATGTTTCACCCAAGTAGCATTAGGAACGCGCAGGAGCAATGCTTGTGGCAAATACAATAAAGGATGTGGAGGCAATGTCGGGTCGCGAGGAAACGACCTTAGTTGCGATGAGGAGACATGGAGAAAGGCGAATAAGGAAACGATGTTTCAAGCTGAAAAGTGGCAAGCGACGGCTCAGTGTCTGCCAATACGATGTCGTCGACGATGACAGTGCAGCCACGAACGACGCCGAGTTCTGGACAGAGTTTGGTCTCAAGGCAAAGTTGAACACCAGGATATAATGCAAGAAAACCAGGTAGATTTGCAGTTGCAGATAGAGTGTGTACTGCGGCTGCCTCCTGTGCCAGTGTCGGATCCAGTGTCACGTTGCGGTTCCCGAAAGAGCTGCGATCTGCAGCGACAGCTAAGACAAGCCGGTGCCCGGCGGATTGAGCGGCTTGCTGGGCTCTTTGCATGGTCTTGCAAACACGGATTGTATGCCGCATGACACCGACTGTGCAGGTGCTGGGGTGGAATTTGGGTTGGAACATGCGAGCATCTGCAGTTTGAAGGAGTCGATGGTGTAAATGTTGGCAGGACTCGTGGGGGATGCCTTGATCGGAAAGTAAATCCTGTAGAAGTTGTTGCAGTGGACCTCTGCAGCGATGGCTTTCCTCGAGTATCAGGACTGCAGAAATAGATCGCCAAAGGGCTGCGCCTGCGGCAGCGTGCATCAAGGAGGGCGAAGAGGCTGAGGTTGGTGTTGATGCGTCTGGTTGAGTGGCACGTGGTGGGTTGATCAGGCAGGAAGCACCGATTGGAGGAAGTTGGTGAAAGTCACCATCTAATCGCAGAGCAAGACCTCCCCATGGAGTAGTATGTAAATTGAATATTTGGCGACAGCGCAGATCGATGAATGCTAGGATTTCGTTGGAGATCATGGACACCTCGTCGATGAAAAATGTTGTGACTTTGTGCCAGAGGCTAATCAATGCATCTTTCTGGGAACCAAGGGAAGAAATTGCTGATGCCGAAGCAGTGCTGAAATCAAAAGGTAAGGCCAAAGCGGCGTGCAGAGTTTGTCCTGCGACTAGACGTGCGGCCCGATGAGTGAAAGCAGCCTGCAGGGTGGAAGAAGGCAGAAAGAAGTGCAAGAGGTCGGCGGCGCAGTTGGTGATGAAAGTTTTGCCAGTTCCTGGCCCGCCGAGAAGCAACGATGCCTGAAATGGTGGAAGGGCAGTAGTAAACCCCCAAGCACGATTCAGTGTGGCTTGCAGCCAGGCTCCAACCAAGAGCAAGTAGGCGGCTTGTTTCAAGTTGATGGCGCCAACGGAGTTGGAGCATCGGCCGTCTTGGATCCATGCGGTGATGCGATCGAAAACAGTTGTTTCTGTTTTTGGGAAAGGAGGCTGAGGGAAATTGCTGCCCGCAGGATGCGATTGCGAGGGTGGTGGAGTAGGCAATGCTGGGTCCCACGTTTTCTCATCGCGTTGCAGTTGACGCAGTGAAAGATGAGATGGAAAAGGCCAGCCATGATAAACGTCGGCAGGATCACATGGTGAGTAAGATTGCGTGCCCACAATTGCGTCATCGAGTATGCGGAAGAGAATGACGAAGCTTGCGGAGGCTGGTGGAAGAGGCCATAATTCGGAACGGGACAGTGGCAGTAGAATGTCCCACGTTGCTGCAAATGATGGTGAAGTTCGAATTGAAGCTGAAGCTGAGGCCTAGCGTAAAAGTTGCGATGGGATAGGTGCCACAGTCGTGGATATGTTATATGAATCCCCCGTTGAATTAAGTCAAAGGGTTGTTGTCAGCAATTTTATAGTGATCAACCTAGAGACGTTGACCTCCTCAAACTTATAGATATTGCATGAGGGGGATTTATATTATATAATTCCGGGGTTAGAGAAAAGGAGCGGAAGGTAGAAGCTTGAAAAGGAATAGGCTCCGGAACGCTATTTGGGATGTCTTTCCAAGAAGTATGGAAGGGAAATTGTTCCCATAGTTGACAGGAAGCAAAGTGATTCCTTTAAGGCGCCTCATCGGGAAAATCGTGTGGATCCAGGTCGCCGTAGTCTATGTCGTAGGTTTGATCGCAGCTGACGTCAGAGTCGGAATCAAGTTGCCCAGGAGGTGGACCATGTTCCACGGTTGTGGTGTCGGGGACGCCGTGCAATTCATCAGGATTGCAACGGAGTTCGCGATCAGCAGTTGTGGGGTCAGAGAGCCCCATGTTGTCGATGTGGTTGATGATATGCAGTGTACGTTGTGCCCAATATTCAGCACTCAAGGGGGAAGCACGTGTAGAAGGTGATGGTAGTGAAGCAAGGAGACCAGCAAACCAAGTGTCAAAGGCTTCGGACCAGCTGGCGCAGCCGACAGAGCTGGGAAGCAATTGGTGGAGATCAACCCAAGGCTTGAACAGAAGCAAAAGTAAGAGACCGCGTTTGTTGGCATCTTCTGTAACCGGTGGAATTCGCGGTCCCATCAAATGTGGTATTTTCCAGGCAGTTGCTGTCAAGACTTGCTGTCGAAGCGAAGTTGCGCGTGGATGCTGCGGTAGGAAGGGAATGTTTCCGGGAGTTTTGAATGTTGTTTTGGATGTCGGAATGCGTGTGACACCAGCTGCGTAGAAGTAGAGGGGCCAACCTTGTAGATCGTCGCCGCGAAAAGGATAATCATCACTGGAGGGAGTATAGAACTGAGGCTGTCTGAAGTGGTTGTTGGTGTCAGAGCAAGCTTGAATGCTTTCTTCAGGGAAGATGAGAACTGAAGATGGCGTTGCGGCTTCGACGGAAGCGAGGTGTGAGCCATCAAACGGTTCGGAGCTCTCGAGTCGAGCAGCCAGATGGTAGAAGTAGAGTTTGTGGAAGGAATGTGTAGAATAAGCCTCTGGGTAGCCCAACAGGTAAGAAATCATTTCTTGGACTGACTTGTGTATACGCCGTTGGCAGGACATCAGCAATTTGGACAGGGTTGAGCGTGCTCGAGCTTTGTGGTCCATGCCTGCATGAGCTGCGCCGAGGTCTTGCTGCAGTTTGTGTGTTGCGGTATGAAGTAAGGTCCACAAGGAAGCCAGGTGGGGTTGTGTCTTTGTAGTGTAGCAACTGACATAAAACACCAAGGTGGACATGTTCTGAGCCATCCGTCGGCGAATCAATGCAGCAGGATTGGGTGATTGGAGGTAGTCGGCTGGAAAACGTAGAAGGGTGGAGATGTCATGGTTGCATTTGCAAGTAGCCAGTATGATAGGGTTCATGCGACCGAAGAACTGATGGTGCCGTTCTGTTTGAAATGCGTCGATGTGAGGTGGCTTGGTTCCAAGCAGAGGCTTGGGGCAAAGCTCAATACCGTGACAACGTTCCCAGACATGAAAGCCAAGAGGTAGCCAATGCCAGAAAGATAGCCTACAATAGCCTCTCTTTCCAATTTTGCCCTTGTAACACGTCTTTGGTTGGCAGCAGTGAAGAAGACCGCTGTAAAGCACAGAAGCACGTAGATCGTAGAGGAGCATGGATGCAGTGTCTGTGTGCAGTGGGGCGATTGTGGTTGCAAGGTAGTCCAAGCACCAAGGAACAAAAGGCTTTTGCACAGGCATGTCGAGAGCAAATGGGCAGTCGATGAAATCATGGGCATACAGGAAATTGATGGGGTCAGCCGCAAACCAATGATCGCTGGCAGCGACGAGGTGTGGCCGGTAGTGTGGATGCATGAGCTTCATCTGTGCATCGGAATATGGCAAGGGCCGTAAGTTTTCCAACGTTGAGCGTGGCAAGTCAAACATAGGGGGGATGGCTTCGAAGGATGTGACGACGATGGAGTTGATCCATGCCCAAAGTCGCTCTTCTAGAAGAGGGAGTTGCGCAGCAAAGTTTTGCACTAAGACATGGGGGTCCTGGAAGCCGTAACAGAACAAGAGGAAATGAATATGTAGGCTGCCTCTTTGCTGTGGTTCGATTACACCAAAAGCTGCGCTAAGTGGACCGAAGATGCCTTGCCCGTCAATGGAAGCAATGCCATCTGTTGGAAGCTGCTGGGCGGATGGAACCACTTTCAATAACGTGGAGAGGAAAGTGTTGACATGTAGATGGAAAGCTTCGACTGCTGCCGTCGGATCAAGCGCGACCATTCGCCACAGATTGGCGTCACGGAGGGCACACAAAAGATGCTGATCAAGTTGCACCTGTGGTAATGGTGTGGTAGGTGTTGTCAAACCACGTCGCCAGGTAAAGGGATGCAAGACGTCAGCAGGATTGAACGTAACAAATAGTGAAGGACAACCAAAATAAGTGATGAGAGAAGTCAGTTCACCACGCATCATGCGTCGAGCTGCGTCCGTGCAGGGAATTTGTCCTTGCACTGCTTGCAAGCAGCGAAGGATGGCTTTCATGGCATTTGGAATGTCATGAGAGCGCAATGCATCAGGGATGGAGCCATGCCTGAGCAGACAAAGGAGTTGTTCGGTAGCATGACAAGTTGTAGATGGTAGAAAGTCGAAGAAGGCAGATAGCAAGTGAAAGGAAGGAATGAGGAATTATATTGATCATGTATGTATGTAAAGATTGTAAAGGGAGTAAAGGTAGTGAATATGGAGGGAAAAATGGATGCTAGTGAAAACCATTGCTGCAGAGAAGGTACTCTCCGACAGTGCTTGCTACTTGCGTCCAGTCAGTAGCTTGAAGGTTGACAAAGGAAGGGAGTTGCTCTCGGAAATGTGGGGCTTGGACTCGTATGCGAACTGCGCGAAGGAGACGGCGTCTATGCAGCACAGAAAAGAGAACAGAAATGAAATCCAAATCTTTTCTCGGATGAAGCTGAACGGGCCGATCACGTCGTAGGAGCAAAAGTTTTCCCCAGTCATGATCAGAGAGATATGTTCGACGTGGTTGGCCATCAATACCATCTCCGTATGGGAATTGCAGTGGGAAACATGCCGTCCAGAAGAAAGGGTCGTAACTGTTAAGCGGTTCGTCGGCATGGGGGACAACGACATAGAGCTTTTCTTTGCTTTGGGCGGGCCGGGTCTGATGGATGAGATCCTGTTCGAAAATGCGATGGTTGCTGCTGGAGGCCAGGGATCGAAGAGCGTATTGTACTACGTGAACATCAGCAGTGGCAGAAACAGCATTGGAGGTGGCATGACGCTCGTAGCGCTCGCAAGCTAGCAGAGCAGTATTCCAA
The DNA here is from genome assembly GCA_947184155.2 of Cladocopium goreaui. Classification (NCBI taxonomy): domain Eukaryota; class Dinophyceae; order Suessiales; family Symbiodiniaceae; genus Cladocopium; species Cladocopium goreaui. Next base: position 667,760 of record CAMXCT020001180.1, on the reverse strand, counting down.
AGTTGCAAAGGGTCTGTGTGGTCGACGCCAGGGTCAAGAACAGCAGCATGAATTGCGGAATCTGTTCCACCAGCAGTAGATGCGTCAACTGGACCAAATTCCCTGGTCAAAGATTCTTGGCTGACTTGAGCAAGAGCAGCCCAGGCTGGTGGCACACCGTTAGCAGGAAGGTCTTGCAAGGATGACATGTCAATGGTGATGTCAGCATAGTAAGGGTTGTGTTGCGTGAGCCAGAGCAGAGCGCGATGGACTGCGCTGCGTCTCACGACGAACTCCTTGGAGAAATGCAAGTTGCTTTGCAATGCATCTGTGAAGAAGACACTCAGGTAGTCAGAGACCTGCGCTGCAGAGACTGGAAGTTGTGAAAAAATTGTAGCGGCATTCTGCGGGAATGCGATGGCACTGGTAGTGCCAAGCATGCCTTGTTGGCGTGCTTCTGGGTCACCAGAAGGAGTCAATGTGCGGAGCCGACGGACAGCAAACCCTCGTGCAATGAAAAGTTGTTCCCCAAAGGACAATGACTGGAGTTCCTCTGGTGCTGGTAGACAGAGATTGTTGTTGGCTAATGCAGATGGAGGCAAGGTGGGCGACGCTTTGCGGAAAGACCGAGCACACGGGACACATGCCAGGCACTGCAATGAGGCAGTTGGATCGAATGTTGCGATTTTCCATGTTTCTTGAGCATCTGGCGCAAGGTGCAGGAGCCAAACGTCCTGAGGCAAAAGTAATAACCGAAAACTCGCGCCGGGAACTCTGACTGGCAAAAAAAAGGAAATATATGCAGATTTGACAGGAAAGGAATCTGATGACCGACCGATTTTGTTGGGAACTGTTATTGGCAGAAAAAAGGAACATATGTAGATTTGGTAGGTAAGAAGCAGATGCATCAGGATTGACCTCTATAGGAGCAGGTACGAAGAATTCTTGTAGTCGTTGGAGTGTTAGGCCACGGAAAGCTGGTGGTACATCGAGAGTGGCATAGTTGGCAAATTCTTTGAGGAAAAGAGTTCCAGAAAGTAGGGGATGCAGCTGAGCAAGGTCGCATGGTGGGGCGCGGAAGTCCAGCAGTTCGCAGGTCATGTCCCAGATTGGGCACGCGCAGATGCCGCAGAGGCGGGGTGGTTGTAAACACTGATGAAACTGCTCATGGTATTCCTTTGCATGCGCCAGGAGTATGGAAGCTGGAATAGCTGAAGGCCACTTTTGAGCAGATTCTGCCAGGCGCCGAGAGCGAGCAGTGGAATTTGCGGCTGGTTGTACATCTGTGGAATAGAATGTCGGTTCTGAAGCGGTGGTAGCAGCTGCTGTTGCTAGGACTGCAAGACGTTCTGCTGAAGATCGGCACCAGAAATCCCATTGCTCTGCAGGGTATTGCATACAAACATCGAAACAATGTAAAAATTTGTCTAGGGCATCACAGGTCGAGTAGCCAAGTAATGCAGTAGTTCTGCTGTGACGATGAGTAGATGTGCTGGAATTGTTCGTCGCCACCGTTGGTCTTGATAGCGGCGCAGTAGTGTGATCTGGTTTGCATGGGTACCTGAGATCTCTTGAATCGTTTGCCATAGATCATGGAAGGCATCCGTCGACCAGGCTTGTTGTTGGAAACAAGATGTTTGCTGCAACAGTTCGACAGTCTGCGCGAAGAAATCTAGGCGTGGCCCCAAAACCAAGGAGAACCAAGGATGAGCGGCATATTCACACATTTTCCAGTGAAGGTCACATGGTTGGGAGAGGATCTGTCGTGCTTCTGCTACGTTAGGGACTGTGATGAGAGAGTAACGACGTCGGAGGAATAGAAACACTTCAGCGAAGTACTGGTAGCGTGGAATGTTGGAGCGGTGCCATCGAAAGTTCCCGGCAGGAAAAGCAGGTGCCTTGATCCTTTGACTCTCTATATTAATCACACCATTTGAGGTGGGATAATCTTTGACGGAAATTGAAGCTGCATGCCAGAGAAACTCAAAGTCGGGTACGGAGAAGACCTCATTCTGGATTTCAGGTTGGACGCGAAGAAAATCTCTGATTGCGTTCAGGCGAGCAAGCAAGGCGACGCTGTTGTCGCCGGGGCGGAAGTCACAGTTGTATCTGTGACCCCTGTAGCGAAACCGAGCTTGAACTCGCTGAGTTTCGGCAGACATCTGTGGCAATGAAAAATGAGTCAAGCTTTGTCTGCTGAAAAAGATCAGATGAAGTTGGGGCAACGTTGAGTTCAGTATGACTGATGTAGAGTGGTGAGCAATGAAATATTAGAGATAAGAATGGCGGGAGTGGAGAGCAGATTCTGGTGTGAATGGACAGTGGACATGTAATGGAGTGAGTGGAAAGCAAGTGAAAGCTAGCTGCTGCAGAAGCGGACATAGATCTGGCGCGATTGTGAAATATTTTTGCTGTGGCATCTCTTTGCATTGCAGAGTCCTGTTGCCGTACATAAGTTCGACATCTCTGACATGTCCCCATGAGTGGCTGAGATTAAGAAATTAACTCTGCGTGAGTGGTCCTCTAAAATCCGCCCGCACCGAAGGTGCTGGGGCGTGATCGTCCGGATGGCACTCGTAAAAGGTTGCAGGTTTACCTGGGGGGGGGGGCCCATTATTCGGCCAAAACCTCCTGTTTTTGATAGGTCGTGACGCTCGCCTTCAAAAAACACTGTAAAAAACAGTACGGAAGACACCTGTTCGTGAACGCGCCCGTCCAAAATCGGCAAGCGAAAAGTGAAAAAAACCCGTGTTTTTCAACTTTTTGACCTCAATTTTTTGGTTTGCAACATCTTTTTTTGCGGTTCCGCAGGTGGCCTGGCCCGGAGGCGGATTTTTGAGTTTTTGGACCCGTTTTCGGACTGATTTTCGTCGTTTTGTGATAGCAGAAACACTGGTTTTTACAGTGTTTTTCTGTTTTCTGCATGCTTGACGGCTAGCTTCAAAACTTCCAAAAACCTCGTAAATTACGCTGTTTTATGTTACGGTGTGAATGAAAACATCGTAAATACCAGTGTTTTTTGACGTTGGTTAAAAAAACACTGTAAATTACAGTGTTTTTGGCCACCTGACCCTCAAAAACCATGGTATTTGCAGTGGTTTCTGCTTCTCACCGCGCAAAAACACTGTAAATAACAGCAATTTCGCCGTTTTTTCATGTTTTTCGCTATTTTTTGAACTGCGTTGGTCCGCTATACATGGCTATCAAATTCTTCGCGTTTTTTTTCCGACAATCAGTACTTTCGGATGTTTTTGGTCTCAATGGCCGACATCATTGGCAGTTACGAGCGGTCGCGAAGGTGTGAGAACAACATCGTTCAAACCGTGGCGGCCGCACAGGGGTTCTTGTCGCGGAGCGACGGCAATAGAAGAGAACAATGGCAGTAGAAGAGAACAATGGCTGACATCATTAACAGTGTGGACCGTTCACTCGATATGTACATATATGATCTTTATATATATAGATATATCTCTGCTGTGTGAGCCCAACGATGCGGTGCGGGCGGTTGCCGTCGCGAAGCGACGTGAATACTCTGGTTAGCTTCCCGCCTCACCAATGCCAAATTTGGCAATGTCAATGTCGTAATTCTGTGGCTGAGAGCATCTGGTAGCTCCCGTCTCGCACATGGTTTTAGTATGCTTTATATCCCATTTAGGAGCCCGACAAAAACCGGCCCATCTATCCTGACCAATCATCCTTCTCCACTAGAAATGGACTGTTTGAAATCTGTAGCCCATCCTGCAACAATATCAACGCCGACCAAAGGTAATATTTAATATCTTGGGCTATTCCACAACCCCTTCTTATTTACATGACCATACCTCTAGAGTTGCCGGTTACAAAGGACGAGAGCAGCTCCCGGCCTTGAGGCCATAGTTTTTGGCAAAAAGCTCGGGCGCCCAAAAGATCCTGTGTAGATCTGAGTCCCAATGGATGCTGCTTGGTGATAAGATGTGATATGCAGTTTCAAGATATCCCTATAGTGTCCCCAAATAGATGGTTTTATGGATAGGATAGAAATCATCTAATTGGGGGATATCCGTAGAGATCTGATGTCGTGAAATCATTCGAAAACTCCAATGAGGCGGAAGTGATGGTCTCCGCATCTCCTGGTACCAGCCTCGGAAATGAAAAGCGATCGTCTCGGAGCACCTCCGCAGTACCTGCCAGATTCCATCAAGGGGTTGGACCCCCAACCGTTGAAGCCATGGCAGCTTCGAAATGATCATCTTTGCGGGTTTATGGACTACACAAATATCAAAATAGCCGTTCCTTATCTTAAATATACAGTGCACATGTGCCATTGTTATACCCTTGCATAAGACATGGTACAGGCCAACAATGAATGGACTTTGAACTGCGGGCTCGTTGAACTCCCCCACCATCCACGGATTCTTTGTTTAAGTCCGTGGAGGAACGCCCAAGCTCTACAGCAACGCAGTAAGGTCGTGACTGGTCAACTTTTGTGTCCAGTTCCCATGCCAAATACATGGGCTGACCAGTAACACTGCAAAAGGTGTGGCCTAACGCCTGATAAGCAAAAGGTCGCTGCAAACGGCGCTGAAAGGTACCCTGCGAACAGCCGATCCAAGTGATCAGCTTGGATGAAGTTCAGTATTTCAAGAGATTTGAAGACATGCTGACATACTGACATGCTGATATGCTTGACTTTCGTGAACTATTGGCGGCACCATCCCTGCTATGGGTCCGAACCATTGGCCCAGAGTTTAGCCCAGAGATTGGGTGGTTTGGGCGCTCAGGAAGTTTGGCCGATCTCGGGCTCAGCCTGCAGCTGACAAGTTCTGGGGTGACCTTCCAAACCACCAAAATCCACATGAAACATGGGAGAACTGCCAGCTGATGCCAGCTGCCTGCCAGGGATTTCCATAGTGATGTTCAATAAGTCTCTGTTGCTCCACATAATTCGTGTGAGGGCCGTAGCCTGAGCTGCAGGACAGCTGGTGGATGCTGGAACCAACCACCGTGCCAAGTTGCATCTCCCTCGATGAAGACAAGCAAGGGATGCTTGAACTGCTTCGGCATATCGTGAGCATCCAAGTCACTGTGAACTGCTTGGTGCTCCCCAGCCCAATCCAATCAGTACCCCAGTGATTTGGCAACATCCCAACGCAAGAGTCGGACTATGTCATCTTGACACCAATAAGCCAAGGGGCTAAGAACATGCCAATGACTCCCAACAATGCAGAGAACAGCATGATCATGAAGGCTCTTCAACCGGTGTAACCATAGATCCTGCAGTCGTGGCACTTCTGCTGCAGATCTAGGACGGAAAAACTTTTCCCAAAATGGAAGCCTCATGGTAGACAATAAACGGATTCACATGGCGGTGACTCAATGCAATGTCAGTCGTGTTATACTCATCTATCTCGTGAAACATCCGCAGGCTAATGATGCTGATAATCGATATATTCCGGCCATCGTGATTCAAGACCACACGCCAAGCCCTCCAACCGTTTGACATGGTGCAGTCAAGGAACCATGACGTCTCACTCTTGGGTATCAGCGCGTGACCAATACCTGAGAACAAAATGATAACTTGAAGTGATAACGCTGAGAACACAAAATTTCACGGACAAGTCTTCTGCCCAGCTGGTGTTACGATAGGAAACAGTACCGAACTATATATAAAGACAGGACCCAAGTGAACATCCATCGAGGAGCTGCAACAGAGCGGAAAAACTTTTCCCAAACTGGAAGCCTTATGATAGACAACATAACGATTCGTGACGGCGCTTAGTCAATGTCAACGTTTTGATACTTATTGACCTCATAAGCCCGTTTCGACTGCTTCGTTCCGCCAAGACACCATCGGAACTCTCTTTTCCGTATGGCAGTGGGTTGCATCGTGTAGTGACGGATGATCCAACGCATGTCCAGTTTGTCGGCTCGCGACAGCTTCCGGATTTCGTGCCGTCTCCTTTTTTTAGGTGCCATCCACTTCCCTCAGATACTGCCGTTGCTGGGAGTGTGACAGCCAAAAACGAAGTTTTAGTGGAAAGTCTCAAGTGTGGAAGTTTTGAGTCTGACTGATATGAGGGTTGTAGAAGCAACAGAAATGGGGTGATTGTTTTGACTATTGACTATGGTGCTGGAGAGCGGACAGCACGTACATTGAGGTAGTAACTATTTTTTTGAAGTGGGCATTGCTTCCATGGTATCTCACTGTCAGGTTTTTTTCCAATAAGGGAAGAATCGGGAACATTATCGCAGATGCATTTTTCTTATAGGCTTACATACCTTGTCGGCACTGACGCTACCGCGTCGGCATCATGCTCCGTAGCATGCAACATTGTCTTGAGTGTGTGGCGCTGCATGACGTCAAATGCAATGCAACCAGGAGGCGCAGCTCACAGACCCAGAATTCGCAACAGTCTGGCGTCCACACAGTTAGAGGAATGTCCAGCGCAGTGAGAGCGTCGATGAAATCTTTTCTGCGGCGCCCTTGTGAAGCAAGCCACCTACCATGTAGGAGACCGTGATCAACAACTATTCGCCGAACAAATTCAAGAGCACTTTACAGTGACATTGAACATGAACGATGGAACAGCTAGTGGACATAGGGGAACCATGCCACTATGCATGCTTATAGGCCGAGAGGCTTCAATTCCGTCTGGGTCACCTTGCGTTTCCCCACTGTGGCACCAGTCCCCACGTGTCCACGGACATTGCTATCCCACAGGAAATGGCTATCCAATTCTACCTGCAGCCGGAGCAAGTTGGTTCCTATCCGAAGTATCCCCGGAATGCATCGACTAGCGTTGCTGGTAAAAGCGGTGGTGTGTTTCTTTCCCAAAGATGTGAACAACATTTCGTTACCACTGAGGACAACAGAAGTGAACGACATCATGCCTTCACGCGCCAAGCGTGAAATCCACGCGCGCCTGATAGGCAGAAAATTTGCATCCAGTGATAGCTAGGAAAAGAGCCACAGTGCCAGTTTGCAGGGCAAGCGCGAAGCTGCGCAAGGTCGTCGTGGCTCGGGCGATGAACACGTCATGACCAATGCCGCGCCCATACGGCCTGCACGTGGCACATGGGTTGAGTAACGTGACTAGGCCCTGTCTGCTGATAGACAATGCAGGGCCATTTCCCCATCGTGTTCTAAACTATGGCCTGTAACTGGTTGGCTGCCCCTTCTCAGCCACCAGAATCGGGAGCATCCAAATCACACGCTCAATGGCCTTTGCTGTGATTGCCTCACCCATTCGCTTTTCGAGGAACTGGAAGTTCGCCTGCGATGGCATCTGAAGCCAAATCTTGCCGTTCCGAATCAACGGGATGGACCACTGTTGTTTGAGCACTTGTCTACTTACGTCTACTCAATTGGGGCCGCGCCCCTCCCCAGCCTTGGTGACGCAAACGAAACGGACCACAACAAGGACCGCCAGAGCGTCCGGGATGTTCAAACCGGCTGCGCGACGAAGCGTGTACCTTGACGTAGCGTCAAGTTCACGCAGTGCCTGAGAAACGCTGGGATAGCAGAATTACAAATCAAGACAGAAGATTCACCATCAACAATTGATGAGAATTCCTTTCCAATCATGTTCGAGCATAAATATATCAACATGAATCGAGAAATGTGTGCCATCCTCAACCACTAGCTAGCTGTAGCACTGGACATGGTTATATACAATGTTCTACCCACTGAAACTGCCTAGATACGTTACAGAGCCGTCTGGTCGACATGAGGTCGTAGTCTACATCCGGTATGCAGGTATTGGGAGCATTGCCTTCCTTCGAAGAGACGGAATGTTTGGCTACTAAGCTTGTAATACGACTTCTTCCTTGGATCCTTAGGACGATTCATGTCATGATGATCTGTGAAGACCTCTGACCAAAATAACGATAGTACTGCAAGGCGCTACGCCGAAGAAATGTTGCAAATTGTCTTATGCCAGTCAGATGCAACAGGGTAATTACCATATCAGCGTCTGTTGTGAATCTTGCTGCCGTGTGGCCATCAAGTTCCGCAGCAAAGTCAGCCGAGAAACGATGGAACTGTAGAAGCGAGCCAGATATTGCTGCCCAACAGTTCGCGCCTGGAGGAGGAGTAATGTGAAGAAAGCTACCCAAGTATGACGCATCCATCCATGCTCATCTGACCAGCATCAAACACTACAACTATTGTTTACCAATTTGCTAGCCTCATTCATTCTAAGGTATCAAAACATATGTGCAGAGCTGCAATGCGACTGCACATATATTTGTGGCAGCTATAAGGATCAGCTGCACCTCGCGCCTCGCGTTGGGCGGCAGGCAGTGATGCCTTTGCAACTCTCAGCTGCTCAGCGTGGGCTTCTCTCACCCGCCAGCTGATTTTCTTCTCCTTGAAGGATCGAATGGATAGCCCTCCTGGCAAGAGCGGCCAGACAGGTCTCAGTGGTGCAATGATGCGCATCGCATTTCTTCATGTGCTTGTGGAGATGTGTTTGTAAATTGAAGGAAGTGGTACTCAATGATCAATGTGTAAGTTGACATCAGCATGGTCCTTGATCTCTCGCACCTCTGATCAGCGACTGGATTGCCTTCTCTTGGCCTCTCTTTCGGACAGCTCGCGCCTTCGCGCGCCGCGCGTCGCGAGCTTTGTTCCCGCCACTCATGGCGACCAGGAATACCTTTTAGACAGTCTGAAAGATTACACGATTCCACTGTCATATATTAGAACCTCTGCAATGCTTGCCTTCATCAGCATCTCTTACTCAGGACATCTTTGGTTCTGAACATGTCGTAGCCAGCTGATTAAGTCAACCCGTCATCACCGGAAGGACACGATTAAGCCATCCATCCTGCATGTGAGGAGAGTGGCCAATATCCTTTGGGTTGAAGCAGCTTCGTTGCAGAGTTAACACACAATTCAGCTGGACAGAAACTACAACCAATGCATGCCTTCACTCATAGGTCTAAACAATTCAGCTGAGGAGCTTTCAATTTAAAGGCTGATCTGACACTGATCCTACACGATTCCATGTGGACCATAGTGATGATTTGTGCTCATCAACACGCAAAGCTTGCATGGCGGGACAAGTTTTACCAACCAAAAGGCTTCTTTTATAATAATTCAATATGGTTCTATATGAAGACGATGCAGGACTGTTCTGTTCAGATCAGACTCATATGATTGCACCCAAGCGCGCACCAGTGCCTTTTGTAGCGCGACTGGAGCAAATCTTCTGCACAAGTTGACTCGTTACAGCGTATCTGCAAACTGTCAGGCCATATAAGCAAAATGATGCATCTCTGCTTCAAATTTTCTGCAGGTCTGAAGCTGTAAGCAACAGTATTGGTGCCGCAGTGCCACTGCTCTGTACGGTCGACACGAGAAATGCTGCAGTTTGGATATTCTTATCCAAGCGCATAGATAATAGAATGCAATTGCAACTACTGTAAATCATCCGGCAGCGTCGCCGTCAAAAACTTCCGCAAGAACTCGCCACTCTTGCTGGCTACGTCATAGTGGCCTGCCGCGTGATCTTCACAAAATTGTTTCCAGGCCTTGCTCAAGCATGAAATGCTATACAATGAATACCTTGCAATCATGACCAGAATCAACGTTGTTCGGCATACTGTGACTTCTCGAGAGCTAAGCTGATAGCATCCACAGAACCGAGCGATGCATTGGGCAGGCCAACCTCGACTTCGGTTCCAGTGGGCATACACAACAACAAGAGCAGTTGCTTGATTGAATGGACCTTTGAAATGAACATGGTATCGAAGAAATGCTATCATCATAGCATGGAAACAAAGCATCAGTCTCACAGGTAAGCTGAAGGGAACATAGTGATCTACGCTGTTCGTTCGCAACTGTTTTGCGATCGTACAGATTCTGCATGTCCAACATGAGAGGCACCTTAGGTTTCACTTCGACCTTCACGGCTTCGCTCTTACTCGAAGCCTGTCAACTGGATTCAATTTTAGGATAGTTCAAGTAGGATTGTTGCAAAGTAAGCACAGCTCTATCTGACGACACAACACAAACCATACATGCCTCCACTAATTTGCAGGCCCAAATAAATCGGACATTTTGTCATTCAGCCGATCCCGAAACGTTGAACGATATGCAACACAAGCTTTCAAGCCTTATATTTCATGCTACTTAAAGGCTTCCGTTTCGGGAAAAGTTTCTCACCAGCAAAACGTTGCTACGATAATGATTCGACATGGTTTCACCTGAAGAGGATTTAGGAGAACAGTGTTCCTTCATGACTGTTTTGTCTGGATCCGACGCGCATGACTGCGACCAAACGAGCAGCAATGGCCTCTGTACAATCATTGGAAAGTCTCCATACACTCTCATCACTGGCAGTGTATCTGCAAACTGTCAGGCCGTGCACGCCACACGATCTACATTTCTATGTCAACTTTTCTCAAGGTATGAGAATGTAAACAGCATCATTGGCCTTGCAGTGCCACTGCCCTATACGATTGACACGATCAATGATCAGAGATTGTGGCCACCCACTCAATTTTGTTTAATTTTAGGATAGTTCCAGTGGTTTTAGAGACAAAAGACAATCGGTATATTCTTGTACAACTTTTCAAAACCAAACAATGCGGATAACGCATGCAACCTATCCGGAAGCGTTGGAAGATACACAACATACTTTCTTACGACTTATGTCCCATGCGCCGAAGGGCTTCCATTTTGGGAAAAGTTTTTAATCAGCAAAATTTGCTATGATAATGATTCGACCCGGTTCCATATGAGGACTATTTAAGAACATAATGATCTTTGATTGGCTAGCCACTCTCTGACCAAACGCCCATAATGCTTTTTGTCGCATTGCTGGAACAAATTATCCACCCAACTTGATCACTGGCAGCGTATCTGCAATCTGTTAGGCCAAACTTTCCAATGATTCACTTTTACGTCAACTTTTCTCAAGCTGTGCAACTGTAAACAACATCATTGGCCCGGCAGTGTGACTGCCCCGTGCCATTGACATGATGAATGCCGTATTCGAAACTGGTGGCCATCCATGCAACATCCTGTCATATAAAACTCAAATGTTGAAGCCATGTGATTAGTGGATCATATCCAGTAGAATCAACAAACAACTGTCAACATGGTTGGCCGCACAACGTTACGGATGTCCACTATCCAGACGCTATAGGAAGCAACTAGTGTTGCAACAAAATCTTCAAACAACTGCATCGCTGACTGTGCATCTGAACACCATAGGCCAAGCATGCAAAATCATTCATCTCTGAAAATCTCAACACCACCACTGGCTGAGTACGGATACTGCTCCATACAGTTAAGACAATCGATGCTATGTTGCAAACGGTGTGCCATCCATGTAAAATTCTATCACCCAAGCTAAAAAGTTAAAGTCATGTGATACGATGAATCGAATTTGGTAGAAAATGGTGAAGTGCTACAGATGCCTGTCATCCCAGGTCGACTGCAGCCAGAGGCAATCAGCCTTCATGACGTGCAGTACTGCGGGCTGTGACCAGGAGAGGGAATGCTTGTAAGGTCTGCATGATCTCCGAATCGGCACCTTCCACCCAGAACAAAGTGTCTGGCAATTTTCCCAGCCACATCTGTAAATCTTTAGGCGGAAATGCCTCTGAATACCGAACGAACTCTGCGTCTGGGCCTTTTTCACACTCCTGCTTCGTCACCCGATGCCTGTAGCCACATTGAAAACTGCCCAAGAGCGGTCGACAGCGCCACAGATTGCCACCGAGAATTAACTGGACCAAATTGCCATGCTCCCGGTGGATCTCCAGAGTGGGGCGTCGATAATCTGGCGGCACGAAATTCTTCAGCTGCAACAGTGGGTACGTCTTCTCTCCGATACTGCTATTCGGGAGATCGCTCTCAGATAGCCACGGGGCAATGTCAATGCTACTGGAATTGTGGTAGGTCAGAGAATTGGGCACACCCATGAACTCCGGAAGCCGAAATGCAAATGCAAAGAAATTTTCAAGTAGCGTCAAAGCTTGGTAGACATCGCCAGCCACAGTGAGACACTTCTGATATTCAGGCGGTCCGCCTGTCTTGCAAATGACAAAGAAGTCATCACGGAGCTGCGATTCGGTCAGGTTCTCTTCGGCCAAGTATCTTTCCCAACGAAGCTTGTGGCCACGAAGCAAAGGACTCTGGGTATCCTCACAGCACCACATCAGCCCAGTGCCCAGAAGCTCAACCGGAAAGGACTCTGCGAGAAGCTCAGCGGAACCAAGGTGAAAGAGGGCAACATGGACATGTAGCCCCTGTCGCGCTGACACGCCGTGACCAAGCAGGCCAGCCATCGGCGCCTGAACCCGTTGAGGCCGCAATGCCCGCTTTCTCGGCGACGTCGTGACCTTCCAATGCAAGCAAACTAGTGGGACCTATCATTCAGACACAGCACCACCTATGTTTTGTTCCGTTTAATACTCTATGGATCCGTCTGCTTCTCAAATAACCACTTCTAAGAAAGATCAACCATGCCTGAGGAACTCCTGGAGCAGTAGGCATGGATCCTGGAAGGTAGCACATTGACATACATATGGTAGCGTCCACCTACACCAGTCAACCTACACCAAATCGAGCCTAACACCGCGGGTGTTGTTGGCAAACGGGGTGCAACAAGGGCGGCCTTCCGCACCACAATGCACTGTTGAAAACATCATTCTCTGATTACTCCCATGCCAACATTGTCTAACCGACACCTCTTCGGCTGTCGGTGCCACAGAGGACGCAGGTACTGTAGGCAACGCCTCAAGAACAAAGCACCAAAGTCCATGGTCCATATTTTCGTCTAAAAGCACCGGGTGTTGTCTTGCATCCAAGTCAGAAGTACAAGCTCTATGCAACATACATGAACCAATGAGAAACATGCTTCCTCATATAACAAGTGGTAAGTACATACATCAAGCCTGGTGAAGTGATGGGGCAGCAGACACCGATCCTGGAACGTATCAAGCCGACAAATAAACAGTCCATGTAAAAATCGCACAATACAGCGCCTACCAAAGCAAGCACAGAAACAGGCAGTGTCAAACTACGCCAGTTAAATGACGGCAAGCCGAGCCTAACCCCACAGGTGCTGCTGCGAGAGGGGCTGTGGCGACGGCTGCCTTCCAAACCACAATACAATGTTGAACCGCACATTCCGTGACTGCTCCTATGCCAGTGCTTCCAATGCAAGAAGAATGATTAGCGCTATCACTTTGAGTGGCGACGGCTGCCTTCCAAGCCACAATACAATGTTGAACCGCACATTCTGTGACTGCTCCTATGCCAATGCTCCCAATGCAAGAAGACTGATTCGAGCTATCGCTCAGTGTTGGCAAACGGGCTGCAACGAGGGCGGCCTTCCGAAACATTATTCTCTGATTACTCCCGTGCTAGCATTTTCTAATTGACACCTCCGCAGTCGGCGCCACAGAAGATCCAGATACCGTAGGAAATGCCTCAACAACCAGACACCAAAGTCCATGATTTCGTTTTCGTACTGCATCCAAGTCAGAAATACGATCTCTATGTAACATCATCAAGCAATGAGAAACATGCTTTCTGGTATAAATGCCGATGTTTCCCACGCACACCTCTTCCACTGATGGTGCTACAGAGGATCCAGATCCCGTAGACAACGCCTCAACAGCAACGCAGCAAAGTCGATGCTCCATATTTTCGTCTAAAAGCACCAGGTGTTGTCTTGCATCCAAGTCAGAAGTACAAGCAAAGAGAAACATGTTTCCTCATATATATAACAACTGGTAAAGACACTGTCCAAGCCTGGGGAAGTGATGGGGCAGCAGGTACCGATCCTGGAACGCATCAAGCTGAAAATAAACCGCCAATGTAAAAACACCAGATACGACACAAACAGACAGCGTGAAACCACGTCAGTCCAACGACGCTGAATCAAGCCTAACACCACGGGTGTTGCTGGTAAAGGGGATGCAGCGACGGGCGCCTTCCAAACCATAATGCAATGTTGAACAACTCATCCTGTGACTGCTCCCATCCCAGTGCGCTTAATGCAAGGGAACTCATTGGAATTGTCACCCAGACATAGCACCACCTACATTTCTTTTCGCTTGATATTTTATGGATCCGCCTGACGCTCATAGAACTATTTCTAATAAAGACTCACCAGGCCTCAGGAACTGATGGAGCCCCAGGCACCAATCCTGGAAGGTATCAAATTTATGGCATGGCTAGCGCCAAGCTACACCAGTCAAACTACGCAAAATCGAGCCTAACACCGCAGGTGTTGCTGGCACATGGGCCGGAACGAGAACGACCTTCCAAACCACAATGCAATGTTGAAAACATCTTTCTGTGATTACTCCCATGCCAACATTTTCAAACCGACGCCTCTTCTACCACAGAGGACGCAGGTACCGTAGGCAATGCCTCAAGAACAAGGCATCAAAGTCCATAGTCCATATTTTCGTGTAAAACCCAGGAGTTGTACTGCATCCAAGCCAGAAATACAATCTCTATGCAACATCCATAAAGCAATGAGAAATATGCTTCCTCATATATAACAACTGGTAAGTAGACTCACCAAGCCTGGGGAAGTAATGGGGCAGCAGGGACCGATCCTGGAACGCACCAAGCTGAAAATAAACAGTCAATGAAAAAAAAACAAATACGACAGACACAGGCAGCGTGAAACCACGCCAGTCAAACGACGCCAATTCGAGCCTAATCCCACAGATGTCGCTCCAAGAGGGGACGTGGCGACGGCCGCCTTCCAAACCACAATGCAATGTTAGACCACTCATACTGTGACTGCTCCCATGCTAGTGTTTCCCACGGACACCTCTTCCGATGTTAGCACCACAGCAGACCCTGGCACCCCCGGCGCAGCCTCAACACGAGGGGACGAAGTTCTGTGGCGCATATGTTCGATTGAAGCATCAGGAGCCCCACTGCATTCAAATCGATCGGACTAGCAACAGCCTCAAAGCAAAAAAGGAACCGAACCTCCCAACGTTTCTTTTCGTTCGATATGTTATGCACCCCCCTGCTTCTGATATAAGTACTTTGAAGGAGAACTAACCAGGCCTGAGGAACTGATGGAGCACCAGGCAATAATCCTGGCAGGTATCAAATTGCCATACATGGGTAGCGTCAAGCTACAGCAGTCAAACCACGCCAAATCGAGCCTAACACCGCAGGTGTTGCTGGCAGATGGGTTGGACTGAGAGTGGCCTTCCGAACCACAATGCAATGTTGAAAACAGGTTCCTGTGGTTGCTCCCATGCCCACATTTTCTAACCGACACCTCTTCCGCTCTCGGTGCCACAGCGGACGCAAGTACTGTAGGCAACAACCAACATCAAAGTCC
Source organism: Cladocopium goreaui (assembly GCA_947184155.2). Classification (NCBI taxonomy): domain Eukaryota; class Dinophyceae; order Suessiales; family Symbiodiniaceae; genus Cladocopium; species Cladocopium goreaui. The sequence goes on along the minus strand of CAMXCT020001180.1, from coordinate 652,467 downwards.
ACGGTCCATATTTTCGTTTAAAAACACCAGGTGTTGTCTTGCATCCAAGTCAGAAGTACAAGCTCTATGCAACATATATGAAGCTTTCTAACCGACACCTCTTCCGCTGTCGGTGTCACAGCGGACGCAGGTACTGTAGGCAACGCCTCAACAACACAGCATCACACGGTCCATATTTTCGTTTAAAAGCACCAGGTGTTATCTTGCATCCAAGTCAGAAGTACAAGCTCTATGCAACATATATGAAGCAATGAGAAACATGCTTCCTCATATAGCAAGTGGTAAGTACACACATCAAGCCTGGGGAAGTGATAGGGCAGCAGGTACCGATCCTGGAACGCATCAAGCTGAAAATAAACCGCCAATGTAAAAACACCAGATACGACACAGACAGACAGCGTGAAACCACGTCAGTCCAACGACGCTGAATCAAGCCTAACACCACGGGTGTTGCTGGCAAAGGGGATGCAGCGACGGGCGCCTTCCAAACCATACTGCAATGTTGAATAGCTCATTCTGTGACTGCTCTCATGCAGTGTCCCACTGACACCTCTTCCGCTGTCGGGACCACAGAAGACTCTGGCACTCCCGGCGAGGCCTCAATATGAGGAGACACAGCTCCGCAATGCATATGATTGGTTTCAGTATCCAGAGCCCAACTGCCTCCAAGTCGATCGTCATAGCAACAGCCTCAAAGGAAAAAATAAGCCGAAGGTCTACCGAAAGTACAAACAGTACAAGCCCTGGGTATCCAGAATGAAATGTAATAGATTGAAACAATATGAAATGAAACGGTGCACGAAACCATCTGCTGTGCCTCGGAACTTGAAGCAGCCAAAGTGGCAGATCCTTCACAATTGCCCAGAATCTCATAATGACTTTCTGGTAGAAAACCAAAGGCCTGATGAAGATGCTGGAGTAGTCGGACCAGATCCTCCACAGTCATATGGATAAACACTCCTCTGGCATCAGAATTCAGAACTCTCGCCTGCCGTAGCTACGGAAGGCAACAAAGACGCCAAAGTGGCCTTCGTAAAATGAGCAAAGCCCCTGCATAACAAACACCCAATCAAAACCGCACCTCTGGAGAGATTCCTGCGACACGCGGAGCATCCTGCAGAAGAAAATCTGCTACCCTCAGATACCAACTTATCCAACAACATCCGCTCAGCTCGCCTGGCGCGGCCTTTTCTTTGCTGGCTGACGTGGCATGTTTGCGCCCGGGATCCACTCTGGAGCCACAACTGTAACCCATGTGTATAGAAGAAGCAGAGAATGCGCTCACTGCTGTACTCAGTAATTTACATTGGCCAGGCGCAACTGGGACCCTATCTCTCGAAAGCAAAACTCCTTTTGTGTCATCCTTTCATTAACTTCAAGAGGCACCGGTTACGTTGTCTAGCTTGAATTGAACTGTCACCAGATTCTGCCTTCTTTGCAGCTTTCTTCTTCATTTGCATCAATTTCTTTACGGCCTACAACAAAACACCACTCTAAGTCGACAAAAATGAATAGCTCTGTAGTTGCCTACAGCGCTGTCTGTCGCCTGGTGAAAACAGCTGTTCCGGTGGGTTGGGGTGGATTGGGGTGGGGTGGGGTGGGGCATGTTAACGTTCGCTTGTACTTACGTCATGAAGCGCATGCTACGTCAAGCAATGGCTTCGCCTGGACTTACGTCATGAAGTGGATGCTACGTCAAGGATGGGGTGGGGTGGGGCATGTTAACGTTTGCTTGTACTCACGTCATGAAGTGGATGCTACGTCAAGGATAGGGTGGGGTGGGGTGGGGCATGTTAACATTCGCTTGAATTTACGTCATGAAGCGCATGCTACGTCAAGGATGGCTTTGCCTGGACTTGCACCATGAAGTGGATGCTACGTAAGCAGAGACACCAGGGTCAAAGCGCCATGAACCCACGCTTGATAACAAGATGTTATCAGTGGGTCTGGAGACGAAGTCTCCACCGTGCAAAGCCGAACGCCTGCCTGAAGGCACTGGCGAAACTTGAATAAGAGAAAGTGAAGAGAAAACAGTAATTTCTGCCGAGGCCATTTTGCTACTTTTTTGCTCTCCCCGCAATTCTAGTGGTGTAAACAAGAAAGGCGTACATTTTTCACCCAGGCGACCAGTGGCGCTGTTCCCCTGTAGTTTTCACCTTTCATGTTTACAATGTGCTCTAAAACCCACCACGTTGATGATCTGCGCCAACAAAAATCTCAGTCAATCTGCTTTCGCTCCTGCCTTCAAGCGCGCGGCGGCCTTCTTGGCCCTTTTCCTTTTGCCTTTCTCCAGAGGCTCAGCGTCCTGCGCTTCAATTCAGCCATCAGTCTGCTGATAAGGGCAGGGCATGTTATGCGGACCATCAAACCATCCATTTCTAAAATGATGATAAGATATGAGAAGCCTTAACCATCAATTCTTAATCCATTCTTAATCCATTCTTGGGGTGGCTTTGGTTCGACCTGCTTGTGTAAGGGGACACTCAAACATCCTTTCTCGTACAATAGCCTGTAATGCTAACAGGCCTGGGCAACCGGAGCAGCAGCAGGTACGGATCCTGGAACATATCCAGAATGCATTGGCCCCTGGAATATCTACGCGTGAAAGTGAAAAGGGCGTCCATTTCGGGCAAAGTTTGTGAGGAGCAAAAATGTAGTATGACAATGATTTGAAATTGCGTCAGTCAAACGACGCCGAATCAAGCCTAACACCATAGGTGTTGCTGGCAGATGGGATGCAGCGACGGCAACCTGCGAAACCACAACATATATAATGTTCAACAGCTCATTCTGCGACTGCTCCCATGCTAGTGTTTCCAGCCGACGCCTCTTCTGGCATCACGACCAAAGAAGACGCTGGGACCCCGGGCGCAGCCTTCACAAGAGGAGCCACATTCCATAATGCATAGGGTCGGTTCAAGTATTGTTTGCCTTACTGCAGGAAAGCGAACATCATAACAACACAGCAAAGGACAAAATGGGCAGCAAGGAAAGGCCCACGGTATGTTAGATCAATCACATTGGATGCAAAACAGTTCAAGACTTGCATCATCAACCACTCCTAAACATACTGCCTCCTGCGCTCTCTTCGCTGCTGGCGGACGAGGCATCCGCTTTGCTTTGCCCTGTTTGTGTAAGGGCACACTCACCAAAGGCGCAAAACTATTCGAAGGAGCTCCTATTTCACCCCCAACAAACACCATCCATTGTACGCCTTGGGACAGAGCTTCAGCAGAGGACGATCCTGCTAGCAAATCTGGAAAAAAAAGTCCCGATATATTCATCATGCCCAGGAAATAACCATCTGGTTATGCTTGAGACGACACATACTGACACTGTGAATAATGTTTTCCAGCATTGAGGTACCAGCAGTCTGAGACAAAGGCAACGACTCTTTCGTCCCTCCACCTGGCTGCTTCCACACAGCTGGCTGCCATCCAAAGTTGACTTTCCGTTGTTTGACACTGTTGACAACCACCATTTGAGGCCCGCATCGAAAAGCCTCCACAATGATTTGAAATTGCGTCAGTCAAACGACGCCGAATCAAGCCTAACACCATAGGTGTTGCTGGCAGATGGGATGCAGCGACGGCAACCTGCGAAACTACAACATATATAATCTTCAACAGCTCATTCTGCGACTGCTCCCATGCTAGTGTTTCCAGCCGACGCCTCTTCTGGCATCACGACCAAAGAAGACGCTGGGACCCCGGGCGCAGCCTTCACAAGAGGAGCCACATTCCATAATGCATAGGGTCGGTTCAAGTATTGTTTGCCTTACTGCAGGAAAGCGAACATCATAACAACACAGCAAAGGACAAAATGGGCAGCAAGGAAAGGCCCACGGTATGTCAGATCAATCACATTGGATGCAAAACAGTTCAAGACTTGCATCATCAACCACTCCTAAACATACTGCCTCCTGCGCTCTCTTCGTTGCTGGCGGACGAGGCATCCGCTTTGCTTTGCCCTGTTTGTGTACGGGCACACTCACCAAAGGCCCAAAACTATTCGAAGGAGCTCCTATTTCACCCCCAACAAACACCATCCATTGTACGCCTTGGGACAGAGCTTCAGCAGAGGACGATCCTGCTAGCAAATCTGGAAAAAAAGTCCCGATATATTCATCATGCCCAGGAAATAACCATCTGGTTATGCTTGAGACGACGCATACTGACACTGTGAATAATGTTTTCCAGCATTGAGGTACCAGCAGTCTGAGACAAAGGCAACGACTCTTTCGTCCCTCCACCTGGCTGCTTCCACACAGCTGGCTGCCATCCAAAGTTGCCTTTCCGTTGTTTGACACTGTTGACAACCACCATTTGAGGCCCGCATCGAAAAGCCTCCAAACGCTGTGATTGGTCGCTTTCTCTTTCCTGACGGAATGTGTGCGACTGCACCCCGGCCAACAAAGGAGATAGCACCAAAATACAACACGAATGCTGTCGTGTTTAATAAGATCCAAAAACGAGCGTGCTGCAATTCTCACCATACGTATGCACTATGACCATGTAGACACACCTGTCTTCAGCCATCGTGGAAGAAAAAACCCTTCCCGAGCAGCCTCCAAACACTGTCAACGGGCACAACGCCATGGCCAACGGCAACACCCGCTGCTTTGGGCGCCAAAAGTGGAAAGATGTGCATGGGATATTGCCTACTCACGGGACCATCCACTGCATAAATATACATAAACTGGTCTACACAAATCTACACACATGTAGGTACATATTCATATATGCAAGTAGTGACAACAAAGTGCTGACTGCGGCCTTTGCATCATGTTCACCCTGTCAATGTTTCAGATCTTGAATCATATCCAGTCAAAACCGCTGCAAAGGGTGCTGCGGCCACATGGGACATTGTACGATCACAAAGCAGAGATGTTTGATGTTCATCCTATGTTTTCTTACTCATTTTCTCCAATAAAATCACCCTCCTATGAGATGTTTGATGATGTTCAGTGGTTTTGATCTCTTAAGACTCCCATCTGCCTGCGAGGGCTCGGAATCCGGCATGCATTGCAGATCTCATCATGGCAAGCTGCGCGCAACTGAAAATATTGGCTGAAAGAAAATATTGTGCTCGGAACCGTTCGAAGAAATTTGTTTGTGTGGTGTGCATGGTTGCACGCATGCTCCAGCTGGAGGTGTCAGTGAACTTGATGTTGCAAGACCGAACTGATGGCCATTGAGTGGCCTCAAAATGGCACGACAGGCCAAACACATGGCTTCACAGTTTGAGGCTTTCATTGGCCGCCATTAGTGTAGTAGGTCGCAGTAACTGCCACCTTCGCTCAAGAAACACCGTGCCTTTGCTCATTTCAAAATAAAAATGTGCCACCATTCATTTCAATTACTGTAATGGAGTATATAATAATATATATGTATACACTAGTATACACATGTGTAAATATATATATATACATACACTTATACACATATAGATAGGTTTGCCGATCTACAGGGAACGATGGTCATGTGATGTCCAACTTGTGCAAATCGCCGCTTGCGGCACAAGTTGGTGCAGGAACAGGTAGACGACCTCCGGGTCCAAAACCACATTTGTCTGAAATTCCCCGCCCAGATCACCCACAAACTCTGGCCAAATATATGGCCTGACACCGGTGTTTTCCTAGCACCAATCCTGGTGATTGTCAGCGTATTGCCGTAACACTCAGGATGTAGCGTGAGATGCCCCAAGAAAGGAAAAAGTAGGTGAGCAGAGGTCCAAACTTCACATCTGCACAGACCCAGAATCTGGATCCCAACATCACCAAATCTGCACCAAATCTGTACCAAATCGACCGCTCGACCTCTGTGATCATCTGGCCGCTACAAGAGCTTGCAACAGCAAATAGGCCATATCACAAAGAATGCCAGGTAGGATGCCAGATAGACTGCCAGATAAAATGTCAGAAAGAATGTCAGAAAAACTGCCAGATAGAATGTCAGATCAAATGCCAAATAGAAATTGACGATTCTTTCCACCATCCCAGGATCCTTTGTCATTTCATTGGACATTTTACATTATATACCATTATGTGCCACTGGTTACGCCATCATGATAAAGGCGTGATCCCTCTTGCTTCCCAACGCAGCATTCCCTCTTTTGATCAACTGATCACCCAAAAAGATTCCTTGGTATCCCAACATCACCAAATCTGCACCAAATCTGTACCAAATCGACCCCTCGACCTCTGTGATCATCTGGCCGCTACAAGAGCTTGCAACAGCAAATAGGCCATATCACAAAGAATGCCAGGTAGGATGCCAGATAGACTGCCAGATAAAATGTCAGAAAGAATGTCAGAAAAACTGCCAGATAGAATGTCAGATCAAATGCCAAATAGAAATTGACGATTCTTTCCACCATCCCAGGAGACATTTTACATTATATACCATTATGTGCCACTGGTTACGCCATCATGATAAAGGCGTGATCCCTCTTGCTTCCCAACGCAGCATTCCCTCTTTTGATCAACTGATCAGCCAAAAAGATTCCTTGGTATCCCAACATCACCAAATCTGCACCAAATCTGTACCAAATCGACCCTTCGACCTCTGTGATCATCTGGCCGCTACAAGAGCTTGCAACAGCAAATAGGCCATATCACAAAGAATGCCAGGTAGGATGCCAGATAGACTGCCAGATAAAATGTCAGAAAGAATGTCAGAAAGACTACCAGATAGAATGTCAGATCAAATGCCAAATAGAAATTGACGATTCTTTCCACCATCCCAAGATCCTTTGTCATTTCATTGGACATTTTATACCATTATGTGCCACTGGTTACGCCATCATGATAAAGGCGCTTAACCCAGACACTCCCCCGAAACTAGTCTCCAAAACGACCCCGCCCAACGGACCAGGGGGGAATCGATACCCACCGTCAGCAAATTGCCACACGGTACATAACCCTGACAACGGCTTCCCTGGACCACCCTCTGCGCAGGGGTACAGCGAGATTTCGTGCCCGAAAACGAGGCTCTGCCCCCAGACCCCCTATTCTCCCTTCGGTCGCAAAAAGCAACGAGTCAGTCCTCCGGACTGCCTTTCGTAACATAGCTATGGAAAGTAATCATGGTTAATAGGTAAATCTCCTGGAAATCAACAAATGTGCATAGCTATGTTTAAAATTACCGGAGGTCACTCGTTATATCCATGTTGAGAACTGTCATCTGAGTCATCTTGCCAGATTCCAAGTGGCAAAGAATGTCCGATTGAATTTACCTCTAGTTATAGACCTGCTTACCCTCTGGTTATGTCAAAATAGCTATTGAAAATGGCCATTAATAGTGGATTTTCCCAGCTAGAAAATGGGTGGATTTTCCATAGCTATGTTAGTTTACCAGAGGGTATCTATCATCAATACTCTATGAATCCCAATGTTCTTGTGGGCTGTAGCTGGTACAGCTATGGTTTTTCACCAATGATTCATGGGATGATTCTCCAAGTACAACCATTACACCCCCATTTTATGTCCCCGTGATATTGATGTTAAAATCCAAATCCATTGAAATCCTCATCTTTATCGTTTAAATCACGCCCAACTGCACCCAATCAATTGCTATTTCCACTATAAATCCCAACTTTTAGACCGAGCAAGGATACATCTCTGTTTATCCCTGTTATCCCCGGGGCCATCGCACCTTTCTCGGACCTTTTCGGTCTTTTTCACTTCCTGCTTTGGTTCTTCCGCTTTGCTCCAGCCGGGTCCGTTGCCCACCTTGGAAATCCGACGGCAGGGTGGAACATCAGCGAACTAAATGGGGATTGGGTGCTAATGGATGCTAATGGGATAGCCAAATCATGTTCGTTTTCACAAAAGCATGGGGATATGGATCACTGACCACTTCAGGAACCGATTCATTGGAGGTATCTACCATATATAAGCCGAATATACCTCCATTTAAGGATCCTGAATTCCCATTGAATGGATCATGGTGGACAAAATTCTTCATAGTGAGGATTAACCCTCGGGATTTAACATGGGATGCATGACCAGCAACACGATCTATAACTTCTATTTCATCGATTGGAGGATTTAATGGTATTTGACCACACAAATAGGGGATTATAACGGAGATATACAATGGGGATTAACAAATGGGATGTATCTAATGGAGTACGATTAACCAACAACATGATAAATGGGTTGGTCTGAAAATCACCTAATACCCAAAGTTGTTGCAGATTTAACAGGAAACATAATGTTATATATACCATCTGGTTATTTAACATAGCCATGGAAAATCCCCATTTTTAATAGGTAAACCATCTATAAATGGGCCATTTCCCATGGCAAACTGTTAAATAACCAGAGGGTATATATATATGAAACCATCAATTTTGGGGTACCCTATGTTCAGATAAACCAAAAAACTATGAATTCTTTAAGGTACTTGACCAATAAAAGAATATTTTTATCAGCTGTGTATATATATATATAGTGATATTCAATGCCAGTCAATCACTTACATAAAAGTGATTCACATGTGTTCGCTGTATATATATATAGGTGAATTACAGTGTGTCGTACTTCATGGCGTTCTGGTATGAGCAGTGGTTGGGTCGGCCATCAAGTCGCCTCCCTCAAGAACAGATGGTCAATCATATAGTAAGCCTCTCTTTTTGCAAGGTGGTGGCCCCCCAGTTATAAGTTGGTTTATAAACCATAGCAAGTATGGATATATCTACCATAAACCATAGTGAAATTGGAGTTATGTTCACCAACAAAGCTAACCTGGGCACCACCTTGTGGCTGTCGGCGGTCAGTATAGACCCTCAATGAAGCCTTATCGGTTAAGGGAGGTCATTTAAATGTTTGCCCTTTGACCAGTTGCTAGAAGGGTTTGGGTCACAAAAATCACACGATTCACCAATACAAGAAAACTAGTGTGGATAGAATTGGTATATACACCTAAATATAATTTAGAAAACAACTACCAATATGGGGTAGCGTCAGGGATATCCAGAGGTCTACTGCCTAAAGAAAAACTCAGAAAGAAGTTCTGAAATCGGGTCACAACCCCAAAAACAAATCCTTTGACCTGCAAACTAGAAACATGGCCTGAAAAAACCCTTTAAAAATCTACAAAGGGCCCAGGGCACAACCCCAGGCTTTTGCACACCCAGCGACACACTTGTCTTCGAAGGTCTTGCGCGGCTTACTCTCCTCAAGGTAAGGCTCGTGTGGCGCAATAAATGACGATTTAATCAACAAACATTGGGGTTTAACTCCCAAATAATCACGGGATTCACAAAGTGGAATCTACCAGGTGCTGCCCCACAGGTTTGAAAGTGTACAAGACCCACTCACTAGTTCAATATGTCTGTGTCTACCATAAACCCTATAATGGTGCACTAAACCGACTGAGCTAAGGATTTGGGGGTGGAGACACCAATCCTTAGGCTTCAGCGTGCAGAACTGGGGGAAGAGAAGATATTCCCAAGCAAAATAGGAGGAAAACGAGCTGGTACCCTCTGGTAAACTAACAATTTGCCATGGAAAATCACCATTTTTAAGTTCGGTAAACCATCTATTTCTATGGGTCATTTTCAATAGCTATGTAACAAATAACCAGATGGTAAATGGATGTTCATCCAACCAAAATATGTCAGCTGGTACTTAACCTTGGTGAAATTTCTTGGGAGTCCCCTATGAATTTCAGGTACCCGAGAAAAATCTTCAACTCAAACCCCTGAAATCACTGGTTGGTGGTTGACCTACCCCTCATGAAAAACATGAGTCAGTTGGGAAATATATATATTCCCAATATGATGGGAAAGTCATAAAATTCCATGGTTCCAATCACCACCAACCAGATCAGTTGTTGCTGGGTTATGAATTTTCAAGACCTCCCAATCGTCGACCCTTCGGGCCATGGCGCGGCTGGCTTCTTCTTGTCTTTCTCCCGCAGCAGCGCCTTGAGTCGTTCGATCTCATCCTTCAGCTCCTGCATCTGGGCCAGTTCCCTCTCCGCGGCCGCCAGTTTCATCTTCAGCAGCTCCAGCTCTTCTTGCAATTTCCTGGACGGGGCCCGGGTGGGGTTAAAGAGCATGGCGACTTGGAAAATCCGATGTGATCAATCTAATGCTATGAAATTTCATACTATGTCCTTCTACCAAATTCTAGTTTATCCTCTGATCCTCTCCTATTCCACTCTATTCGTCTAGGTTTCTACCATTGTTTCTGTATTTTCAGGTTTCAGCAGGGGTAATTCCTATTACGCCCAAATAGACTGATAAACCTAAAGTGGGAAAGCAACCGTTAAGCACCGCGGCCCAAACCCTTTTTGCCTGAGCCGCACAGCTGTAATGTATAGCTTTAATACATGGTGTTTTACATGGGATGCAAATACACCCCCCTCAGGTGAGCCGGTTACGGCAAGGCTGCCCACTTACCAGGGCGAGGTCTTTAAGACCTGCCTTACCGTTTCAGCTCTTTGCAGACCTGAGGAAAACACATACAAGGTACAGCGGCTATATACAAAAATCGATCGTCAATGCAAGCAGTGTCAAAATTTATCCCTCTTCCCATTCGACTCGGCCATGCCTGATAACCTTTTGGTACCAGCGCCCATGCCACTTCTGCCACTCGTTGGTGAACTGTCGATCATCACGGGAATGACTTTGCTGAGGGCGATTGAGCCACTGACTTGCTGACGTGGATGATGAGGCTACCTCTACGGTGGATGTTCGGGCAACCGGATTAACGGTGCCTTTCTTGGAGGGACCCTGGCCGTACGCTCCAGTCTGCTCAGCTTTGCGCTTGGCCTCGTTCTGCTCGCGAGCCCTGTCAGACTGTTTCTTCTTCTCTGCAGCGTTCTGCTTGTACAGCTCCTCATTTTGGCCCTTGATCCACCTCAAATGCCGTTCAGCATCATGAACAGCAATGTTGTCAACGCCAGTGCAAGACAACAAAAGATTGTGCTGAGGATTTCGGTTCAAATAATCGATGTATTCTTCCTCAGAGTAAATTTCAGTCCGGTACATGTAGAACCACGGCTGATCAATGTACCTGAAAGACTTCGGGACGTCAAGACGGCTGGCAAGATCCAAGTACACCAACCTCATTGCATTGTGCTCCAACTGAGATTGCTCGGAAACACCCATCTTGACCTGAGCCTTGGTACGACCTGGCTTTGGCAGATGTGCTGACTTGAGAAGATCGTACCTTTCACAATCGTACTCGTTCTCCCCCTCCTTCAGCACGCTCTCTGCAAATGTGGCGTCCTGGGCAAACCTGTCTGCCACAGACACAAAGCCCAGACTCAAGGCACGGTCGAATCGGCTCTTTGCCCTTGCTAATAAACCAGCTTCAGGGCTAGAGCTTCCTCTTGCCTGGTCGTCCAACAAACCCAAAGATTCCAGCTGACTGTGTGTGATGCTCTGCAGGTACTCGCCACGGAAGTCGTAGAACAAGCCCAGCTTGTGAAGGGCGGCCTTCCTGCGCTCTGCAATCTTGGTGCGGTCAGCCTTGTTCACCCCTTCGAGCATCAAGCCACACACATCACATTCGATCTGTCCCTTGAAAGTCTGTGCAAAACATCTTGAGCATTGCGTGACTTCAATCTTGATTGGCACCGGCTTTTTGTCCTCCTTCTTTTCCTCTTTTGTCGAAGGTTGGTCATCGCCTTTAGGGCGAGACTTCTGCTTTGGCACCAGTGACTTGGATGTTGATGCCGGCGTCTTTGAAGGTGACCCTGCAACTGGAGCTTTTGGATCTTTCTGTGCTGCCTTTGGCGATGCGATCTTCGACACAGGCTCCAAGAAGGCCGCAGCTGATGATGCCGCAGGCACAGCTGCAGGCACGCTGGTCAGGGCTGCCTTCTTCTTTGCAGGTTCTTCTTTTGCTGATGCATCAACTTCTGAGGTCACAGCTTTTGGAACTTCTGGTGCATGAGGTGCAGAAGTCCCTTCCTTCGGTGATGGTTTTGGAGGTGTTTTTGGCGGTGTCTTTGGGCTTTCAACCTTTGCTGCAGGAGGCTTTGGAGCTTCGCCTTTTGGAGGAGGGGGCAACAATCTGCTGCTTGCATATCCAGGCATACCGGCAAGTTGAGCCACATTCGGTGGCGGAGGCTTCACCTTTCCTGGGAAAAATGCCGTTGCAGTGGGCGCGCCAGTTGAGGCGGCCGGAGATTTGGAGCCAGCTCGTTTTGATGCCTTGGCCTCAAAGGTCTCGACAAGCTGTTGGACTCCAACTTCTCCCCCACTGCTCGCTGCAGAATGTGCGACCTCCTGATGGCGGCGATACAAATTCACCTTTTTGGCAGTGTCATCGACAGAAATAATGTATTGAGGCGGCACGACATCACTTGTGAGAATGCCGTCAGAGACTGTCCTGAAAAACACGATTCCAGCTTTGACCGCCTCAGCCATCGCAACCCTGATTTCAATGGGTCGTTCAGCACGTAAGCCGCTGACATACTCTTTCTCGTCGACACGCACTTCGCTGAAATAGGAGTGTGCTCTGCCTGATGAATTTCGTTCTCCTCCTCCAGCCACGAAACCATTCTCAATGATCCCCTTCCAATTGCCTTTTGTAGTCCTGTGATAGACTACGCCAGGGCACATCTGCGGTGTTGTAATCTTTTTGCCTTTGGCGTTCATCTTCTGGATTGCTGCCGCTCCGGACAGCGCATAGATTTCCACCGCATTGAATGTGTCCTCAGCCGAGGCAGCATCCATGGCACGTTTTGTGTGCCCCTGCACTGCACGGATCCTGATGGGCCAGTAGGCTAACCCTTTACGGGTTGCCTTCTGGTATCCTGCAATGCACTGGAACTCAAAACGGCACTTGCTGTCCCAGTAGAGAAGGGAGATGAGCTCTTCAACCGTCATTCGGGGTAACTTGGCTGGCAGCATTTGATTGAACATTCGAAAGAAGTCATCAAGGTCAAGCCACATGTTTTCATCAAATCCAGAGGTGTCCTGACCTGGCTGTCCACGCGTCACAGCATTGACCTTGGTCTTGTGTCGGTCCATGCGATCTGGGTACCTCAGCTCCTTCGCTCCATCCATCTCCCAACATGTTTTGGTGATCAGTTCGTATGGATGGGAGTCCACAACACAATGCTCAACTACTTCCGCATTAATGTTCTCGTCCAGCATGATCCGATACTTGTCAATGTGTCCAAGTGCATGTTTCGGGATGATCGTGCCTTTGAGCTCATTTTCCTGCGTGGGCTCACCGGCTGGGGTGGCCTGAGTTGAGTCTTCCTGTGCAGTTGGAGCTTTCGCCTTGGGGTCAGGAGGAGCTGCATGACTGGCCTTTGCCTTTCCCACCGATGGACCTTCATACTCGTTGGGATCCAGAGCATCCCATGGGTCACCTTCATCATCATCATCGGCGACACCAGCATCAGTTGGGCGGTCTCTCAGCTCTTCTGCCGTCAAGCTTTCTGGGGTCGAGACGCTTGGCGCAGACTTGTTCGTCTTCTCCCGCAGAGCAGTGAGGACCTGCACAAACCTGACTGGGAGATGCTCCATCTTTGGTGGGACATCACGCATAGTAGCTTCCCCTGCAGGACGCCTGCGCTTGTACAGAGACAGGTTGTACTGGGGCACCAAGATGTCTGTCATGTGCAGCATGTGGAGAGTTGCCATGACATATCCGATCATTTCACTTCGGTTGAGCTCGGTCTCGAATGCGTGAAAGTAGTCCCTGAGCTCAAGCCTCGGCGGAAGCTTATCATTCTGTATCCACCTGATCCGATCGTTGTCACTGGCAATCTCCTTGAGGAACCATTCCTTCAGACGCTCAACAAAGGTGGTAAAGATGAGACTCAATCCATAAGTGAGCGGGTCGGGCTCGCCGATTAGGGCGGCCTGATCCACTCCCAATTCCTTGAGCTGATTGTTCCACCACACAATGTTGCCCTTGACCCTGTCCATGATGGCATTCCAGTCGCCCTGTGGTTCCCTCTGCCCCCAAATGGGAAGGGGTTCAACACCATATTCCCCACAAATTTCATTCCCAGACCAAAAGATTACCGAAATAACCCTGATGGCTGATCCATGAGAAGAATATTTCGCCATCAATTCCTTGATCATGGAAATATTTGCTTTGCAGAGCTGTTGCAAATCCTTTCCCCAGAGCATGTCATGACCGATTTCGAGAACCATGTCCGACTTTCGCAATTCCAGATCCTCCTTCAAGGTGTACTTCTTCAAAGTCCTACCCTTTCCAGTGATCAGAGCCAAAGTTGAATCGGAAGTCACCACATAGATGGTGGGCACGACGTCTACCGCCGGCCTTGAAGTTCCAGGGACATACTCAGTAGGCAAGTTCAGATCCCACAACGAGTCGTGCTCGAGCTCGGACAGATGGCGGATCTCCTTTGCCCACGGCACATTTGTCAGGGCGTCAGTTGACATGGATTGCGCAGTGAAACATTGCATTAATCCTGCGGCAATCTCGAGGTCTTCTGTCCTGTTTCCTTGCGCCAGGATCGTTGACGAAGCGAGGACTGTTGAAAAGATGTCCTCCCACCCTGCATGCCTGTCCCCCTGAACATCAAGGCACTTCCGAAAAGCAAGCCACTCCGACATGTTGCTTTGTTGGGGCACGGTCTTTAAACCGGCTGACTTGAGAGCCCGCACGTTCATCTTTTCAGTGATTGACAGATTTGAATCATCAGAACGGCGGCTCATGGCGGGCAGAGCTAACCTTTTCCTGTTCTTGGCGGTTTGTGCCTGGTTAGCTCTGGAACGAAAACAATCATGGATGAAGTCAGTCAACTTGAATGTGTAGTTCTCTGCAAGTTTCAATGCGGTACCCCGGCTTTGACCATGAGTGTGAGAACCGTCACAAATGTATTCTGAAAGACCCGACAACTCATCCATGTTTGTGGCAATCATCCAACCCTTTTTCATTGGGTTCCCGTCCAAGTCAACAACCCCAAACTGGCAACCGTGGAATGGATACAACTTCAACTCTTGTCTCTTCAAAAACGATTGGACCATTGGCCATTTCCAATACTTGCAGTTCTTTGAGAGTTCAAATGCGATTGAAAGATGTGGCCCATCGATTTCATTGATAATCTTCTGAAATGATTTGAAAAGTTTTGTAAATTCCTTTTGTTGCTGTTCGATTCGTTCAGCCCCAGTGACAGTCAAACTGTTGATGTAACCCCATGGGCTGCCGCCGACACATGGCAATGATGCATAAAGCAAAATTTCTCCCTCTGGGTTACTTTCTCTGAATGACTGAACTTCTTGGGCTAGCCATTTGCGGCAGCCTTGGGTGGTGCCATCTTCAGTTTCTGTAACTCTGATCATTCTGCACCCCTTGCTGGCTTCCCGCGGTGTACATAGCTTCGAATCACTTGAACAGCAAAACTCAATCAACATCCTTTGGAAAGAATTTGAACCTTTACGTCCCCCCTGATCGTTGGCATTAGCTGGACACGCAGGCTTGGAGTCTACTTGGCGCACCTTCGGCTTGTCGGCGTCGATCCAAGTCTTTCCAATGGCCATCAACCTCAAAGCATGTTCCCATTTTGTAGGGGAAGTAAAAGGTTTTGTAAGAATGTCAGCTGTTTGCCAATTGGTGCCAACATTAATGAGGTCAAATTGTTCCTCCTCAAACTGCTGTTTCATCCATTTAAAACAGACGTTCTGAGTTTTGTTGGCGTACCGCATGGTGGAGGAATTACCGGTGCTCATCACAGTTATAGAAGCCTGATTATCTTCCATGAACTTCACTTGATAGAACTCCGGAAAATGGGCCTTCAATCCATTGATATTTGCCGCAGAAAGGCCCCCCTCAACATTACCATACCTGATTTCATCGATCTCTTTGTCGATACGAGTAAAAACAGGATCACATGGTTCGGGGATGTTTGGCTTGGGGTTTGACCCAGCCTTCTGCGACAATTTCTTGAAAATGCCCAATTGCTCCAACAACGCTAACATTGGAATCCCTTCTGCTCTGAGTGCGTGATTGGCTGACACGACTTCGGCTTCAGTGGACGAGTTTGCTACAACTGTCTGCTTCTTGCTGAATGCGTTCAAGGGGAAGTAGGTGTTTGGCCCCACAAGAAACATAGCACAACCCGAAGTTGATTTCGAATCATGTTCCCCCGCATGGTCAGCGTCTGCAAATAGCCACAGTTGACAATCCTCAAACGAGTCTCCCACAAAACCCTCCATAAAGACATCTGTAGTTGACTTGATGTATGATACCAATCGGTGCAAAGCAATATCACACTCAATGGACCATTTCGTCACCCTAGATGCCAAGCTCTGAGTAGCTCTTAAGAGATCTGGGCGTGCCATACGGGCCGCAAAGAGAATCTTCATCAGAACCTTCGATGCAATCGGCTGCAACCTCCCCGGCTTCTCCTTCTCGTCGAGAGTTGGCCGGGCTATTCCCGCTTCTGTGAACGGCGTTGCAACCACTGGCAAATCATCTTTCTGAACCTTTGCCAGTTCACAGTATGCATCTACACATGATTCCATGAAAGAAGACATGTCGTACCTAACCAGGTTTACAGGTTTGTTCATGCAACCGGATTTGTTTGTGACGACATTCGCAATGCTTTTGAACCGTTGAGATTTCTTCTCATTCTTGGCTTCCCTTTTGTCTCTGTGCGGACCGGGTCCGTTCTTTGATGGGAGGGCAAACTGATTAGTGTTGCCATACTCGTCACCATATCTGAAGATTGTTCTTCCTGTCCAGAAGTCCTTTGTCTGAATCTTTTGATCCACTGTCATGTCATCCTCAACAATGGTTGAACTTTCATCTGCCATATGCATGTTGAGAACCGGGAGACCTTTAAATTCAACATTTTTGTCGAACATTGTAACCCGTTCTGAATGTAAAGACTTGACAAACTCCCCCCCCTCATCGCCAGGCTCGAACAACTTCTTCCGTGGCTGGAGATGATACCTTGTCCAAGTTTTGTTGAAGGGGTCATGTTGCCAAAAATCATTTGTTCGGTGTTGTGTACGTGCCGCAGCGGCCGCTTGAGAATCGAAAACATGTGCAAAAGGGTGAGCTTTTCGTGGTAGTGTAACATTGTTAAACTCCACATGTTGGCAACCGAAATATCGATCATAAGGTTCAGGGTCACCAATGTTGACTGCTCGTCTGATACTTGCCCATGCTTTGTCCATGTTCTCAGTCGGACCTGCGAGTTTGAAATCATCCACGTAAACAACCAACATGCAATTGTACTCAGCATGATAGAAAATACTTTGCCAAACATCAGGGAGAATTTGTTTCCAACCTTCTTTTCCGATTCTACCGTTGAGATGGTTTTCCCAAATACCACCACTGTCTGGATGCCCATACAAAGCTAACACCAGTGGAACCATAGGTTGCCAGAATTGCTTTTCCCAGTGTTCTGGCCATCTGTTCCGTGGCAATGATAGCCATGTGGGCACCCCAGCGAAGAGGGCCTGAATGTAAGCTTGAATGGCATCTGCCTGAGCTTTTGAAAATCCAGGCTGAGAACCGAACGCGTCGAGAAGCTTTGCAGCTTCCATCGAAGCAGGACTGCTACCTAACTCGGCGAACAACGCGTGGTCAGAATCCTGGTCGCGGACATTGTTGCCCTGGAAGACAGTACGGCCCTTGAATTTCCTACGAGGGTCATCGGCTGGAAGCTCTGATCCCTTTTCGTAGCAGGCTTCAAAAATTCGACCTAGATGTACGGTTTCTCCATTTTTGCGGGCTTCTTCAACAATGCTTTTACATTCCTTAACCCTGGATTCATCCCAAACTCCTTTGGTTCTGAGGTTCTCCCATTCCTTATCTAAGGCAGCTTTTGCTTTGGGATTTCTTCTAACCTCATCTTTGGGAACCAAACGTGCAACAGCAGAAAACAATTCAAGTGCCACTTTGAATTCCAACTCTGCGATCTTGTTCTTGATCATCTCTCTCAATTCCGGGCGATGCAGTTCAGCTTTTGCTGGAACCGCTTTCGGCACTGCAGGGACGCAAAACTTCGGTCTATCCTTTGGAATGACCTCCCATTCTGACACAGTAGGCTCACCTGAGGGGCTAGGGTTTACCCGAAGCTTTCTTGCGGTTGCAACTGCACCTTTCTTCTTCTTCGGACCCTTTGATGATGAACTTGGTGCAGCACCGCCGCTGCCAACAGCCATCTTTTCAGCCTCCTCCTCAACGAGCTTTTGCCTATCCTTTGGACTAAGCATCTTCCAAAAATCCGATGGGATCGACTCAGGGCGTTTTGACCCTTTGTACGTTTTCACAAGGCGCGTTCCGTCCCAATGATATCCATCCGGGATTGGAGTTCCAGTTGGAGTGTACTTGATATCAGGAAAAATTGTTTCTTCAGCCGGCTTTTCGTCACTGGCAAGTGCGTCAAGCACTGCCTCCGTTGACTTGTCAATTGCTTCTTCACTTGCTTCTGCGTGTTCCTCAGTTTGCAATTCGGATTGAAACGGAATCGGACGAGGATCAGCAATGACATTGTCCGCAAGACGGTCCGGCTTGGGCTCTTTGGCCTCTTTCAATGCACGGAGTGGGAAGACAAAACCTCCCGCGATGAGCTCAACACGTCGTGCTCGCTGCACTGTGATGATGATAGTCCAATGCTTCTAACTTGGCAACAAGATACTCACCCTTCCATGCAAAACCAGGTTGAATATGGTATCCCAAAGAGATTCCATCATTTGCAGTTGGTGATGTCTTTCCAGATGTGTTGTCAACCCTTTTTGGATTGTTCCAAAACAGTATCTTTGCACCGAAAGGAATCAACTGACCTGGAAAATCTTCTTCGAATCGGAGTTTCCATGGGGCGTCATCACCGTTGAGCTGTGGCGTGGCGTTCACTGCCATGGAGAAATGCTGCATAGCCAGTGGCCAATACTGCAATGGAAGACCGGACTGCACAAGGTTTGTGCGTGTGCCTTCAAGCATGTGCCTGATCTCCCTCTCCACAAACGATTTCGAACTGTCCACATACTCTGTTGACGTTTGATGTCTGTACCCCAACTCTGAAATTGTAGCAATAAGTTCTCTTGAATTGTCAGTGTAAACTGCCCCAACTTCGTCCTTGTGAGATAAGAAGTGATTGAAAGCGTTGACACATGACTCACTTGATTTGGTCTGACTTGGATAAACGTGCCTGAACTGAGTGTGGATGTCCTTCATCACCAATGCCACTGTTTCACCTTTGACGCCTTCTTCCACATTGGATTTGATTACAGTGTGGTCAGCGACAATGTGATCCCCAAAACTTTTGGTTTCCAATCTTTTCTGTCCTCCCTTTTTCTTTGCGGGTGGCGCCATCATGCGCGCCTTCTGACAGATCTTGCAAAATGGATTCTTGGGGTAATGGCAAAATTGGTGAGATTTGCTGCATGCCTCTTGCTCAAGGTCGGATGCCTTTCTAGACCTGATGTAATCGGTTTCACTATCATGAGCTACTCCCTCATCCACACCTTCTTCGTCGGCACCTTCTGCTTTTGCAGCAACCATTGCAAAAAGACGTAACAGATCACAATCTTTCTTGAACTGTCCACTGTTCAAAACACGACAAGAGCTATCAATAACCGGCACACGGCCGTCTACATTCAGCTCAATGACTCCCATATCCGGACGAATGAAGTAAGGCCTACCATCAGCCGGCCAAACAAAACTGTATCCCTGTTCCATACACCTTACCCCGACCGAAAGAACAGCAGGAGTTTCCTCAAGAATGTATGGTGAGAACGGCTGGTGCAGGGCATCGACCTTTACGTCGGCCACCTCATCCGCACGTGTCGAACCGTTGGCTGTTGCAAGACTGATTGGAGTGTCACTGACACGGCGATTTGTTGCCTTTGCAGTCTTCAGCATGCCTTCACTGATCAGGTCCTGTTCACTACCGGTATCAACCAACCAAACACATCCATCTTTTGAAGCAGGAGTGGCAACAGTTGGCAAATGAGTGTTACTGAGTTTGTTCTTTGGACCAATCAGAGCTCTGCAGTGGTTACATGAGACTCCACCTTCGGGGTCATTGCATCGAAAACGGCACTTGGGCTGCACATCGTTGCCGAAGAGCTTCACGAGTTCCTGCAACTGTCTGGCCGAAACCTGAGCACGGTGAGCAGTGAGCTTTTTCCGGCTTTGGCACTGACTCTGAATCGGGGAACGTCTTCTCATAGATTCGGGGTTTGTGCACTACCTTTCTCTGTTCACCTGTTGCTGGTACTCTGATGTATTCCACTTTTGATGAAAACACAACAGCTCTATGGCATTGTTCTTTCATGGCCTTTGTAGCCTTTGGCAACCCTTTTCCCTTTGCTATGCATGCATACCTTTGAGTAATGCATGGCGCAGCTTTTGCACTGGCCTTCTTCTTCGGTGCAGGGCTATTGGTACGTTTTGGATCTTTTGTGGGTGCAGCTGCAACTTCATGCTTGTAGAAACATTTGTCACCACGACGACATTTGCCCTGTTGGAAGTAAGTGCATGGGATCTTGGCCATCTCTTCCCTTGACTTTCTGTTAGGGGAACCACTTCTGCTACCGCCTTTGCCCTTACCCTTCTTTTTGGGGGTGCCAGATCTTGAGGAATCCTTGACATGCTTGTAGGGACAGTCTTTACCCTTTTCGCACTTGCCATCCCTGAATTTGTAACATATCTTATCCCCTTTTCCACTCTGGCTTCGGCCACGGGATCGACCTCGATCGCCCTTTCCTTTGCCGCGATCTTTGCCCCCCTGAGCGGGTGCAGCGGGCTGAGGCTTTTCGGTCTGTTTGTTCTTTTCAACGATTCTGTTTCTGTTTGAACGGAGTCTTTCTCTATCCAAAAGATCACGAATGTTTCTCAACAAGAATGCATAAGACTTCTGTTCCGACTTTTCAGGAGCTCTGTCGAATGCTTCAATGTCATACTTCATCAATTGACATTTTCGGATTTGTCTGAGTAGAATGTCTCTGAGAACCAAGTCATCTGGCGGGGTTTCCATACCGGCAATTGTGGCGTCCCATCGGTTTAAAAACCTTCTAAGGTCCTCCACAGATTCTCCAGTGCGAACGACTCCAAGTAGGTCCTCCACACGATAGAGACTTCCGGCTTCCTCAAACGTCCTGAAGTAGTCTTCAAACATCAAAAGGACTCTCCTACCTCTAACTTGGATCCCATTCTTTGACTTCTCATCTTTGAAGTTGTGGATCTTTGTTGCTAGATCACCTTTGGCTGAGCGAGTTAACGCTGCCGACAACTTGGTATCGAGTGTGATGAATTTCCCAGGTTCCTGTAGCTTTTCCTCCAACTTTTCCCTAGGAGTTTTGTTGTCAAAGACTTCATTGAGCCAAAGCCAAGCCTCATCGGGTTTGTCGGAGCACGACTTGACTTCATCTCTGACATGATTACGCCAGTGACGATACGCTTCTGGGGCAGGCATGTCGTTCAGTTTGATAGTCTCTGCCTCTTTTGTTCGGGGCTTTTCACCATCTGAATCCTTTGAAGTCAGTCTAGTGATGAGATCTAGCAATTGTTGACCTGAAAGACCTAAGCCTGCATCAGCAGCTTTCTTGCCGGTGTCGCTTGCTATTGCTGTAGGACTGGGCACACTCTGTTCTTGGTTTGCATCATCATCGTTTTGTCTTTGAACTGGCAATGGTGGCAGTTTTGGAGGTGCTGCTGATCCGGCAGGGGTTGTTGAGAATAAGTTGCTCAATCTTTCTTTAGCGTCCATGGCTAGGTTGCTCATACCAGTGTTTGGCATGGGTTCTGCTCCAGCCTTGGTACCGACCGCTGATTTTGGGGTCATGTACAGATCGACATTGTTCCCGCCTTGTCCATCATCAACTTCGACGGCTCTGTCGACCTTGATTTCAGGGGCGCTGTACTTGTTGAGCTTCTCCATCAAATCCTCCACTTGTCCCTGCAGTTGATAGTTGAGTTCAGCAGCTTGGTTTTCCTGCCTACTGCATTCCTCTCTAATCTCCTGGATTACAGCTTGTTCCTCCTTCTTGAAACCTTCCATGCCATTCTTTGCATACTCCACTGTTTCATCCACGATTCGTTTACAGTCTGCCTCGAGGCTACCTCTGAGTTCAGAAAACCTTTGTTCGTACTGGGCTGTAACATGGGCTACCTTTTGGTTTGCTCTTTGCTCAGCTTCCAGTGCAACTGCATTTGCAGCGTTCTTCAGCTTTGCGTTTGCATCGCTAAGTTCCTGTCTCAGTTTTGCGACCTCATGCTCAGTTGCCGTTTGGGACATTGAATACTCTGATACTAGGTGTTCATGTCTGCGATCAGCTTCTGCACGTTGATGGGCAATTTCACTAAGGCAAATTCCCTCAAACTCTTGGTACAGTTGCTGGACCTTTTGTTCCATGAGATGTGTGTGTCTCTCTTCTGCCTCTTGCCTGAAAGCGTCAATGTTACCTTCATTGATGTAGGTAAGATTGTTCTGCACAAACTGAAAATATGCCTGGACGGGCTGTGTGAAGAATCCTTCATCTACCGACATGGGCGTGGGAGTTGCCCCAGCCGTCGCAGGCTGAGATCCGGTTGCTGCAGTCGCCATTGTTCCTGAAGCAGGTACGAGAGCGCCACCACCTGTAGCATCATGTGACTTGTCCGGGATGGCTTTAGAGACTACGGCTGATAACCTGTATTTTCAGGTTTCAGCAGGGGTAATTCCTATTACGCCCAAATAGACTGATAAACCTAAAGTGGGAAAGCAACCGTTAAGCACCGCGGCCCAAACCCTTTTTGCCTGAGCCGCACAGCTGTAATGTATAGCTATAATACATGGTGTTTTACATGGGATGCAAATACAGTTTCTACTCCAACTTACTGTAACTTTCGCCGAACTCTGCATCTGGACCGGCTACACAACCTGATGGCATGACACCACCGCAACCCTCCAGCACTGCCTCACGACATCCGGGTCGATGCCGGTCGAGACAACCACAGGTACTTCTTCTTTCTTTGGTACCTACGACTATCTTCTTGGTGCAGAAAAGACGTGAGAAAAATGAGAATGGTGATTTCACCGACATAAGTCGGGATATCACCCCGGAAAAACTATGGTGAATATATATATATATGTATACGTATGTATATCCACTTGTAACTGGACGTGCACTTCGTAGGAGATGGCGACCAAAAAAAGGTTCGAAAACACGCGCGGTGGTCCACCCCAAGTTGGTCAATGGTGATTGGTCCACCAAAAATGGTGGGATTTGAGCAAGAAGAAGCGGTATTTCTAACCAATATACCAAGATTTTGGATGAATCATAACTATAACTGAGCTTTTTATAACTGAATAGCAAACTATAACTGAACTGGTTGATGAATAGCTAAGTTGGTGAACATTAAAAAAAAGCTCAGGTTTCTGTGGTTTCTGGTTGATATATCATGATATGTCTATACTTGTTGGGGTTAGGGGCTATTTTCAGCCACTTACAACTAGGGAGCATCGGGAGCGCCACCTTCCAGGTGCGCATTGTTGGATTAAACACAACGAGAGGTTTAAGGGGTGGATATGCCATAAAGAAACACGTGTAAAAATGGGGATATGTCATGGGAAAACCATAGGAAAACCATAGGAAAATGGTGGTTTAATGGGATTTAATGGGAGTTACCCTCTGGTAAGCTTTCACATAACTATGGAAAATCACCAGTTTTGAATGGGAAAACTCACTATTTCAATGGCCATGTTCAATAGCAAACTGTTTGTTTACCAGAGGGTATATACTGGCTACACTGGTGAAACTGATCATCAATAGGATCTTGGCGTTTTCCCAACATTTTGAGACAATGGATTCATTTGTACTTCGTTGGATATAAGAGGAACATACTGATCGTATGAGTTTGTAATGTCAACCCCGGATTAATAAACCATGGTTTATTGATTAGGGGGGTACTCCTCCAAGAGTCATAATCTAGTACTTAAATGGTACCCTCCCAATTAAACAATCTAGGGGTTTATTAATCTGGGGTTGACATTCTCTGGATAAACTCATTCAGAAAATTCACGCAGCTGAAAATGGCTGAACCGAAATTATCTTGGGATAGCTCCCCCTGCCAATCATCATTCCAGTGAGATCACCATCATGGCCAGATCACCAGCAAATTGGTGGTTCACAACTGCGATTCTTCCAGATTCTTCCCTTTTTTTCTCTGGTAATTCAACAGTTGACTGTGGAAAATCACCCAGTTTTATTGGCGCTAAAGCATCGAACTATATCAAGTCCCCGCATTCGAGAATTACGTTGAAGAGAAGGTATCATCACCCCATGTGAATCCTACTGTTCATGCTTTAGTTCCACCTCTGGCGCTGGAACCATATGCAAAAAAAGTCCCTATCTTGGAATTAAGCAACCTCACAAACAGGCATTTTTATGGGATTATTCTGGGATAAACTGCCCATCTAACTGGTGCAGGATTTCCTCCATCCACAGTATGTTCAGTTCCCCACAATTGCGCCTTTTTGGGCTTCTTGACCTTTTCGATCGCTGGGGTCCTGGTTGGGATCCCAAAATCGGGGGAAAAGACAATGAAAACTGGAGATTCTACAGGATGGGGCCCCCGGTGTCGATAGCTCGCGTGATCCGAAACGCCGAAGAATTAAGTGGCTGAAAAAACTGTGGTTTATGATAGATATATAGTGGATGAATTCTGTGGTCTATGAGTGTTAATGGGGATTATTTCATGGTTTATAAACCAACGTTCACATCACTGGGGGGGGGCCATGTACCGTCAAACATGATGGTTAAATCCCTGGATTGAAATCAGGGTTTCCTGTGATTTGTTTTCCTTAAACCAATCCAGTGATTGAATGGAATCGGCATTCATTGTGATTTATAGTCTATGGTGAAATTATATATGGGGATACAGTGGGAATATAGTATATAGTGGGGATATAGTGGGGATATAGTGGGGATATAGTGGGGATATAGTGGGGATATAGTGGGATATACCCTTTGGTAAATATTCACAAAACGATATGCAAATCCACGGTTACTTCCCATGCATAAAATGATGTATACTATTACATTTCTAGTGGGTTTTACATAGCTATGTTGATTTACTGAAGGGTGTCCAGATTGTCCTATAGGCTTATCCACATGTTTGCTGGTTGAACCACAGGCCAAATATGTGTTGGTTTGTCGGGAAATAAGGGTATGCCGTAATTCATGGCTATTTACATAAATGATGGTGGTTCAATAGCCGTTAATATGGGGTAAACCTAAGACCTATATTTAATGACTTCATGGGGGTTGCCACTATGTAAAATTGAAACCTATTATAAACCATCACATTTATCGGTACACCCCGTCTTTGGCCTTGGGCTATCAGTACAATGGACAAAAACGATATCAAAACCAAGGCTATAAATCGGGCTACCCAAATATAATCAATTGGTTTTTGAAATGTCTATGGAAAAATTTATCAAAACATCAAATATTCTTTGTTTTTTCCATGGTTTTCCCAACATTTGGGTGGGGTGTCCCATGGTTTCCTATGTTTTCCCAGGTTTTTCCCCTGGTTTTCCTAACATCTTCAGACCCAAGCGCAGCATCCAAGCGTCTCATCGCTGCTGTCGCTGTCAGGTTGCTCCACAGCTTTCGGTTTCCTCGGCGGCTGGAAGTTGGTTATCCAATCATTTATTAACATTAAAGCATCGTGATGATTGTGAATAATATGTAAATAGTTGGATTATATAACCAATTGACTATGATTATGATGACTATATATATATGATAGTAATGATACTGATTATGATCACTATTATGATCACAATTAAGGGATATATGAAATAGTAGTTAAGCACCATAACAATGCGAAATATATTTCGCGTTGGTGATAGCAGGGGGTTCAGTGACATGGGGGTACCTCAATAGCTGGACGGTTTATAATAGAAAAAACGATCTAGAAATGGATGATTTTGGGGTACCTCCATTTGTTTGGGAGACCTTCATATATACTATGATGATAATGATATAGTGATATAATGATATAATAGTGACATAACCATAGTAATTAGTGATAACCAGCGAATTATTCTGATAACCATAGTATCATAGTATCATAGTATCATAATATCATGATATCATAATCATTCACAACTGACAACCTTACTTTTACTGGTTGGTCATTGTGATCACCGCAATCATTTAGTAAGGAGGATAGTTTACAGTTACTAATAGTGAGAACTAAATGATTAAAAACCAAAACATAAACCAATGAACAATAATCATTGACTATCAACAAATGGTAAATCTAATGTTATATACTGGGATATAATGGGATTATATGGTAAATTCTATGGGATTATAATGGGATGATGATGTGGCCCCACGAATCGGATCCGTGAGTGATAAGCCATATAGAAGCCATATTTCATCCCAGTAAGTGGGATTATAATCCATTTATCATCCATTTTAGTGGGATTGTAATCCATTTAAGCCCCACTAAAATGCATGTTCCATTCATCGAATTGGGGGGTATAAGCCATTTACTAAGCAGGATGCAGCCCAAGTACTTGGATTTTCATCCCACTTAGTCTTGGTACGTAATTCGGCTACAAATTGGATTATTTTGGGAATACTTGGTTAGTAACCCAAAATAACCATAGGAAAACCATAGGAAAATGGTGGTTTAATGGGATTTAATTGGATTTAATAGCTATGGAATATAGTGGTTTATTGGCATTTAAGGAGATACCTAATGGGATATAATGGGATATATAATAAAAATGTAATGGGAAAATCTATACCCTCTGGTAAACTAACAGATAGCGAGCTGGAAAATCACCATTTTTAAAAAGTGAATCAACTATTTCTATGGGTCATGTTCCATAGCTATGTTAAATTATCCGGGGTTACTTTTGTTTTTGGAATAAAATCCCACTTCGTAAATAAACATATAATATAATTTGATGATAAACCACTTGGTAAGTGGTTTAAATTTGGATCTGCATCCCTTGTTGATACTACCACAGGGAAACCAGCAGTCTGAATTGTTTTCAAGCACCAAGTTTCTATTGGTAAAAATCACTCAAAACCAAATTTCGAAGTTTCCTGAAATGGAGGTATTCCGATTTATCATCCATTTTAGTGGGATTTCCATCATAAACCATCCAGCTATTGGGGTATCCTCATTTATGGAACCCCCCGGTTCTTTTCCATCGAGACACTTCTCTTTTTTGGGTTTCACCACTGCCGGTTGCTCCACAATCTTGGGACCCTCCACCACTGGTGCCACCTCCTGTTTCCTGAGAACAGGTGTCCAAGCTAGGTGTTTCAGGCACAAAAAATCAGAAAATCTGTTGTCAACGGATTTGTTCAAAGGAAAATCTACAGGAAACCATAGATTTTTATAGATTTTTCGTTTTTCAGCACCGACATCCACAACCCATACGTAACTGAGGATATTCCAAATGGAAGTGGGGTATCTGGGTCTATGTTGAAACCCTAGGCTAGGATTTCAATCTCTAGATTGTCTCCATTTTATGCATCCCCAATGATTTAACATTTTCCAAAACATACAGTCGGGTAAGCAAGTTGCAAAAATAGACATTCCACCCAAAAATGTTGGAGTTTAATGCGACGGTTGTGTGACACCTTGAGTATGATAGTATGGGTTAATTTTGAAGACCCGGAGAACCACAGCAGGAGATATAATTTTAGTACCAGTACCAGAGATGTTTAAGGATATATCGCACTATAGCATCTCAAAGTCTTGGAATTTACGTCTATCCTCCCGCCCCTTACCAACCCTTTTCCAAGTTTCCAACCACCCACCTCCACAGTTTTCCAAATGTTTCCACATATTTTTCATCCAACCATCATCTACCCATGTTTGCCATTGATTTTCCACATTTTCACCATATGTGTCCCTACATCTTCCCCCTTTTCCCCACGTTGTTTCACCAGTTTGTCCACCTTTTCCAGCCCCCAAGTCCCAGCCGTGCCGCGGTGGAAACGGCATCCACGGATCCGTTTGGATCTCCCGATGCTCGGGCAGTGCCTTCTTGGGCCGCTGCCGCGTGGGGGAGACGACCATCCCCGCCTCCTTCAGCTGCTCCTGGAGCTTCCGCAGCTCCTCTTCCAGGTCCTGAAGAATAGCTAAGCCATGGTTATAGCCTATAGCTACTAAATCCCGTTGTAAGCCATTACCAGTAGTGCCCGCATGAGGCGGGGCGGAAGTTGCCTTAGGGTTATGCTACAAAACCTTTTTCATTTATAGAACTTGCATGGGCCGTGCGCCAGCCAGGCCCGTGCGTGCGTGCTTTGTGCGAACCTGTTACACTGTTGTTGTCCAAGAACATGGCCTGCCCGCGACCCCGGCGCAATGCAACTCCAAGCGAACACTTTCTTCACAAATCACACTGCACTCTTCACATCCCACACTTCACACTTCACACTTGCACTTTACACTCCACACTTCATCTCATCTCAAATCATGTAAGCTCTTCTCACCTCATCTCAGCTCATCTCAGCTCTTCTCATCTCATCCCATCTCTTCTCACATGTCATCTAAGTAAGTTCTTCTCAACTGTTGTCATCTCATCCGAGCACTGACAGCACTGATCAACCTTTCTCATCTCCCCGAAATTCTCCTGAACTCATCTCAGCTGTTCTGCACGCCAGAAAGCTCTTACTGTCAGAGAGAAGTCTCTTGCACCAAAAAAAACATTGGGCACAGAAAGCTTTTGCACACAGAAGCTTGAGACACAGATGCATTGACACAGGAAAGCCTTTACAAAATACTTTGTGTTCAAGCTGCACACTTTTTGCCGCCCAACATCGCAGGCACTGCAAGTGAGACACAAGTCTCGCCCAAAGTTTCTGAGCAATCCTCATGAAACGTAACTTTAAGGCCTCCTGGATGAGGCAAATATTCTTTCCTTGTATAAATCCCCTGGTTGGGATTGGTTTCAAGCCTCATGGTAGAGGAACCATCTTCATATGGTTTCAGCACGAAAAGAAAATTTTCAGCTGTTGAACCTTTATCCAAGCACACTTCCCCCCACAAGGGTCGTGGAGGGAGGGCCCTGATTAGAGCCTAGAGAAATAACGGGCGATCAAACGTTCAACAGCATTCACACAAACAGTTCGAAGAACAATTTTGTGTTCAAGCTGCACACTTTTTGCCGCCCAACATCGCAGGCACTGCAAGTGAGACACAAGTCTCGCCCAAAGTTTCTGAGCAATCCTCATGAAACGTAACTTTAAGGCCTCCTGGATGAGGCAAATATTCTTTCCTTGTATAAATCCCCTGGTTGGGATTGGTTTCAAGCCTCATGGTAGAGGAACCATCTTCATATGGTTTCAGCACGAAAAGAAAATTTTCAGCTGTTGAACCTTTATCCAAGCACACTTCCACCTTTCCAAGCGCAGCGTCTTGCCAAACTTGTTTGGTGATTTAAAGGTGATACTTTTGCAACATGTCCATGGTAACAGAATTGCAACGTATGGAAGGCAGGTAGCTAAGGGCATCCATGATATATACTCGGGCTACTCTGCTTGATTCCCAGCGTCCTCTGATCAAAGCCTCTTCCATAGATTTATGGGTCTGAAAGAAAAAGGTAGCACCTCCCCTCCTCAGGCTATAAGGGCGAAAACAGTGAGTCTGCAGACCAAAAATGCCACAAAGCTTCTTAAATCTCACCCGGAATGCCGAGGGGCTGCTGGACCAAATAGGCGCCATTTCCAAATTGGCCTGGCGCTTCAAAGAGCATACAACAGTCACCGTGTCTAAAACCGCAGGATCTGTAATGCTGATTGCTTCATTTGCACTGTTACGCTTTCCAGATTTGGTTCCCTTGAGGGAGCAAATGCCAGAATCTGTACCAAGAATAAGATCGTTGGGAGTTAATGTCAAGGCTTCTCCAGTGCGAAGAAGACAGTGAAAAGATAACAATAATAATGCTGCCATCTCCAAGTTGCAGTGGTCAATTTCATACGCTGCCATAGACTGAACCAAGGGACGCGTGAGTGGTGGTGCTCGAGATGGAATCTCGATACGTTTCCAAATGGCAAACAGTTTCCATGCCTGAGGGATTCGTTTCTTTGTCCATGGCTGGAAAAAGTGAAGAGCTGAAAGGCCATCACCCACGGTAAGCATGGGCTCTCCCTGGGCCCACATTTTCCTTACCCACCTACTCACGCAACCATCCAGGTCAGATTCAGTATGAGAGGCTTCCACAGCTGGGAGAAGTTTCTTTAGGGCAGCATAATAACGCTTCTGAGTTTTCTCGCTTAAGGCAGCATCATCCAAAGAAATTGCCTTACGCTTGCCCCTTCTCTCAGCGCGGGAACACCTCCCAGCGAGTATGTATGCCACCATTAAATTCGAGAACCAGCGTCAGTTGGGTTGTCCGTGGACTCCACATGGCCCATGATTACTTGCAACCCATGGGCTAGTAACTCGGCGCTGATTCGACGCAAAATGCGTTGAAGTTGCTTGCTGCTACTTCTTCCTTTACTTATCACACTCATGCAGACGTACGAGTCAGTTAAATGGAAGATGCGAGAGTCACAAGCCAAAAATCTGTTGATCTGCATTCGAACACCCCATAGAATTGATTCAAGCTCCAAAACATTTATATGACTCTTTTGTTTCCATTTGTGAGTAAATGCCACCTTCCAATTCCACCATTGAGCTGACACCGACTGCCGGGGGAAGGACCGTGAATTGAGGATTTCACCTGTAACCACTCGTATGTCTGAGCCTGTATGGTTTGTTCTACGAAGTAGCATTCGATTAAACAGAGCCATCCCAGTGGTGATTAAATCCCCAGTTTGTTTTTGGGACCCATATGAAAGCGACCTGCAAAGGGGAACCGTACTACGGTAATGCGCAATAAAGCCCGGTGCCAAACCCATCCTCAAGCAAAGAAGTTTGTAGGGGATCACTGGAATAAATTGCCTGCAACATGCCACCGCCAGTAATACGAATGAATAGATGCTGAAGGAATCACCCAGATAACCATGCCTAGCATCACTGAACCCCAGTTTGTTTTGTTTTTGTCTCGAAGCAGACCAAGCCAAAGACGTATGTTTGTAACCATATCCCAAAAGTAGTTCCTTCTCCTCAGCAGATAGAAGTCTCCAAGTGTTTGGGGATCTGATTAAAAATTCCGACTTGTATTGATAGGGAGGATATCTGTAATAGTCTTCATACCACCTCTGTCGGCAAGCCCAATCACATTTTTCCAGTCCCGCTGGCTTTGGCGGGGGAACATCTCGAGGTATCGACCGCATACATGTCGGAAATATTGCTCCAAGCTGTTCCCCTTCCCAAGTATAGCCTGGGGTTATCCACTGTGCTGTTTCAGGATAGGGGGCAGATGCATTAACTTCTTTCCAATAAGATGCCACAGAAACTGTTACGTCCGGCAACAAAGATTCCAGCTGTTCAGTGGTCCATGCGAAGCGTGGCCGCCGCATAGGGACCGCCTGAGAGCAGTCTAACCTGTATGGAATGGCACCAAAGTCTTGGCTGATTTCCTCAGCTGCAGATCGGCCCATGGATGCTACGTTCTCCAGCACTTTCTTTACAACCACGTTCTTCCCAAACTCATCTTCCACCAATTTACAAACCCTCGGGATCTCCCAATATAGTGAACTTTGCGACCCAGCCAAATTAAGACGTCCATGTTTTGCTGATGTCAAGTCTTTGCATGGAAAGCCTGCCCACACATGCACCTCTTGGACCTGCAAGAAGGCCAGGCTCCATTGTCGCACCAAGGCCCTGTCAATCGATCTCACGTCTTGAACAAATATTGTGCCCGGCCACCTTCTTGAAGTTATCCTGTTAGCCCCTTCGTCCAGCTCGACTGCAATTCGCCCTTGAGGGCAGACGGCCGCCACATCGTAAGCACGGAAGGCCCCGCCTATCCCGTTGAATAAACTCAAAATCAGGATGGGGGCGTGGATCACCCCGCCATGGGCCTCCACTTTCCTCACAGCTGCTAAAAAGTCCAGGCCCTCTTCAGTGAGCCCTTCTGCAAAGCCGACTGCCCCTCCAGTGTTGGATGCATCGCTAACCCCCAGTTGTGTGGAAACTTTTGCTGCTAGGTTACAATGAAGAAGAGGAGTCGCTGCTACCAGGTCCAAAAGCTCCGCTCGAACTGCTTTTCTCAAACTTGGAGTAATGCGTTGATTCCCTGAAATAAAGATCCAAGTTTGTCGAAGGAACCCCATGGCAGGTCTTCGAAATTGTAGTACAAAAATCCACCGACCAGCAATTATCTGCAGTAATTTCCTTTTTATCAGTTTTTGAGATAAAAGCCATAAAGTTGATTGGATAATATGCACCAGCTTTGCGGTACTGACTCCTAGCATTCCTTGTTCCCCATCAATCTCCGCTCCAAGCTCTGTAATGCGAGTCGCTGCTGACACTCTCTTTTTCTGCGAGGATACTACCCCTGCAGATGCCCATGCGGCCTCCGCCGATTCATGACAAAGTATTCCCTTTACGCTTGGTTGCCCTGGTTCCAAACGCTCGCCAGAGCAAAAGTTGTCCAAATAGACATGCCACCAATGTTTATCCTCATGATGGGAACAATCCAGCAGGTCAGAGAACCATGGCGGCAGCGGCCTACCGCGAGAAACCTGATTGCGAGGGTTAAGATGGTGCTTAAGTAGTGACTCTGAAATTTCTTGCATGATTCCAACGCTGGACAGCCAACCCATGGGAATAACCGTACAACAAAGTGCAAAAGGAAGTTCGCCTTGAAGTCCTAAATCCTGAGGGGACGCCAACAGATTGAAAGCCAAATACCTTTGCCAAATGTGCGGCAGTCGAAATAGATAGAAAGCACTGCTCATATCTGATTGGTTGCACTCCAGCCGCTCATGTTGATCCAACACAATACTTTGCCATGAAGTGATAGTTGGTAAAGTTGATGTACCCCCAGTTAACTGCTCTTGCGTGGCGTTGGACCCAACCAAATTCATTATTAATCTCAAAACAGGCCTCTGGTCGTCCAGCAGAGATGGTTTTGCTACTCCAAATAAACCATTCAGGATGGGAACTTCCCTTATACTGTAAACTTCTGACAACGGAATCCAACCACAAATGTTTCGCTTGACCAATTCCAAAGCAATCCTCAAAGTATCCCCCTTATCCATATGTATCTTCCCCGGCATTTTCGGCAACACAACAGTTTCAGGATCTTTAAGAAGTAGTTTGGGATTCAGAAGGAATTCTCTTGTCCTAGGTCCAACCCAATCCAGCGCTTCAATGCATCCACCATGACCTTCAGGGGGAAGTGACGGAATGACCTGATCCCATGTTAAAACGTGACAAGTGCTGATCTCTTCCCCATTATAACCAATTTGTCTGCCACTCAGATCCTTTTGCCATGACTGAGCGGTCATAGGCTGATGGGATATGTCACCTTCTCCCTTTCGGAGAATGGCCGCTCGCACCGAAGCAGCAGCGCGGCGCTCTGCTTTAGTCCAACGGCCCGGAACTAATCCAGCCGTGCTCCCATACAGAGAATTCAAACTCCTAAGAGTCAAGAAGGTCCATGCATCAATCCAGTGAGTCCTCACCCGCACGTCAGAGACAGCGTCCGAAAAACTCAAGGACCTAAAAACATCTGCAAACTCCCAAAGATCTCCTTCACGGATGGGAAAAGTCGAGCCGCGTGCTTTCGCACGGCCCGAGGATGTTGTGACGGCAAACGGACGGATCCAGCTGTCAAACAACTCCTGGGTGACAGAATCTGGCGCGGGTGAAGCAGACCCAGCCAAGATCCACCAGCATAGGGCACAGCCTGTACTTTTGAAATTACCACAACTGGCCAGTGAATCCTCAAAGCTCAAGCTAAGAGCCCGGTTTGCTTCCTCCTCACCTACTGATGGGGCAAGCCCGGTCGTTGCCAGCGCCCCACCGGTGAAACTCGTCTCCTCTACTTCTCGGGGATGACCTCTTTCTGTCTCCCCCCGTCGGCTTCTGCTCCTCTTCCTTGTGAACCTTGCCACTGGTTCTTGCCTTTGTTCTTGCCTTTGGAGCCCTTCTTGCCTTTTCCTTTTTGCTCCGTTGCCTGCCAGCTGTTGTCGTTCCAGTTGTAGGGGCGACCTTTTCCGCCGCGCCCCTTTCCATAGCTGTAGTTGCCCCATTGCTCCTGGTTGTTCAGCTTGGCATTGAGCTTTGCGTACTTTCTTGCCTCCAAGAGTACGCCACTGCCGGCTGCGGAATTTTCTTCCAGCGGCAAAAGCTCCAAATGCCTTGCAGCCGTCCAGCTGTTGTCGATCATGCTCTGATGAATCGCAATGAAGCGACTGGCCAACAGATCGCCTAGGATATCTAAATCTCCTTGGCGAAGAGCATCGATCGCGCTGCTCAGATGGTGCAGCTCGCGAATCTGAGCGTTCACCGCTCCCAGTTGCGGCCGGACAACTATGGAAAAGTAGCTGCTGATTCGCACCCCTTTGGTTGGGTCCAGCTTGAGGTTCGGCTGTATGGCAACCTTGGACGTCTGATCCAGCTGCTGGCGGGCATGTTCCACCAATAAGGCCAGTACTGACCCAGGTTTTTCCCTGGACTTCTTCCGGAGAGGTGCTTCCAGGTTGGCACTCTCGCTTCCACTGGACTCCTCCAAAGGCCCTGACGAGTTCTCGTCTGAGCTGTTCGTCGGGGATCCTGAGTTCCCCGGATCTCCGGAACTTCCTGGGCCTGGCCTCTTCTTCCTTTTCTTTGACTTCTTCTCCTTCTTGTCTTTCTTGGTAAGGATCTGAATCAACCGCTTCTCCGCATTCTTCTTCTTGTGCTTCTTCTTCTGGTCCTTCTTCTTGGCCTCCTTCCGAGTGACTGCTTCGGCTGCTCGATGAAGAAGCTGCTCTTGCAATGCGCCTGAAGTAATACCTCTTGTAGCCACCCTGGCCAGGACGCCTGAACCCAGGCCAGAGAGGTCCCTCTCTCGCTTCTTCTCCTTCTTCCTCTTCTTGGCCTTGTCTCGGTCTGCTGGAGCCAGTCGGGCGCCGCCCGGAGTTCCATCCTCCAGCGCTTCCAGTTCGGTCCCGATTGCTAGCTCCCTCGGCAGGTCCTCCCCCACAGAGGCGGAATATGGCTCTGAGGAAGATGCCTCGTCGGCCTCCCCATCGCCACCAGCCCGGGGCGGCAAGGCCGGTATGCCAGCGCCATCCGGGATAGCAGACCCAGCCAGCTTTTCCTTGGCTCGAGCAAGACGTTCCCGAAGTTTTGCCCTGTCTATCTCCTTGTTCGGAACTCCAGCCTCCTCCTTTTCTGCCGCGCGACGTTTTGGCGCCGCCTTGCCAGCAGCGGGAAGCTTTGAGTCCCCAGGCGGTGCAGCTGCCTTGGGAGAAGTTTCCACTCGGCCCGGCACTTTGCCAGCGAGCTGATCGGTTCCTGTCAGGTCTATGTTGTCTCCATCGTCTTCCACCAGAATAATTTCCTTCTCCCACTTCTTTATCATCTGCCTGACAGAGGGGGTGATGTAGCTGCGGCGGAAGTTCACCAGGTCGAACCTTCTGAAACTTCCAATGTGCAAGGCGTAGATGTCTTCTCCAGCGCATATAGCGGAGCAGAGATGAATCGTCCCTCTTCTCCTGTTGAAGAGAGATGACATCCGTTTGGTCGCCTGAGCATCTTCGCTTCCCAGGCTCCGCACTGTGACAACCATCTCTCCAGCAATAGTGAGCTCGACCTTTTGCACCAAAAAGCCAGCCCATACACTGCCCTCTGCGGGATTTTCTGAAACATCCACTTCTGCTTCTATCACCTGTCCTCTTTGCAAAGTCAAAAGCTCCCATTCTTCCGGCTTGGAATTGTCAAAGAATGTGAAGTCTTCCTCATCCATGACGTCTTGATTGGTGTTGATCTCTCGTTGAGATACGGTCTGGGTTGTCCCAGAAATGGCCCGGGGGCCTGCGATGGAGTCTAATCGAGGGATCCTCAAGCGCACGGTGCAAGCGTTGATGCTTTTTACCAGCGCGGTTGCCTCTGTTGTCACGCTTCTTGCGCTTCTTGCCAGAGGTGGCAGGTTCTCTCTCTTCGGCCCCTCTGTCCCTTTGTCTGTCTTCGTCTACTCGATGACCTCGAGGTGGATGGGCTGGTTCAGGTGGACGGCGAGCAGGATCACTCTTGGCGGCTAAGCACTGGTGGTGGGAGCTCTCTTGACTCTCCTCCTCAGACTCGTCTGAGTCAGGTCCCTCTTTGACAGAGCCTCGGGCTTCAACGTCACGGGAACGAGGGAGTGGAGCACGATCGTCCCTCTCAAGGGAAACTCTTTTCTCAGCACTGGCCCGAGCAGCGCGAGAGTCCTCAGCGCTCTTGACGTTGGCTGAGTAGAGCCTGAGCGCTCGGATATGTTTCACAGCGCTAACAACCTGATCGTTGGCAGTGAACGCACAGCAGCGCTGTGCCACCGCTGTGCCACCTACCCTTGAGCTCACTCTCGGGAGCTTCCCACCCCGTGCAGCCTATGCACCAAGTGTCGTTTCCACTAGGAGCACTTTGGTGGCACTTAGCACAACTCATGGACTACCCTGATTAGAGCCTAGAGAAATAACGGGCGATCAAACGTTCAACAGCATTCACACAAACAGTTCGAAGAACAATTTTGTACTACAAGAGTTGCACAAAGTGCTTCCCAGTACTATTGTGTACTACAAGACTTGCACACAGTACTTCCTAGTACTACTTTGTACTACAAAGCTTGCACAAAGCACTTCCCAGTACTTCTTTGTACTACAAAGCTGGCCTTGATGCAGCCACTCCAAAACGATTTATGATGTCCAGCTGCAAAAGACAATAGTATTACGCATGCAGCCGCGGCACCGAGCAACCTTGACTCAGCCATGACAATGCAATATCGAGGTAAGGAATTGCAAAACACAATATAACTACATGCAACAATGTGAGAAATTGCACCTCCAAAACGGGATCTCGGCGCCAAAGCAAAAAGAAACACGATTTTGAAGCACTGTTTAAAAGGAATTTTGAAAGGAAAATCACCGGCGCCAAAATGAAGAAAATCTGCTGACAAATCACTATCGCAGCGCACCCGCCGCACACAGGAGGTACCCTTCATTGTTGGCTGCAGCCACTTTACACAGAAAAACACAAGGTTTCGTGCCCCGGCTTTCTCCCCAACGCAAACCACATGAAACATTCATGCAGCCATTACAATGTGTTTTTTGCAGCATCACGTGGCAAACCCGATTGTATCTAGTCACCACTTCCCTTAGTCACCACTTCCCTCAGTCACCATCCTTCGTCACCACCCTTCGTCCTCACCCTTCGTCATCACCCTTCCTCCTCACTTCCCTGAGTCACCACCCTTCGTGCCCTTCTTTGATGTGATGTACTGTTATGTGATGTAAAGTCTCACACCACCCTTCGTTCCCTTCTTGTATGTGATGTACTGTCATGTGATGTGTGATGTAAAGTCTCACCACCCTTCGTTCCCCTCTTTTATGTGATGTATTGTTATGTGATGTAAAGTCTCATACCACCCTTCGTGATGTATTGTCATGTGATGTAAAGTCACTTCAACAAAAGTCATCTGTAACTTGGAAGATTGCTTCCCAAGTTCCTTTGATAACTATGGTTTATGGGGAATACAATTGATATCAATATTTTTCATGTAATGGGTTATGGGTTGTATCATGGGATTTACCCTCTGGTTATTTAACAGTTCGCCATGGTATAGATGACCCTAATCGAAAAAGATGGTTTACCGAACTTACTAGCATGGTGATTTTTCAGATCGCAAACTGTGAATGTCATAACCAGAGGGTATATCCCATTATATTTCCATGAAATATCCCATTAAATATCCCAATAGATATCCCAATAAACCACTATATTCCATAGCTATTAAATCCCATTAAATCCCATTAAACCACCATTTTCCTATGGTTTGCCCATTAAATAGTCATAACCAGGTGGTAATATAACAAGCAAATTAGTGCTCCGGTCTTCAAGTGGCTCAAGTCAGTCTTCCAGGGTCGATTTCCGGGGTTTCATGAGATCAAAAAAGAACTGGCAACAGCAACAATGATCCAACCAATGATGATGATTGGATGATTGGTTTATCATTTTCAGAAATGGATTAATATCATAAATATCCATTCATAGTGCTTAATATCTATATCTATAGTGATTAATAAGGGAAATAAATATGGATTGGATGATTGGATGATTGGTTTTTCATGGAAATTTTATGGGAAATATATGGGAACTGCATGGTGATGTATGGAAAATATATGGGAACTGCATGGTGATTTATGGGACATATGTGGGAAATATATGGGAAAAATATGGGAAATGTATGGGAAATGGGAAGATAGTATGAAACTATGCTGATCTTATGGTGATTTATGGGAAATATATGGGAACTGCATGTTCACATCAACAAAATGCTGGGATATATGTTGAAACTCTAGTATTTGATGATTGGATGATTGGTTTATCATGAAAAGGCGCGGTAAACCCTCTGGTAAACCATAGGAAAACCATAGGAAAATGGTGGTTTAATGGGATTTAATGGGAGTTTCCCTCTGGATTAATATCCATTCATAGTGATTAATATATCTATAGTGATTAATAAGGGAAATAAATATGGCTTACCCTTTAGTAAACATACAAAAAACTATGGAAAATCACCATTTTTAATGGGTAAATCAACTATTTCTATGGTCATTGATGGAAATATAACTATTGATAGAATTGCTCTATAAGACTTGGATATATAACTGTAATACCAACTATATACCAATCTTATCCCAGTTATATATATATACACATGTATATGTATATATATATATATATGTATTCTGATATATGCAATTGGTGGCTTAAAACTGGGATATATTTAACTTATGATATATGATTATCCCATTTTTGAGCATTGGTTGGTGTCGTTTAAGTGACCAGTTGACTATCCCCAAAGGCACAAACAAACCCCTTTTTTGGGCCAGTCCTGGACATGTAGTATACCATTGTATTCGATTATATACCACAGGATGGGGCCCCCAAGATAGCTAAGTTGGTTTATAAACCAACTTATAACTGGGGGGGCCCATCCTGCATGAATGTTTGCCTATGAGTTCGTTCTTCATCGGCTAACAATTCGGAATTTTGGGCATCTGTGTGTCCTGGAAAAAAAGACATGTCTGCGTCCAGGACGGTTTCTTCTGTAGAAAGATCCACCTTTTTCCCGAAACCCCAGGTGCATCCACAAAACAGCTGGAACTTACCCCCAAGTCCTTGATCCATTTAAAGGAACCACTTTCCACAGAATGGTGCCTGTAAATAAGGCACCCCAACCCTTCCCATTCATCCCATTCTGTGGAGGAAATGGCAACTTCCCCCCCAAGGGTCCCAAGTCCTTGATGGTATACTTCTTCTCCACCAGTTGCTTGTCCTGATCAGCGATTTGTCGCTTCAATCGTTCGATCAGTTCGCTCTGATCGACGACTTCCGGCACTGGCACTGGAGGTAAGGGGCCTCCTTCGCCTTCTTCCTGGTGGCGCTGGTGGTTGAGCGATTCATCGCAGATCTATGGTAGATATATCGAAGCGAACCAGCTACATAGTGGTACCCCCCAGTTATAAGTTGGTTTATAAACCCCATTAACTATAGATATATCTACCATAAGTCCTACTTATTGTAGTTATAAACCAACTTAGCTATCTATTGGGCACCACTATGTAGGAACTGGTTTATAAATCAACAAAACATCACTGGGCACCACCTTGTATGGGTAAATTGCCAAAATCGCTGTAGAGTATGACTCAATATTGGATCTTTTTTTCACTGGATGTTCGTCCTATAATTTCACACAATGTCCTGATCTTAAACAGCTGGCTGTTCAGTTTCCGAGGGAGGTTTCAGAGATATTTCAGTAGCTCCTTGCCCCACAATTCAGTCGGGTAAGTAGGATTAGTCCACTTAGAACTAGGGTTATAACCCACTTACGATTCGTGGGGTGAGCCACCAAGTAGCCCAATCGACTTTCCAGGCCTTAAGCAAAATTCAGGCCCAGTGAATTGCGAATGGGTCGTGTGGTGAAGCAACAAATTTAAGTGGGAAATGGGGCCTCAGTGAGTTAACAAAATGGGGTCACAATGGAAGGACCTTGCGGACCTTGCAATGGGAAATTGACTTTAAGAGTAGACCAACACCAAAGTGTGGTTGCTAGGCTATGGCTTCCGTATAGTTGTCGGCATAGTTTAATCAGTCATAATTCATATTGGATCTAATCAATACATTATCATATATAGTTTTATGATTTTATATTATCATATTTCATATTTTATATTCATATTCAGTTATAATTTTATATACTTATATACATCATCCCCATTCTTATTGGCCGATGTGCACCGGCGGCCCAGGGTTCCACTGCGGATTGCTTGTTGGGTGGATTCAAAAGCCATGCCCAAAACTCATGATCAACCAGTAATACACCACCTGCATATACACACAATTATGTCACTATGTGTATGTATTTTTCTCATTCTGCACCCAGAAGCGAATCCCGCTGCGGCAGCTTGCAATTGTCTCTTTTAATTAACTCCTCCTAGCACTGGCCAGCGAAGTCAGCTCCAATGTTCGTGCCCATGTCTTTACAGTGCATAGTGGCACAGCATGACAGAAAAGCTGGCGGCATTGGCTGGAGGTCCTTGCCCTCACGGGAAGGGAATGAGTTAAGGAATCCTTCAGCTATGGCTCTACAAAAAGCTGGTGGGTATTCCTTTAACTTGGCCGTTCGGAAATTGCCGTGCTCATCAACCCCGATCGTTTGCGTTTTGGGGAGATTGCGGCAGAGAGCATTGGCCCGAATGAATTGTGGCAATGTCGGCATGTTGAGCGTGAGCAGGCCAGTTCGCTTGGCACTGTCAGCACCCAACAAGCCCTGTGCACATTCCAAAAGGTCAAAACCCTCTAAGGAAAGCAGCATCCGAATTAGCGGCAGGCGCCAGATGCTCGCAGCTTGCTTGTCCGTCGGCTCGCCCGGATGCTCAAGGATTCCGCAGCCACCAGTGATGTGCAAGGCGCTCATCGCCAAAACGCTAAAGCCAAGAAGAACATGTCCATGTCATGTAGTTGGAGCATCTCCTTGATGGAGACCGAATGCATTCCCCATAGCTCAGCCCGCGTTCGGATGATGCGTGGACCTTTCTGTTTGGCAGAGGGCAGGCAAGGATCAACCTTGCCTCGCGCTGCTGACCACGTGCAACAGGGTGGTCCACTGAGTAGGCCGATGACCTTGCCGTCTAAGATGGCGGCCAACCAAAACTTCTGCACTTCCTCACGGCCGATGTTCCCCCATTCCTCGTTAATCACGATGTCGAGGGAGATGACCATGACATCTTCCATGCCGTTTGAGGCTGCGATCTCCTCCATGTACCACTGTACGTCCCCCGGCCGTCTTCGGCCAGAGTATGCGTGCACCACAATGCGTTCTCTGTAAAAGATGCGTTGGCAGGGTGTGGAGCGCTCCCAAGGTTAATCACAATCGGCCAGTGTCGCACACCAGTGCTCGTAGAGATCGAGATCATAGAGGTGGTCACAGTTGGCCGTGTCATAGAGCACCTCAGTCAAGAACCCCCAGGTGTTGGGATCTCCCAGGCGGTCCAAAACGTCCAGGAATGGTAATCTGCCCACACTGATCTCTGCGAGGAACTCTTCAGTGAGCGAGTCGGCCAAATAGACCAGTGTCTCCCTGGTTTGCGTCCACCCAATTGGTTCTTGTAGAATGATCTGCTTCATCTGCAAGAAAAGCTCATCAGCATCAGAGCCAGTGAAGTCAAGCGCTAGAATTGCCAAAGCCTCCATGAGCTGGTTGTGATGGCGTTCTATGGCACGTTGTGGAACTGGCTGTTCAAGGGGTCCACTACCTTGCAAGACCGGCAAAAGACCATCATGTTGGTCCCTCAGCTGCGAGTTCACACTGGATCCAATGCCAGGCGCCAAGGGTCGCTGAAGTCTTCTTGCATGAAGCACCGCACGGCAGGATGTCGCAGTGCGTAGATGATTTTGGAGTTTGTCGAAGGAGTGGTACTCTTTGAGGCAAGCTTCACAGGCCGTACTTGCGATCCACTGTCGTTCAAAGGCTGTGATGCCGTGTACCTTAAAGAGGTGCGCCCCTTCTCCGCCCCTGGTTCGGCATCTCTTCTGGCATTGCATGCATCCAAAGAAGCTGGCACATTGTGCCGTTAGCAGAGCTGGTTTCACAGGCGCTGATTGCAGTGTTCCATGTGTCTCCAGCATCGCCAGGGTGTCACGGTGCAAGGTGCGGAGCAAAAGACGATCTTCATGCTGGAGCGCGCATAGTTTCTGGGCCCTCTGTAGGATGGTTTTCCAGTAGCTCCGATGATACCGGAGGATGTATTCCCACTCGGCAAAGTGGATCCTCGGATCCCGGAGCTTGGTGGTGCGCGAGACCAGATTCCATAGCCACTGTAGATCCTCCATGATCTGTTGACACCATGCCTGATCTTGTCGGATGACTGCCCATGGGGTGACCGTCTCGCATTTGTAGAGCAGGGCCAGGTATCGAAGTCGTGTGATTCTCAGTCCAATGTCA
Organism: Cladocopium goreaui; assembly: GCA_947184155.2. NCBI lineage: Eukaryota > Dinophyceae > Suessiales > Symbiodiniaceae > Cladocopium > Cladocopium goreaui. The sequence goes on along the minus strand of CAMXCT020001180.1, from coordinate 609,964 downwards.
GGATGTGGAAGGTGGGCTTGCTCCAAGATGATATCATCTGATATCGCCGCGTCCGGCTTGATCTTGAGAAGGCGTCGATAAAGTCGAAAAATGGCACTATGAAAGTATGACTTCGTGCGCTTGTCCTCAAAGAGCCAAGAGTCCATGCCATATGTGACCTTGCTCATCACCATGGTGTTGAAGAGATCAGCACGCTGTCGGACAGAAAAGTGGGGATTCTGGAAGAGCGTGCGCCTCTGTGCGGAGAAAGCGGCGTTGCCTTGAGCAATTTTGCGTCGGATCTCCTTGTGAGTAGTCCCGGAGTGATGCGCAATGTTGCCCAGGTGATTGTATTGTCCCACAACCGTGATGGTGTGGTGGCCGTACTCCGTGAGGACCTCCATCTTGTGGCCCTGGGCCATGCTGAAATACTTCCTCCGAAGCCGGTGTGCTCCTTTGCCTCGAAAACTGAAGAGGACTTCACTTTTCCCCTTGTCCAAATTTGGAGAAACACCATGCGCTGTACATACTTCCAACAAGATGCTGGCTGCCGCGCTGGCCCGACTCTCAACACCCTCAGCTGTTGCTCCTGTGATGGTGATGCAGAGGTCATCCATCCAGGTAGGGCCTAACATTGTATGTTTGACCACATCGTTCTTGTCACTGCTGGGGTAGAGTCCAGTCGCTGTGACATCCTCGATCGTCTCAAGAACTCCGATGGCATCAAGCTTCTGTTCCACCTCTGTCAGGATGCGGGCAAACATGTAGCCAAAAACAACATCAGCAAAAGGGTCGCCTGGACGGCTTCCCAATCGAGTGTGAATCCGGTCATCTTGTCCATGCATCCAGAAGTGTGTGTGAGTATGAAGCGCCTGGAGCGTTCTCCTCTGATGTGGTGCCATGTTGGCACGTTCTGTTCCCGAGGGGTCTCGCAGCAGTTGTTGTAGATCGTGTAGGGCTTCTGCGGGCAAATGCAAACGTGCCGCGACCAAGGCTAGGAGTTCATCAGGGATGGGGCCGCCAATTGATAGCGGCCGCAGCACGCGATAGAAGGCTTCTCGAAGGTCAAGAAAGATCAATGCGTGCGACTGTTTGGACAGTCGTGCAGCCCTTGCAGCAGCTCTAATGAAATGCACGCCCATTGTGACCGGTATGGCTTTACGGCCACCGATCTGTTCTGCCTGAAGAAAGGACTCGTAGGTCTGTGATTGGTGAGAGCGGACAGCTCGATGGACGGTTTTCGCCACGTGGGAGCTAATCAGTAGCGATCTGTATGATTCGCAAGCCATTTGAGATCCCTTGCGTTTCCAGGCAGCAACCAAAAGTCCACCCTTGTGGATCAGGGCCTCTTGACCATGGGTGCATAGCTTCAATAGCTGTCCGTACACCGCCCGAGCCAGACGGGTCGGGTACAGATGACATAGTTCCGGAGGAACATTGTCGGCACCAACTGCTTTGTGAGGACGTACTCGACGAAATGCGATCTCAAGATCTGTCAAAGTCGGGATGTCATCCGGGCTGAGATGGAGTTCCTGCTGGATAAAGTGGGCCAATCCCTCTCGCCATTGCTCCCGAAGCGCCTCTTTTGTAACTCGCTCACCTCCTTCCATCAAGCTGAAAAATTCAACCCAGCGTCGGCATAAATCATGCTTGGTGGTAACTGGGTGTCCATGTTCGTCAGCAATCATGGGAAGTGGTGAGGCACGCTTCAGCTTGGGGTTGCTCGTGCCGATGATTGGTTTCAGGCGGCTGAGGATGTGTGCAGGTGCGCAATCAGTTGGCAGTTGCACAATGGTGTCAGCTATCTCATGTGCTCGTGCCGTCATCAGCTGTTTTCTGATGCGTCTGGTGCATGCCCATATTTCCAGACCCAGTCGAAGACGTTGAGTGGAGTCAGCTGGCGTGCTCATGTGGAGTGAGGGGCTGTCTCCATCATCTGGACATTTCCACAATCTGAAGATCGCGGCCATGAGCTGTCTTCGGGCATCTCGCTGGAGTTGCCGTTGTCTTCGCTGTAGGCGAATCTTGTTGGCACGTAGCTCCCAGATTTCAGTCGTGATGAAACTTTCTTTGGCCCTTGTCGGCGTGGTGGACACATAGTGTGTAGCTGCTGATTGACGTAGGCATTGAAGTGAGCAACATGCTGCTCAATGTCAGTGTCCCAACTACTCGGGCAATATGTACGCAAAATGGCTTCCATGTTCTCAGACGTGATCGCTGTGCGATCATGTCCACCTTTGTGTGCCCTTGGTAATGGACTTTTGATGTCACCATGCCAGTCAACTTGAACAGCAACAGCTTGATGGTCACCAAGATGACCAAAGTCGAGAGCCTCCAGATTCCCGGACCATGTGCAATAGCTTTTCCAGCTGCAAGGCACCAGGACATAGTCAATGCGGTGTAGTGAACCATCAACTGGACTTGTCCAGGTCCCACGTGGTCCGTCATGGATGTCAAGCGTGGAAGGTGCGCACAATTGGCAGTCCTGCAAAAATTGTCTAAGCACTTTTGTAGTGGGCGTCTCGTGATCATCAAAGGCAAAGATGTGCCTCTCGTCGCTGGGCCCGCTAGGTGCGTTTGCGTCAATCATGACAACCAAGTGGCTCTCCCCAGTGTAGGTGGTGACCAATGTTGTGAGCTGGTGCCACCAATCTTCCCGTACCTCAATTTGAGCTCCGCTGTGTGGTGCGTGGGCTGTCAGGAGCCAAAAGTCCAAATCATGATTATGGACATGTACAAGAAGATGTCGATGGCTGGTCGAAACCACAACAAAGTCAGTGCGTTCAAAGAAGCTTGGTTTCGATCCGTGCCAAGCATATGGCTGTCCAAGATTGATCCATAGTTCAACACCCAGCTGCCCTTTGTCACTGCCGCCAGCAAGACGTAGAACTCGGTGCTGAAGCGACGAGCCACATTCTGTTCGAGCTTCTTGCAGCCCAAGAAAGTTGACTTTATGAGCGACAAATTGTTCTCGAACATAAGCCAACTTGCCAGCGAAGCCTTCATTGCCTTTGTAGAATGTTCGCACATTTGCCGTGGCAAAACTGAGCTGGAATTTCGCGGGACTTGGAGTCGACTCAGAGCCACTAGTTGCTGGCTTCTCGGTCACCACTGTGATAGGAGGCAAAGGAACTGGGCTTACGTCTAAACCTCCTTGTGTAGTCCTGGGTAGATCACATTGTCGTTGTACCAGCATCCAAAGACATTTCAGCATGGGTGTGAAGGTCTTCATGTGCAGCGGCTGGCGTGGTAGGTGTAGGCTTCCTTGTCCTTCACGTTTTGCCAACCAGTCTACCAGCTCGTTGTACGGATCACCCGCATGGCTGCGCACATGGGCCACTCGTAGCTGGTCTCCTGGCAGGATCGCCTCAAGCGTCTGGAAGACCTCTCGGAGGCGATAGAATGGTGGCTCGGCCAGCTGAGTGCCGATCCCTCCAGCTGCCTGATCTCCGACAAGACGGGAGTCGCTGACAAAAATCGTCGGAATTCTGTCGTTCTGGGCCACCCGCCATAAGCCCGCCCATAGAAGGGCCTCAGTTTCGGCTGAGTCGGAGCTGATCCTTTCCGTGCCGACATAGTGTGGGGCTTCTGGGTCATACAAGACCTGATGGCACTGAAAGCCCATGAATTGCATGCGCGATGCTTGGCCTGGTGCTTCACCGTACTGTTCTGCAAAGACCGCGAAAGCCCAGGAATCACTGATGTCATGTTCAGCTACCCAAAGAGGTGGTTTGTGGCGTAGCTGTGTCTGAGAGGAACCATCTGTGAAAATCACATATCTGTCAATGCGCTCAACCTGTTGGCATTCCTCCAGCGCTGTCTTCACAAAGTCCGGCAAATCCAGTATGGAAAAGTCCGTCCAGAGGAGCTTCTTGGCAGATGTCAGGAATGTATGTAGCTCTTGCATGTCAAGCTGGATCAGGCAGTCTGCTCCAGGTGGCAACTGCTCATGTGACTGAAAGGGCTGCGTGAAGTCGGTCTGAACCTCCTGTTGGCTCGGCCAAGGCGTTCTTTGTCGAGCTGGACGCTCGGTGACAGCTTGCTTGGGTTGGACATCTTCAAAGTGAATGCATGTCAGAAAGTTGTGCCAACTTTCCTTTGTCATGAGGACTGCCTTTGTGTAGCCTTGAGAATGGAGCCATCTCGTGTGATCTAAATCACGAAGAATTGTGGGGCTGGTTCGCACAAGGATGCCGTCTTTGATGTCGGTCTCTCGACTACAGAAGACATATGTGAAGTGTCCCATGCATCCAGTGGAGGAGAAGTCGACAAACACATCATCATGGGCTCCGCAAAGAAAGACTTGGCAATCATGTCCCCATGCGCGCAGCTCCAGCTGTATCTCGTCCTCATTGTATATTGATGGCATTTCTACATAAGTCGGCACTGTGTCGGCGGTCTCAGAAGTTGCATTGTGATGGATTCGCACCATGACCCGACCTTCAGGCATGACCCAGTCTTGTGGGACTTTTTGTCCAATCTCAGGGAAGTCTGTGGGCCCCTCCAACGGCCACTGACCGTGAGCCACCGTGTCAGTTGTTAGGCGCTCGTTGGGGGCCGGGCTGTGCTCTCTTCGCTGTAGTAGAGTACTCAGTTGTAAGAGAACTGGTGCTTCAGCCTGCACAGGTCGGGGGAGTGCTCTCATGTGAATATCAATGCCGTATCCACAGCGTCCCATAAGTGCTCTGCCGATGAAGAGCTCAACTTGGTCGAAGTGTGCTTGGCATTGATAGCTTGGTTGGTGTCCGATGCATTGATGTAGTAGATTCAGCACTGTGAGGATCACCTCAAGCAGTATGTGCTCGTGAGTGGTCACTGCCATCTGTCTTGGTGGTGCAAGCAAATTGAGGTCATCATAGACCGTGACGAGCGATGTGACCCATGCTTCTTGCGGTCGCTGAATGACCAAAACATGTCCGGCAACTGTGTTGTCATGCGTCCAGGGCTTGGGATGCACAAGGTGCAATTCAATCAGAGCGCCCGGGACAATGTATTCCGGCCATGTGTGAATGATGCGTCTCTCCCAGTCACTGGTATCTTCATGTAGACGTACCACTCGATATGCTGTGGCATGTGGCCATTGCCATCCGTGGTCAATGAACCAAACAGCAACTTGACAGGAAGGTCCTTCTTCTTCCCATGAGAATGCAGCGTCAGTCCAGGCTCTTTGAAGTGAGTCTACAAATTCACTTGCAGCAAACAGATTCACGCCAAGCGGATTGAAAACCGGCGCATCTACATTGAACTGGAATGGTCTACATTCAGCAGGTCTTGCCGGCAGATTGAGTCCATGCGTGCGTGCTCCTCTGGGATGGTTGTTTCGCTGCATGAGGGAGACCGCATCAGGCAAATTTGGATCATGATGAATGAAAGGTTCAAGGTGATGACCGTCTTGCGCTATCCAAGCTGAAGTCGGTGAGATGTGCACGTCGCCATGAAATGCATTGCAGGCAATGTTTGGTTCAAGGCAAAGTCGAGCTTGAGCTTGGAACCTAAGGTACAGCTCAAATGTCAAAGTGCGTGGAACCAGTTGAGCAAACCTGTCAACAGGTTGACCTGCAGCAATGCCATGGTAGCTGCTAAAGAGCACACCTGCTTCATCTGGATGCGCATACTGTAGTATAATGAGATGTCCACCATGTCTCGTGCCAATGCCATCAGGCTTGACATGAACAAAGCGACATGACCAGTGTGGGTGGAGCCGATCCCTCCATACTTGTCGCAGCCGTAATTGCCATAGTGCCACATTTGCTGGCAGGGCAATGGTCCTCGGTGATGAGCATCGCGGAGAGGTCATGCTGCTGAGGAACCATGTATCGAAGAGCAGGACTTCCTCATTCATGAGTCCACGGCTCCGTCTATTCGGGCGGTCCCACAATTCCCGAAATCGTTGATGGTGTCCATCATCTTCTTCTTCCTGTGCAAGTCCTCTGCGGCGTGGCCAAGCTCTCCAATGGTGATCACAAGTCGCGCCAATCGGCTTGACATGTTGGTCCATAGTCTTGTGGCTTCGTGGAGCAGAAAGTTGAAGTAAATCAGTGTGGTCCCCATCAGGCAGATAGCAAAGCCCTTGATCTGCATCTCCAATGAAGATGTGGATAAAATCCCCATCTTGAAGTTGCATTGGATGGGACCTCTCAGCATCGATGAGTTGGTTGTTGTGCCAAACTGAACATCTGTCAGCATGCTGTTGACATAGTGTCGCAACTCCAAGGAGGCGCAACAAAGTCAGTCTGGTTGTCGTCTGCGGTAGCCATTCGGCATACCGACGGAAGGCAAATGGTAGGATCTCTTGTTCTACAAATAGCTCCATGTCGACAAGCAAGAGCTTCGGCAGCGCAGGATGCAAAGCGTCACTGGTGCGTTGTAGTAGCATGCATTGGAGATCCATTTCCACGAGATCTGCTGGCCGCTCTGCAACATAATGGATGGTCTGAATGTCATTGACCTCCAAATGAAAACTTGCAGCAATCCGTTCATGCAGTAATTGTCCGTCGTCCCAAGGCAAAAGCATCGACTCAGCTTGGCCCTCTAGGTTGAAGACGACCGTGCGCTTCCAGATGCCAGATTCAGACGAGCATGCAGAACTTGTGGACGTCGGTGTCGCAGAAGGAGATGTTGTCGATCGAGATCTTGATCGAAACTGCCTTGCCATGAGGTGGAGGTGGTCTGGTTCTTCCTCCTCTTGATCATGTGCCGGATCGTTTGGTGGTTCTCCTCTGCGAATTCTCTCAAGGACACGATGCTCCCAATCATCATCAGGTGGAAGGATTGGAATTCGAATGACCAAACCAAGTCCATCATGTACACGCAAAGGCCTGAGGCGGTCAAAGACATGGTTTCCTGCTTTGACAAAGCAAGGTCCAAATCCTTGCCTTTCAACTTCACGACATTGTGATAATGCATCGGAACGTGCCAAAACCTCTTGCGTGTCAATGAGGGTGGGAAAGGAATGTGCCACTTCATGTATGTGATGCCCTTCAAGGTCTTCACGGTGAACTGTGGTCAGGACTGCTTCTTGACCTCGTACTGGATGTTGGACCACCAGAAGTACGCCAACGAGTCCTTGAGTGATTGGTATCGGTGGTTCAGGTTGAACACGATGCACACTGAAGCCCAAAGAGCGATCGAAATGGTCATGCCAGGTGTCAATGATCTGCCGTGACCATTGCTCATAATTGCGATTCAGCCGGAGTGGTCTTTTCTGCTCCTGTCTGATGCATGTTTCATGGCTGACATAGTATGATCCCACATAGATCACAGGGCCTTCTTCCATGAGTTCAGTGGCTCCTTCGTCCTGTAGTATGTTCCATAGATCCTCGACCCAAGATGGAAAATGCCTCAAGGGTGGGCGTGGGTGAGGTCCACGATTTTCTCCATGTGTCGATCCTTCCGAATCACTTGGAGGATCAGGCAAATTGGGAACGTCCTCTGGATTGGGTCGTTGCATATGAGGAACGAAAGCAGGCACTTCTACAGTTGAAGCTGTCTGTGATGGTCTGACCATGACCGTGTCTTCGTCGGGCATGTTCACCAATCCACAGGGTCCAAGCTGGAGGCCTAATTCATGTAGATCTTCAATGGGCATGGGATTGTTCTTGTCCATTGCAAAAATCTCAAAGAAGAGTGCATCGAGGTGGGTCGTCAAAAACGAAGACTGTATCGATGCTTCCAAGATGAGGGCTCGATAGTGTGCAAGGCAAGGATGGATGTAGTCTGGTTCCTCACTGACAGAGTGTGTTGGAGGCAGGTCCCATTCATGATACCCACATTGAATGGTGTCCGAACGTGCTCCAACCAGAATGTCAGATGAGGACATCAAATGGCAGACGCCGCATTGATCAGCTCCTCTCAAAGGTCTGAGCTCGACTGTCGGCCAAAATGCCACACGGCGAAAAGCAGGTCGCCGTAGATGTAGCCCTTCGCCTCTCCAAGCTGGCGTCTTCAAACAACGCCCAGACTTGGCCTCTGATTCAGACGCTTGGAGGGTCAGGGCTATTGAGAATCCCGCGCTTTCTTGTCCGCAGGTTCCACAATCTGTACTTCTTCTCCTTCTTGCTGTCGCACTGAGAGTGATCTCTTGGACATCTTGTCCTCGATGGTGTCTTTGACTCTCTGGACCACGCCCTTGAGCTCCTCCTTCAACTGGTTGAAGTGGGGCTCGGCGACTGTGTCCATATCTTCGATGGACATTGTCTCGTCTAAGGCAGTCTGTCCTTCTTGTAATTCTCCTTGTGGAATGGTGCCAGATCCTTGCATTGTGCGGATGTGGACCTCGTGGAGCTGTGCGCGCACTTGTTGGAGATGCGCTGCAGCTTCTGCTCGCTTCTCTGCGAACTTGTTCTCGCCCTCCTCGTAAGAGTCGATATGTGCTGTCCACATCTTCATTGCATTGTCCAAGTATGTGGACCATTGGGATCGAAATGCTTCCCATTGTTCGTCGATATCCGACAATTTCTTCCTGGCTTTGTCGAGGAGGCTGACCAATTGCTTGTAGCTCTTGGCGTCTTCCTTCCGAGTCATTGCTTCCACAATGGCTACGGCCTTCTTGATCTCCTCTGTTTGCTCTCCCTTCTTGACTTCTGCATGCAATTGCCGAAGCTCTTGGAGCTCTTGTGTGGGGTCCTCTTTGTCCATCTTGGACTTCCCAAATGGTTGCATTGCTGTCGATGGTGTCGAAGATGTGCCAGGGGTCAACTGTGGCGCAGTGCTGGAGTCGGTGGCAAAAGGAACTGCCGGGGGCGAGAGCCATTGCGTCGATGGCGGCAAGTGCCCAAAGGCAACTGCTCCACCTTTTTCGAAGCCTTTGCCCTTTTCTTGTCCTTTTCCACCTTGATGTCCATGCATCAAATCTGGTTGGTCTTGTTGATGGCGTGCACGGGCACTGACACTCCTTTTGCGCGGAGATTGCGTGCGCTTGCGCGGTGACCTTCTCCTCGGACTCCATGTGTCCTGTGGACTTTCCCATGGGGTCTCCTGCCAGTCGGGAGTATAACCCTGCTGGTCCTTCTTCTTCTTGTGGACATAGGTTGCATCCTGACAGAGGCTCCAATGTCCCCAACAGCCGCCACAATAGGCTGATGATGAGCTCACCATCCTCATACAAAACTTGCAACGCCAAGGATCCACAGAATCCATTGCTTCCCAGATGTGAGCAAGGAGAGCCGGATCTCTGGAGTGGTGTGAGCTCAATCGCTGGTACAGCACCCACAGCTGTAGTCGCGAGAGGACCACGTGTCCAGTTCGATGCAATAACCACTGGCGCCTTGCAATCGCTCTGTGGCGTCGAGCACGCCGCCGCGAGGCCAGAGTAATGGTTCACAAAAAGGAGGAGGAGGTTCAGCGCAATCTTGGAGATGTGCATAAACCCCAGAAAGCCCAAGAAGAAGAGAAAATGTGGAGCCAAATAGTGGGAGTGATAGTCGAGGATGAGGATCAACTCGTTCTCACAGGCCACCAAATACAATAGGAAATACCAGTGCGAAACAGTTCAGTAGATCCAATGTAGGGCTCGATGCCAAATTGCCAGTTCGATGTTGAGGTAGAACTGAAGCAAAGGTGGTCACACCTGCACTGGGTGTGAGAGCACAAGGCGGTGCCAAAGCTCGCAGCAGCCGCCCGCGGTCAATGGCTGTGACTGCTAAGGTCCGTCTGCCGGCAGTGAAAGAACGGGGTCCCTGCCTAGCCGAAACCTTTGTGTATGTATATATATATATATATTGATGGTTTATACCAGCCATTTATCTGATAATTAGGGATAGTTATATTAACTATCGCTTTACTCACATATTCGGTGGCTTTTCCAACATTTATTTCGTACCAAACCCACATCCACACAGCCAAGGGAGCCAAGGGTCAGGTTTGGTCAGATACCTCACATCCAATTGTAGTGACTCCTGCAAGTTTCTAAGAACATGCGCCTCAGTCCGAGGCTGAGAGGGTAGCACGGCTAGGACGGCTTGGACCGCAGTTTGCAGTCTTGGAATGTTTTGGACCTATGGTATGGATAGCCAAATTCAGTAGGCTTTGAACATTCTTGAACAGCTTGTGGGATGATCATATCATGATAAATTACTCTAATGTCATCCAGATTTCTGCGGATGTAGAATAAAGATGTTCTCATGGAAAATATACCAGTACTCTCCTTATGGGTTTGACGGAAATTTTCCTACCCGTAAATCCACTGGTAAATCATGGTTCGCCAAATTGTCATTTTTTAATGCCACAAAAAACGGGGCCATCCCCCAAGTTCAGACCCAAAAACATGTTGTTGGTTTTATTACGGTAAATCTCCATTGTTCCCAACCCAAAATTCCCTGATGTTGAATGGATAAATCCCATCAGACGCCCCTAGTTACTACCCTCTGGTTATTTAACATAGCCATGGAAAATAACCCATCTATAGATGGTTTACCTATTACAAATGGTGATTTTCCATGGCAAACTGTTAAATAACCAGATGGTATTTCAAAAACCATGGAAAAGTATCTCCATGCCATTTTCAAAAGTAAAACTTTCACATCCCCATGTCATCCCCTTTTCCCCATGTTTTTGTTTCCCAGTTGCTGGCATGTAGTCCTTGGCAGAATCTAACATCTTTGCCAGGGCCCTTCGCAAATGTTCAATCTCCCTGAAGAACTTGCTGGAAGCTTCCTGCGACGTGACATGGCCATGATAAAAACCCATCAGGACAGAACACCAATGACTATCAATGACTTATATTAATCATTATGTCAGTTTGACTTATGTTAATGTGATCTCAACCATAACTGGTTGGTGGTTTCAACCTACCCCTCTGAAAAATATGAGTTCGTCAGTTAGTTGGGATGATGACATTCCCAATATATGGGAAAATAAAAAATGTTCCAAACCACCAACCAGTATATTGATCATTATATCAGTGACGCTTAATCCCAATGAAATGAACTCAGAATAAAGCCTTCAGCTTTATGCATGGCCAAGCCGCAGCATGCACGGTCTCAAGGTGCTGACAATTTTCACACTTTGGACTCCTTAGAGGCGGTCAACGCAATGTCTTCCCAGACGTTGATGGGGAAACCCGCCCCGCACCGAAGGTGCCGAGGCGGTGCCGTCGGAGGCGTTTTTTCTAGGCCGAAGGTGATCCGTCAGCAATTGCAATAGCTATTAAGCTTTAGCCCAAGGGAAGGGGAACTTGGGCTCAAAATGGCCCAAAATTCAAAATGGTCCCAACATGCCCATCATGGCTGAACATGTGCCCAACACAGAGCCAACATGGCCCAACATACTCCCAACATGCGCAAAATAAAAGGCCCAAAGCCTGATATTTACTGGGGAAAGCATCGGTTTCCTATAGATTTCGTCCCTAAAAATCATTCCAATGATGTCTGGGAAAAAATGGGAATCGCATAACTAACAAACCAACAAAACAGATGGGGCCCCTCATTTATAGGTTGGTTTATATTATAAAGCATGAAATAATCCCCATGAACTAGTTCGTTATATCTACCATAAACCATAGAAATCACCCACTTATAAACCAACTGAACGCGAACTCGACTGGGGGCCCCATCCTGTAGGATACTGCTGTTTTATTGCCATGTTTGGTGTTCAGCTCCCACTGTAAGTCCTTCTGGCTTGCACAGCAAGGAGTCAGTAAACCCAAGGTCACCCTGTCTTAAAAGCACTGCACTCGAGGTCGAGGTTAGATATGGAGGTTAGATATGGTTTATGGATGTTTATGGTGATGAAATAACTCTAGGTGGATTCATAAACAAGCTTGTAACGTTCGAATACGTTTTGACCAATCCTTCCCGAAGAAATTGCAAACAAATCAACAGTCACTCCTCAAAAATAACACAGTCACTGTGGCCAAATCCTTAAAACCGAGTTGTTCGTGAAATTCCATGAGGGGTCCAATCTCTGCTTGAAATTTAATTCAACTTGTACAATTCCCCATTACAAATATCTCAACAACACTTTCTTCTCATGGCTACAAAGCCCAAGTTTGTAAGATCCGTGATCCGTGTTTGATGCTAAGAATCCACCTCTCTTGCTTCGAATCCTAGCTTTGCTTCAATCATCTTGGATCCTCCTTTTAGTACCCTCATCCCATGTTTCCAAAATCTCATTGCCCCCCTTTTGGATCAACTGCACACATTTTCGCTCAAACTTACACCATCTCATCCCTCCAAAAAAAGGATCTTCGCAACAGTTCGCCACCAAGTATCCCCTCCCCAAACAAAAAACACACAGCCCAGTTCCCCCCAGTTTCCACAGTTCCCACACTTCGCCATGGCTCAATCCCTCCACCAACTCCACCCGCGCTTGTTCCAACTTCCTCCTCCGCACTGCGAATCTGGGATCCGTCGGGCTCGTCTCGGGTCTGCCGCGCTCCACCTCCGCCGCGATGCTACGCAGGGCTTCGCGCACACCGACGCTGCCCGCGGGGCTCCCAAGGCCACCCGGGGACTGCGGCAAGGGCGGGAAGGACGGTTGCGGCTTCAGGGGCCATGGCCGCGACATGGCTTGGTGGATGTGGAAAAAATGGCTTGGAAGTGGTTGGTTGGGCTGGAGTTTGTTCTTAGTTGGTAGTTTGGTGGTGCTTGACTTTTGTAGATGGCAATTTTGTAATTTGCCGGAAACCTTCAATGCTTGCATCACTTTCTGCTTGCTTGCAGTGTGTTTCCAAGAACCATCTCAAAACTTTGGAGCCTTATGAAACTTCAAGATGCAGCACCCCATGCACATGCGACAGGAGCAAACAGGGGAAAACCGTATGGAACATCAGGGGCAGCTGCGATCACTGCTATACCAGAACTTACCAAAAACGCGTAAAGTGCCCACGACAAGAATCCTTGGCTTTCTCTACAACTTGCACCAGAGAGTCTTCCACTGGGCTTCCAAGCATCCTTCTGCCTGGCCACTGCCAGCACATGGTGACCCCAATTCCAACCTTTTTACCCTCTGGTAAACTAACATGACTATGGAAAATCACCATTTTTAATGGGTAAATCCACTATTTCTATGGCCATTTTCAATAGCTTTTTGTATGTTTACCAGAGGGTAAGCCAACCTTTTTAAGCCAAGTCCAAGTTTTTTTTCCTTCCTCCAATTCCATTCAATTCCATTCAATGCCCCTTAAATATCTGTGATTTCATCCACCATCCACATGGGTCATGAAATGTCCCCATTGAACATCACCCAACCAAAATCGGTATATGGTCAATGCCATGGCTACTTTTTCAGGTGATGTCCAATATACCCAAAATGGGACAGTTACCAACCCCTCATCATCCACCCTGTGTTCTGAAAAACACGTCGGCGGACGGCCAAGGTAGACCAGGGTGCTCCGCTGTGGCCATATTTTGCAGGTCCCTGGCACCGATGTTTTGTGGGGAATTCCCGTTGGGCATCGCGGATTTACTTGTGAATCTTACCCTCTGGTAAACTAACATAACTATGGAAAATCACCATTTTTAATGGGAAAACTCACTATAAATGGCCATTTTCAATAGCTATGTTAAATTACCAGAGGGTACGCCGATTCAAAACTGGGGATATTGAGACAAGAACTTTGGGAATCTTTGGGATATTATACTTATGAATCTTACTTGGGGATATATTTTTTGAGAATGATCTTGGATTTACAAGAAAAATCAAGGCAGAACACAAGAATAACACATATTTTCCAGCAGGTGGGATGGCAGATTCTTGGACTTGCAAAATCTTTGGGTCATCATGGCCATCCCAATCTTCCCAAAAAAAAACATCAATTTCTGGCACCTATCGATCTGCTTCTTCATCCAGCGGGGTATAGGCGCCTCGCAGCTGTCACCCCGAAAAATGGCACCCGGGGAGTCCACCCACACCTTTTCGCGATCAAAATGGAGGGTATCACCGGAGGTACCCCCAAAATGGTGGTTTAATGGGAAAACCATAGGAAAACCATAGGAAAACCATAGGAAAATGGTGGTTTTAATGGGATTGAATACAATGTGAGGCCCCCAAGAGAGCGTTCAGTTGGTGAACATAACTCCAATATCTATGGTTTATGGTACGCAAATAACTATAGTTAATGGGGTTTATAAACCAACAAACATAACTGGGGGGCCTCACATTGTACCATATATACGGCCTATATTTCATAAGGCCTATGTTTTTGGGAATACCCCCAGAAAATATGGCCTTATATGGTACTAACGTACCTCCATCAATTGGATCCTGAAATTCCCATTGATTGGTTGTTTTAATGGCTTTCGTTGTAAGAAAACATGACTAGGGGACTGGAAATCTTGGGTTAAAATTGGAAGCAAGGACCCAACAGCCCTCATGTTCCAATGATGGGTAACTCATGAACAGTCCAATATGAAAAGAATATCCATTAGGATACCCTCTGGTAAACTAATGGTTCCATCCAATTATGGTTATTTGAGGTGTTTTTTATGTAGCTATTATAGGTGTATATAATATATATTATAGTGTTTTTTTAAATATATATAGCTATTATAGGTGTATAATATATATATATATAGCTATATATCAATAATATGAGGTGCTATATAATATATAGCTATAAATATATATATATATATATATATAGCTATATTATATATCAATTGCTTCTGAAGAATTCCGATATGGTGCAGTCATCAAATGGGATTCACCAGCCTCAAGCATACCACGAAGTCGCGGGAAACAGCATCGAGGATACCTTGGTGGTTGGATGGGTGGTGGTGGACCAAAGCTTCATTTTGAACATGGGGATCAGCAAAAAAGGTGTAGATCGTTCAGGTTTTTTCTGATCTTTTTGAATGTAGTGGGGAAAGGAGAATCCATAAGACTATCCACAAGAGATTGGTGGCTGACCCGAAAAATTTTTGGATTTCTTTAGCCACCTTGATGGGCAATCTACAAAAGGTAACCATGTCATGAAATTTGCCCATACATGAATTTTCACATATTGCTGTCGGACCCTTTGGTCGCAGAATAAGCATAATCCACTTAGGAGTCTAGGAAAAATACGTGCCAAATCCTCCCTCAACATGTTTTTTTTAAATAGAGTGAGTCCAAAAGATATCAAACTAGCAAGGATTGGCAAGGATTGACGTTTCCTCTTTTTGGGGGTGACCACCTAAAAAAGTGAATTTCAAAAGGAAAAGACTGATTTTTCAGGGTCAAAGCAGTTGGAGCGCAATCTGAGGCTGAAGGCCAGGGAGTAATATCCGCCACCTCACGGGCCACGGGTGGACCGGGTGGACAACATGGGGAAATCATCAAGAAACATTACCATAGGAAAACCATAGGAAAACCATAGGAGAATGGTGGCATAATGGGGATTTAATGGGAATATGGGATATATTGGGATATCATGAATGGGAATATTGATGGGATGGGAATATGAATGGGAATATTGATAGGATTTAATGGACATATGAATGGGAATGTGAATGGGATGGTGATTTCGTGGAATTTGACCAACACTAGGGATATAATCTGTTTTTAATGGTTATTTAACCAACAATAATAGGGATTCAATGGGAATATTAATGGGATATTAATGGGAATATTGATGGTAAACGTTAACAGTTTACTATTGAAAATGGCCCAGTCGAAATAGTGGATTTACCCAGCTAGAAAATGGGTGGATTTTCCAGTTCGTTATGTGAAAGTTTACCAGAGGGTAACTCCCATTAGATCCCATTAAATCCCATTAAACCACCATTTTCCTATGGTTTTCCTATGGAAATTTCCAATGCAACATGTTGAACAATTGTGATTCACCAGCCAAGCATTGGAATGGTCCGTCTGGGAAAGATGTACGGTTGAAATCCGTGGCGTGTTTCCCAACAAATGTCAGTGGAGTATTCCGGCAATTCATGTCTGCCACCCCTTTTGACTCTCCTTTTTTTCGGATAAAAAAAAATGTTGGTACTCTTCTGGTACCCTCTGGTAATTTGTTACATAGCTATTGAAAATATTTGAAAATGACCATAGCAATAGTGGATTTTCCCATTAATAGCATGGTGATTTTCCAGTTCGTCATGTGAAAGTTTACCAGGTTGGGTAAGTGGGATTATAATCCATTCAAAAATTTATCATCCATTTACCAGAAAGTATCTTATCCATTCAGTGATCTATACTAAATGTTGGTATTCATATTGGATTTTCCCATTAAAAATGGGTGGATTTTCCATAGTTTTTTGTATGTTTACCAGAGAGTAATCATCCATTAAATCCCATTAAATCCCATTAAACCACCATTTTCCTATGGATTTCCTATGGTTTTCCTATGGAAATTTCCAATTCCTGAATGAATTTCAAGGATGCACAGTGCTATGGTGAGGATGTCACGATGGCAGCTTGGGATCCCAAAAACCTCCTGTGCTGCGGGAACTCTTGCAGCTTCGTTGACCATTTTAGAAGAGACCCTCCTAGTCGAAGCAACGTTTTGATGAGAAAATTCCATGATTTCCTGAAAAGAATGGCAAAAGAATGGCCAGAAACTCTGTTTTTACCCCAACTGAAACGTGGAAATCCCATGGTTTTTGCTTCAGCCCATCTTGGAACCTCCAGGTTCACCTCGACCGCCGAGGTGCTCCCTCCCAAGCGTCCGGGTCCGGCATCAACGTCTGGGCGCATGGGTGAAAATTTACAGGAAAACCCCATATTTCATGGGAAAATCTATGGTTTCCAGTTTCGATTTTCCCTTAAACCAATCCGTTGCAATTACCGGACCGGCCCGAAGCTATGACTTTTGTTTGGGTACGAAAGAAAATGACTTGATTAATTAGGAAACTATGATTTTTGCAACTACGAAATGAGATGAACTGATTTGAACCGGGATTCGATGGGATTTGACTGCCAAAGAATGAAGATTGGGGCGTCGAACCATCAGAAAAAGGAATTGACTTGATGAACAAATGGAGATTTCACCCTGAAGAAGTGGGATGTTCGAACTGACTGACTATCAAAAATGATGAAAAAATTGAGATTCAACTACCCTCTGGTTATGTCAAAATAGCTATTGAAAATCACCATTTTCAATGGGTAAATCCACTATAAATGGTCATTTTCAATAGCTATGTTAAATTACCAGAGGGTAACCAAAATGGGGAAAAATGACCCTGGCAACAAGGAGTCACTGAATTGGTGGGAATTTTCAGGGGAAACCGTGTTTTTTGCAGCCGAATACGGAGGTGTCCTAACCAAAGAGTGTTTCACATGATGGAATCTGATGGTGAAATCTTGGTGCGGTGATTTCTGTACGTGGTGACATCGGCTGACACACCGTTTTTTTGGTCACCACATTTGGGGCCCAAATTGGAGCCCAAGTATAAAACAAACAGCTGTGAGATGGAACAGGTTTCTGCAGCATAATAAATTTAATACCCCTCTCGCCGGCCGGTCATAATATACCCACTCAGAAAGTATATTATGGGCCCCAGAGGTGTATTTTCTGGGGTGCAGAGGGGTATATCACGGAGCCCCAGAGGGTAGGGTCAGAGGGATATATTAGGGTCCCAAAGGGGTATATTTGGGGTATATGTTGGGTTCCAAGAAGCGTATATGTTCGTTTCAGAAGAGTATGTTTGGTAGATTTGCAAAGGAATATAAATGGTAGAATCTAAGGGGGTTTAGGAATATATTTGCCAAAGATAAGCGGTGGAAATGGTAGAATCTAAAAAATACATTCAAAAGATTAGGGGTATAAAAGGTAGAATCTAAGGGGTATATTTGCCAAAGATAAGGGGTACCAAAGGTAGACTCTAAGGAGTATATTTGCCAAAGATAAAGGGTATAAAAGGTAGAATCTAAGGGGTACAAAAGGAATAGAAGAGGGATATATTCAGGAGGCAGATGTGGAGGAGGGTACCTTTAAGGAAGGTATCCAGTTTACTGTTAGAGGAAGGGCCTAAAATATACAAAGAGTTTTCTCAAGAGAAAAGATGTCCAACTGAAGTTGCATGTCATCAAAAAATGCAATTTACACGGAAAATTATTGAATGAGTCGAGTTGCAAGGATTGCTGAAGCACTGAAGAAAAAGGACTTTGCAATCATTGATTTCAATCATTCTTTCCGGGCCTGTTTGAATTAGGTGCAAATTTGGTGGCGGGCGAGGCTAATTGCCATAAAACGGAACGGCCGTCTATCAAGCGTGTACCTACTTAGCTAAGCTGGTGTATAATTCTCACAACAGTGGTTTATAATGCTTAAAGCTATGGTTGCTATGGTTAAGGGTTACTAAGGTTTTAAACCAACTTAAAACTGGGGGGCGCCACCTTGTACAAACTGAGGTGCACGTCCAAGCATTGCTGGTACTGCGCCTGCTGAACAGCTGGACCCCAGCAGTACTCGTTGTGAAAGCCGCTGCAGCAAAAGAAGTACAGCAGCCTGGGGAGGCCGATGGAATGGGTCGATGGTTTACCAAAAATGAAGGTACCCCAAAACCATGGATTTCAATACTAAAAACGAAAAAAAAAAATGATGGTCTGGGGTTTCCCTGTTTTACGAAACCGCTAAATATAATATACACATATATATATATATGTATTGATATACGAATATATATATATATATGAATATGTAAATATATTAGTATATTTTAATATATGTATATTAATATATCTCTCTCTCTATAGATACAGATATAGATACTGATGTATTAGCATGTTGGGGATCAGGGTCCGTAACCGTAAATACGCCAATACACCGTTACGCGGATCGCTTTGTTTGCGCCGAGACGCCGTTACCGCTGTGTTTACGCCGGTGCGAAACATGGCATAGACTACAGAAGGCAATGTTGTAACGGCTGCTTGTCGACATACACAAGTTCATGCCACAACATGCATCTCTTTGTTGAAAAAAAACTTGCTGGCATTGCCAAAAATCAAACTGAGAGAAGATTTGGTGATGCAAGCGTAAACTGATTCAAGACCAGTTGTTTTTCCTCGAAGGACCCGTATTGCACAATCAATCGCAAATCAAAAGCAAGCTTCAGCAAACACAACAGCTTCTTTTCCTCGCCCGCGGCTTCGCTTGGAGAAATGGTGTGCGTTCAACTGCCTATAGCCCATCTAGATGGGCTTCATTTGAAAACTATACAAGTCTATTTCACTTGACTGTCACGCGGAGATCTAAAGAAGTGATTGTTTAAGCTTCATGCAAATGCTCCTTCAAAATCTCGAAGTCAGCACACCTGGACAAACGATCCAAGGAGCTGGTTGAGGCCGAGGACACGTCGACCTCGTCAACCTTGTCCACAGCAAGCTGGTGGTGCTTCAACTGCTTCCACGGCTCTAGGTGCAATCTGTCCGCAACGTGACTATGGCTCCAATAGCCCTTTGTGGATAGCGACAGCCTTGCCAACAAAAAGGGATCGAAAGTCACCACAACTGCCATTTCCGTTCATGGTGAAAATCTGGGCCGGGTCACCTACGTAGTTAGCCCGGGTGGCCCCTTCCAACCCCTCCGCCGGCAGCATTGCTCACCGTGCCACTTCTTGCCGTCTCCGATGGCCTTAGAAGTTGCTACTTTGCAGTTTTGTGTGGCGAAGCCTTGATGATGAAGAAGAAGAAGAAGAATAGCTTGAGGTCCTGGCGCTCTTCTCGAAACAGCGCAAGCAACAGAACCCCCGGAATTTCGTAAGGTTCTTGTGCGCAGGATGCATGGTTCGCCCAATTTGTCAAGCGGACTTGGTGCTGAGCGCCGAACGGGCTGCGTGGCGTCGCGCTCAAAATCGATGGCAATCCAATCATATATGTTAAAGATCATAAAATGGTATCATGGTATAACAGGGCGGCTCCCCAGAATCCGGAACCTTGCAATGGTGGATGGTGGATGGTGAAGAAAAATGAGGAGGAAAAAACCTGCAAAATTAACGATTACTTCATGACCGTCGCATAGAAGGTCGACTACGAGCGAAGTGAAACCTAGCAGGATGGTGGCAAGCATGATGACTTCAATATCAGGTCAGAAACCATGGATACATAACTTATAAACCACATAGATCTACAGAAAAAACATATATATATACTACAATATATATATATATATATGTATGTATGGGTATGCGTCAAATTTAAAAGCTTCAAATCCGGCGTGATTTGGAATGATGTGGTACAACCAAATATGGAAGCCTTTTGTTTTTCAGACCGTCGGTTCCTCACAGACGACGCCTCACCACGAATACAACCGAGGCAAGCCTCTGCACTCCTTTGGCGCACGGATGTAGACCTTGGCAATGCTCAACGATATGCAAGATTTGCAAATGGGCGCCCAGGGAACCGTTGCAAGATTGTGGCGCTGGCAATGGCCCAAAGCATTGATATTTTTGGTGCCTTCCAAGCGCAAAAGAATTGAGCCTACCCAATGCCACCTAAATTCCAGGAATCTGCCTTCTCCTCATCGCCCAACCGGCGAAGAAAGACCAGGTTTTGTTCGAAAAGACAACCAGTTGAGCGTGTAAAGCGGTGCTGCTAGCTCACGAGAGACCCTGCAGCTCTCGTTGCCCATTGGGGTGCACGCTGAAGGCGTAGAGCTTTGCCTTGCTCACGGCAAAGTCGCGGTCCTGCAGCGGCCCAGCTATTTTCAGACCACTTATGCTCGATGAAACTTATTGCAATACGGCCCATGATAATTTTTGTTAGGCGCTAAATCCATGTAATCTTTGGCGCTTTGATGTTGGCGCTTGCTTTGACCATGTCCCAAAGGGCAGGCCACATGCTTTGCAAGAAAGCTAACATGTGGAGTTGGTTTTTTTTGCTCAATCCAAGTGGTTAGAAACTTCACAATCCATGTAAAACATGCCCGCGCGCCATGCCCGCACGCCATGCCCGCGCGCCATGCCTTCGGAGGAAGCTGCCAGAAGGCTTTGAACAAGGATTCCTTTTTCTTGGGAATCTTGCCTTGCAGCAGCTCGGTGACCACATGCCGGCTGCACCTGCAGAAGCATCAATGACTTCCCGGCGGCGGGAGTTTTGAAGATACGAAACCTATAAGAGATGCGAGGATGTGGAGACATACAGTTGGCCAGGCAAACAATCAACGCTTCTGGGGCTTAAGGATTTAATCTTTCTAGGCTGTCTATCTGCCTATCTGATCTGAGTTATCGGATTTATCTGATTTATCCGATCTGTCTAATCTATCTGATCTACCCGTTTGATCCTTTTGAGCTACCTACCATCTGTTTATCTATTGGCCTGATCCAGTAAGTTAGAATATGTAGTCTCAAAATGCTGGAGTTTCTCATAGTGCCTGCGCAGGTCACGAGGAGCACACACAGCCAGCCTGGGATAGATAGGCGCCAATTGAAATAGAATGTTTGCAGTTCTGGCTCGTTACGTTCTAGCGGCTTCTCTCCTGAGAGAGCAACCGACGCGTGCCATGCCTGCAGGTCAAATGTTTTCGCTTTTCCAAGCAGCGCGAAAAAGAGACGGGAAGAAATGGTAAAAACTTGGCCTGAGGCGGTTCCTTGTCTCGGTGCCTGAGGCAAGAAGGCCGCCCTGAGTTGGAAGCTGAGGCTTGCGCGGTCTTGGAGGGTCGCAGGAGGGTTGAGTATTTGGAGGGCAACATCGGGCTGTGGCTACCGCACCACTCAAAGAGGCACCAGCAGGCCAGCTCCAAAGCGGACACGCCACTCAGCACCCTGAAGCAGCACCCTGTAGCGGCACGCTGCAGCGGCACCCTGCACCCTGCAGCGGCACCAGCTCCAAAGCGCGCACACCACTCTAAAAGCAGGCACCCTGAAGCAGCACCCTGCAGTGGCACCCTGCAGCGGCACCAACATGCCCGCTGCAAAACGCAAATATGCAACTCATCCTATACTTGAAGTAAGAAACCTCAATAGCTTCGCTATCTGGGGAAAGATCCTTAATACATACTGTAACCTATCTTTTCATTTATCCTACTTACAAATACGTACATGCAACTTGCATGTAGACATCTTTCTTGCATCTGGACAAGTACTACTTTAAAATGCCTCTACTTGCCACTCATATAAGTACGCCCGCAATGATAGTTTGAAAGGAAATAAGTTCTTTACAAGTACTGGCAAGCAAGCCAAGCAAAAAAGAAAAACGACTCTAGAAGTATCGGTGTATCGGTGTGAGCGTGGAGTATCGGTGTATCGGTGTATTCGTGCGAAAAACCTTAACTTAAGGGACCCCAATCCCAAACACTATGATATTATATATATATACATATATTACTCGAAATGTAGGATGTACCCAAATGCGCAACCATCAACCCTAACTTCATACCTTTGTTAGCAACCTGGCGAAGAAGTGTTCAATTCACTCACCAGGTGTGTGAATCGAGCATCTTTAGTCCAGTAAGATGCTCTGTGACAGGTACCCTCTGGTAAACTAACATAGCTATTGAAAATGGCCTATTGAAATAGTTGATTTACTCATTAAAAATGGGTGGATGTTCCATGGTTATGTTAGTTTACCAGAGGGTAAGTGCCATTAAATCCCATTAAATCCCATTAAACCACCATTTTCCGATGGTTCACCGTGGTTCCACTTTGATTTGATGATAACCTCTGACTGGCCGGTCATCCAAATAGCAAATCCTAAATGAAACAGCAGGAGATTTCATCAATCACCATATCCGGGTGCCTCATGACTGGTCCCCAACAAAATGTTGTTTGTTCGATCCCAATCCTTGTCGGTCATCCTCAATCTTGTTTCAATCCCCACGTATTCTTGGTTGAAAAATCAGAAACATATTGAAAAAAAGACATCTGTGATGGATAAAAACCTATGATATACCAACATTTGGATAAATATATATATATATTATACATAGATATTTGGGGAAAAAACGAACATCCATAACCCCAGCTACAGGTTTTTTCACCCATTTCACCCATGATTTTGCCCCATAGCCAGGCCGGTTCAAGGTCGTCTCTTGAGCTTCCCGGCCCCTCATCTTCCACGTAACGCTGCAAGGCAGCCGCCTTGCAAGCCAGATGCTGGCTCCACACGGTGCCCCATCGTTTTTTTACTATGGTTTATGGTAGATATATCTATCTGGGTAAATGAACTAATATTTCACTAACCTGAATAGTTCGGCCATTTGGGGATAATTTCCTCAATCTAACCATGATTCCAGGGTTCGGGAGGACAGTGAGGTCGCTATAATTGACCCAGATCTATAGTTGATGGGGTTATAAACCAACGTTCACATCACTGGGGGGGCACCACCTGGTAGGACCTATGGGGACCATAAAGCAACAAACCTAACTGGGGGTTTGACACCCTGTAGGATGTATAATCAGAAAGGGAATGGTAGACCCAGCAGATAGAAAATTCAGGATTGCCAGGTCAACAAATAATGAATCTGCTGGTTACTTACTATACATTAGATCATAAATGTCAGTTAACCAGCAGATAGATCATTAGATCATAAATGTCCTTAGATATCTAATGATGTCTGGGATAGTTTTTAGGGTCTGTCACCGGCAAGCCTTTTTTTAAAATCCAGTTGTCTCCAGGATCATCCTAATGCTGTGGTAAGTAACGTGTTTAAAAAAAAAAAACATAGTGACATTAGATAGCGTGAACCGTTAGTTTAGATAAGTGGCTGAAAAAACTATGGTTTATGGTAGATATTTCACGAACTTGTTTTCATGGTGATTATTTCATGGTTTAGAAATTAGAAACATCTTTAGAAATAAGATTGGTCAAAAACAGAAACTTCAACTTTATAGTCAGCACATTTCTTTGTTGAATAACCAGTGGAAAAACAAAAAAAACACGTTCAAACAACTATGACACCTATAAATATGCGGCCGACAAAGCAAGAAAAAAAGCACGCGTGTTTTCGTGTTTTTTCCTTTGCCTTCAGCCAAGAAAATGGGAACAGTACAGAAAGGTACTAGAAAAAAGTATGACCCTCATAGAAACCAACAAACACAACTAACAGGGGGCTCCTCCTGTGTCGACTCAGATCTAAATTATCCCTAGCCGGGACGCCTGCACTTGGAATGTGGGCGAACTTGCCTCAGCCATAGAAGGAGCTGACCGTCAGAAGTGACCGTCAGACCCCGTGGCAGCCGACCCCTCGATAACGTTTGGGCTTATGAAGGGCCAAAACACCAACAACTACACTAATTAGGGCCTATGACAGATCTATTTCGGTGGTCCACTAGCTCTGTAGCTACGTTGATGGAAAGTTCAGTAGGTTCACTGTTGCATACACAACTAGTTCCTGGAGCTTATAAAAAGTCATAAAGCAACAGAGGTACATAGTGGTACCCCCCAGTTATAAGTTGGTTTATAAATCCCATTAACTATAGTTATTTGTGTACCATAAACCATAGATATTGGAGATATGTTCACCAACTGAACGCTATCGAACTGGGGCCTCACATTGTAACTGTTCCGATACACAAATTCTACCCTCTGGTAAATTAACATAGACCCTGGCAGATAGGGGTTGGAAGACTAGTTTCCATTAAAAAATTGTGATTTTCAGGGTCAAACTGTTAATTTACCAGGGGGTATGGCCCAAAAAATCCATCACCTCCCAACCGCCGCTGCTCCACGGTTGCCCGTGACCTGTTGGGCGTCAATAAGTCGCAGCATGCTCTGCAGGTTCCAGCGAGCCCAGTGCCAACACTGGCAGATGGGTTGCTGGATGGGTTGCTGGGGATTGCTGGGAAAACCATAGGAAAATGGTGGTTTAATGGGATTTAATGGGATTTAATGGGATATAACCTCTGGTAAACTGTTACATAACTATGGAAAATCACCATTTTCTATGGGAAAATCAACTATAAATGGCCATTTTCAATAGCTATGTTAGTTTACCAGAGGGTACTAGTGAAGAAATGGATCATTCCCGAAAATTCCCTACGTAAAACGCACCAGTAAGATGAGGAAATGGTGCACTGAACTTCGCCAAAAGTGGTGGAGAACTGAATCAGCAACAGATGGTGGGAACACCAAGGAACCTAAATTGGAGAAATATTGGAACCTGCATAAATGCCCAAAATGCTGGAAAATGGACTCATATGGACTTTTCTAAAGCAACATAAAACTCAATGCAGGTAACCGGCCTGGTACACTGTCACATAACGAACTGGAAAATCACCATCTTATAGCTGGGTAAATCCACCATTGCTATGGCCATGTTCAATAGCAAACAAATTACCAGAGGGTATATCCCATTAAAACCCATTCAATCCCATTCAACCACCATTTTCCTATGGTTTTCCTATGGTTTTCCTATGAAAAATGGTGATTGGAATGATCATTGGCCTGTTGGTTCTTAACTTCAACAATCATCCCGGAACAGAACCATGAAGATTTTTCCATGCTGTTTCCATGTGATGCTGGATGGTCATCGAATCAAATGATTTAAAATGATGATTAGATATTCATTTAAAATGGTCATTTAAAATATATTTAAAATCTATATTTGATGGTCATCGAATAAATGCTTGGCTTAGATTCTCATGATCATCGATTTCTACGTGCAAAAAAATGTGTTTGCTGGTTGAAAACGGACCATGCACTGATTGTTTTCCGTGTTGGAAACTCCTGGTGAAACAGCCTCACTCGTGTTGGCGATCTTCACCGGATGCTATTCATGTCATCCATTTCCCGGATTTCGAGCAACGTTCCCATACAGGCTTTCAAAGATATATACCATCTGGTTATGACTAACAGTTTGCCATGGAAAATCACCATTTTTTAGTTCGGTAAACCATGGTAAACCATCTATAAATGGGCCATTTTCCATGGCTATGTTAAATAACCAGAGGGTATCTATATATATATTGTTGGTGGTTTCAACCCCTCTGAAAAATATTAGTCAGATTGGATCGTCATCCCAACTATTGTGGAAAATAAAAAATCTTCCAAACCACGAACCAGATATATATATATAGTACATAACATAACTAGGTGCCGAATCTCGCCGGGAAATTTTTTTCTCCTGCCCTGGGGATTTTTTTTCCTGATCTGTTCTGTTTTCCGTCCCCTGCATCTATCCTGTCACTTCCCTTCCGTGCTGCATGAGGATTGGAAGATTTTGGATCTGGAACCTTTCATTTTGCGTGTTATTTGCAGCATTTTGGAGCTGAACCTTCCATGCTGCATGCTATTTGCAGCATTTTGGCGCTGGAACTTTTTATTTTGCATGCTATTTGCCGCATTTGGGCACAGGAACCTTCTATTTATCATGCTGTTTGCCGCATTTGCGCGCAGGAACCTTTCAGCTTGCATGTTATTTGTAGAATTTGGGAGCTGGAACCTTCTATGTTGTTGTATTTGTTGTTACGTTTGTTGCTGTTATGTTTGTTGTTGTGCTGTCTGTTGTTGTAATGTTTGTTGCTGTTTCTTTGTTATGTTTGTTGTTGTGATGTTTGTTCTTGTGATGTTGTTGCGATGGTTGTTGTTGTGATGGTTGTGGTTGTGGTTGTGGTTGTGGTTGTGGTTGTGGTTGTGATTGTGGTTGTGGTTGTGGTTGTAGTTGTGGTTGTTGTTGTTGTTGTTGTTGTGATGGTTGCTGTTGTGATGCTTGCTGTTCTGATCGTTGTTGTTATTGTGTTTATTGTTGTTATGGTTGTTGTTGCTGTTGTTGTTGGATATGCGCAAATAAAAAGCCACAAAATATGTGTCTAAATGATGACCTGTACATAAGTATATATACATACCTGGGTCGCCAAAGTTGCAGGTTTTTCTTTGCAATTTCTGAATTTCACATCACTTTGGTTCTTCTTCTTCTTCCATGGTATAACATGTATTATGATCACTGCCATCTAGACATACTTTCTGGCAAATATCTGTCTATCTATCTATCCATATACATATCCATCTATCCATCTATCTATCTTTCCATCCATCCATCCATCCATCCATCCATCCATCCATCCCTGAATATAATATATATATACATATAAATAATATATATATATATATTATTATTGTATATAATAAATATATATTTATTTATAATATATTTACATGTATATATATAAATCCATATATGCACAATAAATATATATATGTATGTGATAAATATATATATATATAATTGATAAATATATATATAAGAATTAGTTTTAATCAAAATATATAATCAAAATGTATAATAAATCCCCGTTCAGATTGGACCCGAGGGGTTGGGGGCCCCATTTTGTAGCTACAGAACGGCGTCCCCAAGGTGCCCTTCTTACAAGTTGGCAGAACCCAACGTTCACCGAGGAAGGTTTTTGTTACAAAATGGCAGTCCAAGCTGGCCCCTAGTTACAAAATGAGTCACCGGTTTTGCTCGACTCGCATCCGCTCGCATCCGTTGGCTCGATTTGCCCTTTACAGAATGGTGGGGACTGGGGGTGGCTATACTCGCACTATCCTAGGATCCCTGGGAAGTAACCTGCAACAGCCCGGCCAACCCGAGTCGCGGTTCATTTTTTCCGTTCTTTTGCGTTCATCCGTCTGTTTTGGCGTGACGCTGTCTGAGTGGCCAAGCTAAACATTAAATACCAAAATGGCTCATTCATGCGGCTGTCGAAGCAACAAACTTGATGCACAAAAATTCTACATTTGATTCTTCTTCTTCCATGAGAAATGACATAAATCGCAAGTCGCGACTGATGTTAAATTTGTTCACGTTGGCATCAATAAAGTGCACTTATCAGACTGCATTGGAACTTGATGCATTCAATATACACTCTTATTTGAGATCTCCTAGGCTATGAAAATTATTCTGTGATTTTTTGATTCCATCCAGTTTGTAGGGGCTATAGTTGAGTATTATCCATTTACGCTTTGAATCCATCCAATTTGTAGTGGTTATTGATTAGCCCTCCAGACTCCGACAGAATGGTCGGGACTGGAGGGTAACAAACTCGCACTTCCAATGCAAAATTCCGGTACCAGGGGGGGGTCCACTTACAAGATGGCAGAACCCAGGGTCAAAATTTTGCACAAAATGGTAGCCAAAAACCATTCTGTAACGGCCCTGAGGCCTCAGATTTAGTAACAAAAATTTCAACTGGTATTATAATAAATATATAATAAAGAAATACATAATAAATAAGTATATATATACAATGAATAATATATATATATATATCTATCTATCTATCTATTCTGACATTCTTTCTGGCGTTCTATCTGGCATCTTTTTTCACATTCTACGTGGCATCGTTTCAGACATTCATTAAATTCGCGCATTCTTGGCATCTATTCGGACATTCACTGAGATCTGGCGCCCGCGGTTGAGGTGCGGCAGTACCCACTGCAATTTGACGCCCGCAAGTGAGGTCCGGCAGTGCCCACTAACATGTGGAGCTCGTTTTTGAGGCCCGGCAGTGCCCACTGAGATCTGGGGCCCACAGTTGAGGTCTGGCAGTGTCCACTGACTGGCCCGCGGTTAGACCTTCATCTTGCTTGCTTGCTTGCTTGCTTGCTGGCTGGCTGGCTGGCTGGCTGGCTGGCTGGCTGGCTTGCTTGCTTGCTTGCTTGCTTGCTTGCTTGCTTGCTTGCTGCCTTGCTTGCTTGCTTGCCTGCCTGCCTGCCTGCCTGCTTGCTTGCTTGCTTGCTTGCCTGCCTGCTTGCTTGCTGCCTTGCTTCCCTGGCACACCAGTCTGCGAGAACTTAGCCGGGAAAAAAAATCCACGGGGAGGAAGAAAAAAATTCCCCGTAAAAATGGGGTACCACATAACTATGGACAATATATTCGCATCAAGTCACTCTTGGGATGTCAATTTTTAGCAAAGCCAAGTGGCACCTCCGGATCATTGTCTGATTCCATACAGCAGCGCTCCTCAAAACCGGAACTTCGAGAGTGTACAGTGATAAACACTATGGTTACGTGAGGCCCCGAAGATATGTTTGTTGGTTAACGATTCGCC
Organism: Cladocopium goreaui; assembly: GCA_947184155.2. Classification (NCBI taxonomy): domain Eukaryota; class Dinophyceae; order Suessiales; family Symbiodiniaceae; genus Cladocopium; species Cladocopium goreaui. The sequence goes on along the minus strand of CAMXCT020001180.1, from coordinate 581,135 downwards.
CCAGTAACTAGTTCGTTATAAATACCATAAACCATAGTGAAATTGGAGATTTGTTCACCAACTTAGCTATCGAACTGGGGCACCACTATGTATGGTTACGTCCTGGGAAACACGTGGATGCTACGAGATGGACAAACCACAGGTAGGTTAACAATGTTAACAACTGCCCTGCCACAGCCCAAGAAATGGATTAACACTTACTTACTGATGGTTCAACCTCTCACCCTGGGTAGCCTGATGAATGTCCCAACTTTTGAGCTGGGCCTTGAGTTTGACCCCTGTTTTTTTTGGTATGATTCATGATTGAATCCCAAGTTTAATGCTCAAAACCCATCGATGCCAAGAATCCCGAGTGAAGACAGCGTCGAAGCACTGGCCGCTCAGGTTATTCGATGATTCACAGCAGTCCTGCAAAACAACAGGCGGATGTCCAACCCAATAATCCATACTGGCGGTGCTGCGCCTGGCCAAGTTGGCCAAGTTGGTTCATGACGATGGTTACCCTCTGGTACACTAACATCACTATGGAAAATCACCATGTTTAATGGGAAAATCCACTATTGCTATGGTCATTTTCAATAGCAAACTGTTAAATTACCAGAGGGTAACTAAGCTTGGCAATGTGGCAACTGGCAAAAAATCCTGGAATAACCAAAAAGCACAGCTGAGTTCTAACCAATGCATAGCTGGATGATGACAATGTCTTTTTCATCGCTCTAAATAACATTGGCTTCAAACCATACAAGACTGGAGCTCATCAAATATAGATAGGTAGATAGGTAGATAGGTAGATAGGTAGATAGGTAGATAGGTAGATAGATAGATAGCTAGATAGGTAGATAGGTAGATAGGTAGATAGATAGATAGATATAGCTGGGTTATGTTGCCTTATTGTAGACATGTTCATTGCTCTACTACCCAGATTTTAGTCAACGTGGTTGAAAACACGACGGCCAGGTCTTTGGTCAATGTCAAGATCCCAAGATCATCAATGAAACCGCACTGACTTTCTGACCCGGAAAACCATAGGAAAACCATAGGAAAATGGTGGTTTAATGGGATTTAATGGGATATACCCTCTGGTAATTTAACAGTTTCCTATTGAAAATGGCCATTTATAGTGGATTTTCCCACTAAAAATGGTGATTTTCCATAGTTATGTTAGTTTACCAGAGGGTATACGATATAAGGTGGATCATTCCCAGCCATGAATTCTAGTTTCTCCAATTCCAGGGGCATTCCAGGGGCACAAGATGACTTGAAACGTCCAAAAAGAAGCTGGGCCCCCAGTGGCAAAATCCGAGAAAAATCCCAGAATTCCGTGTTAAAACATGGTGACATCTCCAATCCAAGCTCAGTTTACCCCACCTGAACGCAACATGACATACGACCTAAGTATAAGTAGATACCGCGTTGAGATCACCAGAGTTCCCCTGCGTTTTGCAAAAAGCCACGACTGGAAGTCGGGAAAGCTTCGCCGCAACTAAATATAGCCATTTCTTTTGGCTGTACCCTCTGGTAAACTTTCACATAACTTTGGGAAATCACCATGTTTAATTGGTAAATCCATTATTTCTATGGCCATGTTCAATAGCTAAGTCAAATTACCAGAGGTTATATCCCATTAAATCCCATTAAATCCCATTAAGTCCCATTAAACCACCATTAAACCACCATTTTCCTATGGAAAGTTGACCAGGTCGGGTATATCCCCATTAGACCCAATATATTTTCTCCCCATTTCTCCATACAAATTCTCTGTGAAATCAGCCATGAAAGTTTCCGCCTCGTAGGTGTAGCCCGTGCTGGCCCAACACGGCGCGAAGCCTCCTCCTGGTGGCCAAGATATGCCAACTGTGGTTGAACTAGTTGAATCAGTTAAATCCAATGTTTGTTGAAGAGTTCAACCAACTCTGAATCGCTTGGTGCAAGAACTTTCTCCATTAAAAAAAAAAAATGCGCATCCCAGCGGTGTCATGCTGGGTGAGTTTAATGTTGGAAGAGTCGGCAGTTAAGATAGAGTCGGAAGTTAAGATAGAGTCGGCAGTGAAGATAGTGCGTATGGCAGAGTCAATTGGAGGGAAAATAAGAAAGCATCTTAATTATTATTAATTTCAGCAACTTCGGACTGGACTAAATGGCATTTTTCACGTCCCAGAGATGCATGTGTGGTTCCACACTTGCGGCATGGATTGACTCACAAAATTGATGATGAAGGGCCGATAAGTTTGAGCCATGCCGATGCGTCTCGAAAGAGCTGAAAATATGAAAATCCCCACTATAATTCCAAAATTTTACATGTTAATCGTCTTCAAAAATGATCCTTTTTGCTGCCCCCTCCCCATCGTTCCAGCATTGGCCACTGCTGCTGCCATTGCAAGCAGCCAGCACTGCATGGCGGACACGCCACCGATGCAACATGGCGTCAGTGCAACCAACAGAGTTCATGGATTTAGCAGTTTGTTGCGGGGATTCAGCCAACAAAAAGCATTAGATTGGTTTAAGGGAAAATCTACAGGAAACCATGGTTTTTACCATCAAATATAGGGTTTTCTTGTAAATGTTCCCATCATCCAATTCTATGAAACAAAAAAACAAACACTATGGATGCACGAGTACTATGGACATAGTGAGATATAGTGGAATTCCAACACCAAAAAATAGAAGAACATCCATATATTATGGTAAATTTGCAAAAAAACATAATTTCCATATATAAATGGTAAATCTGCAAAATACATCAGTGCAAAATGGTAAATTTTATATGTCAGCAACCCATAGTCCACATCCGCTTGGAGGGTGAGCCGTCCCAAGTGCAACAGAAAAAAAGGTGCCGGCACCCGAATTTTTTTGTGCATCTGGTGTTCCATGTTGTTTCATGATCAATCAATCAATCAATCAATCAATGTATCTATCTATCTATCTATCTATCAATATGTGCGTATTTTCCTTGAGAGGAAAGCGCCTCAAGATAAGAACTGATACTACACTGATCAAATGTATGTCACAAAGGAGTGGCAACACGACAGAATGCTATGTATGCACTCAACGCAAATGTGTTGCACCCCACCTTGCTGCAAATGTCAATGTAGCAGCATGAATTCTACGGCCATTTGCGCGGCCAAAGTTCAAAAGTTTGAGTGGCCTGGACACTGCCGCTGGGGCGTAGTTTCACGTGCCACTACTTGCCAAGTCCCTTAGGGACTACTGCCAGGTTCCACTTCCTAAAAGAATGGCTACCTAGCTACGGAGTGTTGCCACCCACTTCACGAGGCTTCTGAGTCTTCACTGTCAGATGGCCCATGGTGATACAGCATCCACTCATCTGGGTCGCTCACTTCACAGAGCTCAGAGCTGCCATAACGTCGAGCTCGTTCGCTCTGAGTTTCCATTGCAGCATCGCTCTCTGATGTCTCCTCCTCAGGGTTCTCGGCGCTGAGCATGCGGATCATTGCATCTGCCACCGCATTCACATGAGCGCTGCTAGCTGCAGCACTTCCAGCTGTTGGATTGCTGGATGCGCTGGCACTTCCAATTGTGTCCACCAGCTGCTGGCCAACTGAAACTGCTCTTTCGGCCTCGTCCAGCGTCGTGCAAAACTCTGATGTACTCAGCCTATAGGAAGGGCTGTTCTCATCCTCAGAGATGTCTGTCATTGACCTGGTCATACGGCTTGCTTCCAGTCTCACCTCAGCATCTGTGGACCTGCAGCCTTGCATGACACCTCTGAGAACGGCCATGCGCTCGGCATACAGCTGCCTCCTCTCATCTGTCGCAGCAATGCCATGTCTTCTCGCGCATCGCTCGTACATCCATGCGATCATGGCTTCAGGCGACCAGGCATCTCCACGGGCTGGCAACTCAAATGCCGTGCTGAACCTCGGCATTCCAGATTCATCCACACCACCCCAAATGGGAACGCTCTCATTGGAGCTTCGAGCACCAGTGAAGACTGTCACCTCGCCAGGACCAAGAGGTGTGTCGACTGCCACAGTGTAGGAATTGCCTGTGACTTCAACTGGATTTGCACTGGTTCCAGATGGATTGGCGGTGCTCATAGCTGCGGCCTCAGTGGAAGGCTCTGTGGTGGCATTCAGGGCTGTGTCAGCCTCCATAGAAGTCGAAAACCAACCAAGCAAGGTGAACATGAGGGGCACCATCATCACAAAACCAAGAAGCGCAGTGAAAATGAAAAGATTCCATCCATGCTCCATTGGGCTCTCATCACTGCACCTTATAAACTGACCTTGTCCCTCACATACAAACGGCATAGCACGGGTATTCATACATACACGGATTCATATATTAAACATCGTCGATATACGCGTCGTCGCATCAAACGCATATATTAACAGGGGGGAGAACAACATACACCATCTCAAACTTAAACACAAACCAAATCCTAAAATAATGCAGCACGGAATGAATCACGAGAACATCAAAAACTGGCGCCTTCTCTTTTTGCTCATCTGGCGGACAAGGGTGAATCCAAGTTGGCATATGGTTTGCATTTCCATTGTTCATCTGGTTCCTCGGCACTTGAGAAACTGTTGCATATATGAGAAGCATGGTTGGACTGCATGTCCAGATCTCATTAGTAATCACCCCGGTCTGCTTCAGCAAATTGTGGACGTGAGAAGGTGTTTCGTCATTGGACACACGGGCTCAACGCATTTGTATGGTCGCAAGAAGTCAAGCTCCACAGTTGAGCCCCGACTCGGAGGATCGGCTATATTGGACGAAGAGGGCACTCGTGCAACCCACAGCATGAAGTTGTCTTCCAACGGATCCTCAAGAAGCAAAAGCAAATCCCTCCACTCAGGCTGAAGGGAGGTGCCTTTCACAAGAACATCAAGTGCTGGCCAATTGTCAACAAACAAGATGACACGCCTCGATGATACATCGGGTTTCCAATGCAACAAAGAAACGACACATGCGTACAATTCAACAAGGCCAATCACATGAGTCTTTCCACCTTCCTGCCAGATTTCCAAGATACGGTCAGGAACCGCAGCACCAAAAATCTCACAAGATCCATCAGGCCTCAAGCAAACGCCACCGATCGTAGCCTTTGGCTCACCATTGTCATATTCCAAAGCGCCATCCGTAAAGATCAAAACTGGTCGTTGAATGTCATCCGCCACGAAAGTTTTTGGTCGGCCCGAGCACAACCGATCCTTCAAAACCCCAAAGGCCTTGACCTGGGATTCATCGAGAGGCACTTTCAAGGGAGAAGTGTGGCCCAACTCCCGCAGGTCCGCCAGCGCTAGGCGCCCCGCTCGGCCCCAGACATGAGAGTCAGCGTACTGGAGCTTCCCCAGCACGGAAGGCATTGAAGTGGGGATAACAAACTTTTCTTCCATGATTTTGACCAAGGCCTCATTAAGCTCATCGACCCTTGAAGGTTTGTTTGAAATGGAAACGCGTCCTTCATCACTGCGACTCAAATCAAAAACCACTCCAAGAATCTCTGCACTGCATTCAAAAGGCTGGAGCTTCTCTTCAGAGTACACAAAACCAAAAAGCGACATCAACCCCTTTGCACAAGCAAGAGTGGAGCCAACATGCAAGCTATGAGAAAGCATTGGAAAATCGTCGAAGTAACTCATCCACACGATACCAAGGTAACATCCGGCTGCCTGCAGGAAGGCGCTAACGCGCAAAAAGTTATGCACACTCGCAGAGGCCCGAAACGGTAATACGTGGCACTCGAAGCACCGTACATCTCTGTCATCAGGGCTCCACAAAGAAACAACGGACTTGTCGAAGTCCAGGGGGCTCAAAGGGAGCTGCTTGTAGGCAGACTTCAGATCCATTGCTGTGATCTTCAGGTCTGTTGCATTGGCCATCCACTCAGGATGCACATGGCCTTCGAGCACTGTGCCATCAGACAGTGTGAAGGAAAAGGGCCCACCAGACTTGCACAACCTCATCAAGAAGATAGAAGCCCAAACCAAATGATCCAAAGCATACAAAGTCGCCCTCTCGGTGCTCGAGAAAGCATCATTGACCCGATTTTCACGCAGTCATCAATCGGCCGCAGCTTGCCCTTCTGCACCACTGGGAACCTCCTGACAGGAAGCCAAGATCCATTGAAACGTCGATCCATTTCAGCATGGCCAAAGGGGCCCTTCAACCACGCCTTCTCAGCTGCCTCTGCCAAGGTGACGTCATACAGTTCCTTTGCATGCTCGCCACCACCATTTGCCCTGATCTTGCCCAACAACGCAGGCTTGAGGAACTTCGCATCACGCATGAGTTGCTCTTCACTTATGGAGGCGGCCTTGAGGCCCTGCTGGAAGATGTTGGTGGCATTACCAACAAGCCTGAAACCCATTGCAAGCTCCTTGAAGAGGTCCCTGTCAGGCCATCCGATGTCCTCCGCAACTTTCTGCATAAGAAGCAAACGCTTAGATCCCAAAACTGCCCTGACCCTGGGGTCCAAAGTGGATTTGTATGTGGCTTCATCTTTTGCAAGATCTCTGGCCCAAGTGGTCCACAATGTCAGCTTTTGGATACGCATCTTGACTATGTCCATTGGAGATCTGGTCAAATGTTCAAAGAGGCACTTCAGCAAGTGGTCTGGCATGTGAGCTGCCAGGTCAAAGGGGTGCCACAAAGACTTTGCCACTTGCACAAACTTCTCGCAAGAATGAAAAATGCCAAAAAGACACAGGACCATCTTCCCCTTTTTCTCGGAACGCAAGAGCTTGCTCCCACTAGGTACGTGCCTGCAGGGGCTTTGCAGGCATCGTTTGGCATCAAGGGCAGGCAAGTCGGGCAGCAAAAAACTTGCGACTTTCTCATATTCCGGCACCAGCTGTGGCGTAGCGCGGCCCTTGGGCTGCTTATGGGCTCTAGGTTGCTGAAGGTTGGAAGGGGACAGCTTGACCCCTTTCTCTGCGCACAGTTCGTTGACGAACTTGATCAACTGCTCACACATGGCTTCAGGGTATTGAGCTTCCAGTGCTGTAGCAAAACCGCCTTCTGCTGAATATCCCCATGGTGCATGCTCATGGGGTTCGACATCATTGCAAAACCGTTGCATCATGTGAATATTCTTCCGATTGCTCAAAAAGGAGGTCTTTTTCGCTCTCTCACTGCCAAATGCGCAAGCATGGCAATGAGCAAAGTATCCATGCGCCACAGCATAAGAAAAATAGCTAAGCTCCCAAAGAAAACTGTTTGTCGGATTCTCTATGACCCATGCAACACCTTTGGAATCAAGCCACTCAATGAACCGTCCCATGCGCTCGTAGAGCCGGTTGGCAGCCTCAACCTTCACCCTGTCGCCAGGAGACATGTCAGGAACCCCAAGAAGAAAATCCAAAGATCTCAGTGGTGGAGGCCCGGGCGTCCCATCCGGCATAGGTATGCCCCTAGCTTTACTGCAGGTACCACAAGGAGGCGCTAAATGCACCGCAGCGACATCACATGTATCCACAATATATTCCAAAACTTCCCAAGCATGATCTTCTGCCAAATCCAATGAAACAATGCGACACCGAGGCTTGTGCCTGTTCCGCTTGCAGTCAACCGGGAGGACCCGGTATCCGTGTCTCTGGGCAGCAGCGCTCAAAACAGCACTTCCGGCACAAAGCTCAATGAAAACCATTTGCCTACCTACCAACGTCATCACCTCTAACTCCACAAGAATCACTGTAATCATGCAAATCCCTTGAGGGAGGACATGAAGAAGAATCGCCCGCATTGGACTGAGCTACAGGCATTTCAGTAGCAACAAATTCGGCCGACATCTCAGCCTTCTTAGAAGGACTGCCCCCAGGGCCAAGTCTTGCATTGACTGGGCTCCGAGAACGATCATCGGCGCCCTTGCATACGGCACCAACGGCAGGAGATAGTCACTCCCGCCCTGCATTTCCTTTGTTCGGGCAATCAACTGCCATGTGAGGCTTGTGACAGCCTTTAACAGCACACAAATGCAACCCCTTTCCACACCGTTGATCTTTCACTGAAAGCTTGCATTTCTTCAAATTGTAATCGAAGCACAACCTTTGACCCTTGGCAGTCGCAGCAACACAACCAAGAGAAAGCAAATCACTTGGAACCCTCATAAAATTCCCTTTCGTGGACCCCTTGGCATTGGGGAAATCGGTCTTGGGCCTTTTAGGCCTGGGCTCATCTGCTGGCTTCTGCTTCGAGGGTCCAGGCGACGCTGCGGGAGGGGCAAAACGGTGCTGAAGCAAATTCAAAAACTCTGGACTGTCCAAACACGCATTGAAATTCAAGTCACATGGGCGGCCAGATGGGCCAGATTTGATACCATCACGCGTTTTCTCAGCCATGAGTGTCCAGAACTTTTTGTCTGCTGTTTCAACCTGCTTCAAACTAAGTCTCACACAACCTGTCGGAGGCTCTTCCATACGTGCATTCATCAACTTCTCCGACAACCGATCATGCAATTTGAAACACATGACATTTGCCTGGTCTAAAGCCAAGCCTCTGCGAATCAAACAGTAACGCACCTGCATCTCGTTGGTGGTGCTGCATGGTTCCACCTGGTCACGCTTGGTCAACTTCAAGACACCTGAAGAGTCGAAGCTAAGGTTGGCATCCTTCTTTGATCCCGTAACTATTTCATGGTCACGTGATACACAAACATCCCATGTAATGTATGAAACCCTGTCAGCTTCATAAGCCGCCACTGCACGATCCACAAGTGAATCTCCAGGCTCATAGTTGCCCCTGAGATCGAGGCCAGTCAGCCTGGCCTGTTGGTCTTTCAAACGTTGCGATCTCTCTGCAGGTGCAAGCTTTTTCACTAAGGCTTCATCGGTAGCCTCAACTTTTGTGCGAATATCAGCAGCTATGGTGGAGTATGCCTCACTGAACAACCTCCGTATGCAAGCCATCTCTTTCGTTGAAGGTGCATTTCCTAAAACGTTTGTGGCCAAGGTGACAAGTGGCCTCTCATCTGCAGCCCCTGGAGCGTAATTGCATGCAAACGCAAAAAGTGCCCAGGGTATTCAGGCCTTCTGCATTGAAGGCTTCATAATTCGCATCAGTAAGACCTATCTCAAGAAATCTCTTTTTGAAAACCGCTTTGCTGTCACTGTATGACATGTTGAGCCGCTGGAGCCGAGACTGCACATAACAATCTCGCTTTTCTGATCACCCTGCATAAGGTGATCGAGCATGCATGCATCCCAAACATATTAATGCACATGATATGCATTCATAGGATTCCACTAGCGACTGCATACGCCGCTAATTTCTTTGGTTGCACTGCATTGGCAAACATCGATGCATTGATGTGGAATCATGACATGAAACATCGCATGAAGACCCAATCTGGAGAGAGACAAGTGAAATCATGAATGAACTGCACTCGACATGTAAACTGATGTGAAATGAAAAAGGCATCGCATTGGATTGAAATTGTTTGCAAACAAACTTCAAAAACCCTCCCCGCTCAAATGCACACGTTTTCTAAACCTGAAAGTCCTTGAAGCAGGTTCCGCAGAGAGGATGGAAAAACCTCGGGCGTTCAGCCTGAAGTTCATACCGGGCTGACATTGCCCTGCCACACGCCAAATGCATTCCACCTTCATCCATCAACCTGTGAATGCACCGAGACGTGCAATGTCTCACAAATGCAGCATCATCAGAAGACCCAGCCTCAACAGGCTGCCATTTCCCGGCCACGTCTTCCACTGCTCTCTCTTCTTCAAAAACGTCCTTGTCGTCCTCGTCATCTGAGCCACAACTTGACGGGCCACACTAGCCTGGTCGTCACCAAAGGATGGGGCAGCCGAAGAAAACATGCCTGACCTCGTTGTGTCAGGATCAAACTCACCAGAAATCACCTTCGAGATCACACCAGCAAGCGCCCTCAACGGTTGAGCCATCGCATCTCTCGAATAGACAAGCAAAGATTTGTCTGACGAAGCCGTGTGGTAGCCCAGCAATCGCCTTGAGTCATGGTCGACCCCGGCTTTGGAGCACCAGGAGAGCAGCGTAGCCTTGCAGCTATGAGTCGCCAGCCTGATGTCACCGACAGTCTCAGTATGGCGCAAGAGGTTCCTGAGCCATTCACCAGCGGGCGTCACACCCAGTGCAGCTTGTGACCAACCGCCTCCCGCAGCAGGCGCAGGCATGATCGGGTACACATTGCTAGTGTGCCCTGAGGACGTCAAACCTTGGTCATTCCTGAGCTGATCCCACACGGGCAACCAGGGTGGCGATGTCAAAGATTGCACAGGCACAGCAATCGGAAGAAATCTGACCTTCCGCTCCAATGACACACTCGTCTTTGTCCTCTCAGCAGCACACTCCAAAAAGCCTACCAGCTCGTTGTCAACGTGCACCATCTCAAGCTTCATGCCTGTGATCCTCTGCCCATCTGAAAAACGCAGTCGACCATAAACAAGCATCAAAAAGTATCCAGCCATGATTCTGTCATAGATGCTCTTTGCGACGTTCGTCACAACATGTTCCAAAACCTTGATCTGAGTCACCGTCAGAGGGGGTCTTTGCCTAACTTTCGCCCTCTGCTCATAATGTGTCTTGACGGCACCATCAATGCGCTTTGAATCACAGACTGCAGCGCCACCAATCAAACCCAAAATATGAGTAGCAAAACTGACTGACAGCAGAAAAGATCTCGGAAAACTCGGTGCAGTCTCTTGCATGGCTTTGACAAAGTCATATACCCTGTATTCTTCTAAAGGCAAACTGGGAATCCCTCTGTCAGCATAGAATTTGATGTAACGCAGCAAAGGCCCAGCCCTAGCATGAAGAGTGCTTGAAGACTTGTTGCCAAGCGCATCATGGATGGACTCAGCAAGTCCCCCCTTTGCAAACTCCATGGGCCCTGACAGCATCTGAAGACGCGCTACCTCAAAGGCCATCGCATTTTCAGAAACAATTGCAATCCACTTTCTGTAGGCACATTTTCGATCGTAGTTAATCTGCTCACTCCACGACCGTCGATGTGCATTTTGCAATGCTTTCAAACTGAAATTGCGGTCTGAACCAACTGCCAACTGACTCTCCAAAGGTTCTGACTGAGAAACTTCAACAACAGGCACTGGTGGCATGACTCCACAAGTTTTCAGTAACCCTTTCCTTGCCTTCTGGACCAGGTCAAACTGATCGTTCATCTTGAAGTCCCAGGGCAGCTTCAGGTTGCTTACATTGTTAGCCAACCAAGAATGTCTGGCATGCATGCAAAACTGCGACATGTCTGGGTCTGTCAAATCATCATCGGACTCACCCCTCTTACGCTTCAGCTCCATCATCCTGTGAAGAATCTGAATCCCACCACGGCGAAGCAGAGGACTGAGGCACACTGTATGCCTGAAGAGGAGGCGTGGCAACGGTCCAGGCCTTGTTGATGCACTGTTCTCTGATGGATGTAGCGCCCAATGCAACTTCAGAGCGATCCACGTAAATGACAATGCAAGATCTCAAAATGCGAATCTGACTGTGAGTGTCCAAAAATGCAACCACTGTAGTTGAAACTGCAAATTGAACCCACACGTCTGTCACAAATCGCCCACTGAGTTGGCAACGCAGAATGAAGCGATCCAAATCGACAAGTAAATCAAGCATAAATCACTGTGAAATCACTGTGAAAGAACCCACACGACAAATGAGACAGCTGATGCAAGAAGCCCCAATGCAAAACCACAGAAGCTCCCAGCTGTGCAATTGCACCACGTTGATGCGGCACGCCCGAGGCACAACGGGCTATGGAAGGCTACCTTGCCTTTTGCAAGTGCAGATTCTTTCCTCTGCATGAAATTTCCACCAACTATTTGTTGATGGCCCACCCTACCCAACCCTGCATCTTGAAACGATAAATTCACAAGAAACATAAATCGTAAAACATGACATCACAGAGTTGCATAACGACATGAGGATGCATCAGATAAACAGAGTGCTCACATACACATAGACATATATACATGAATATGTCATGTGATTGCATATATAGGTGAGTGAAACGAGTGCATAACAAAACATAATACAAAACATTCAAACAATTCAGTTGTTTGTTTCATCATTTTTTTTTCGGGACGCCTTTTTAAAAGGCTGCAAGGTCTTGTTTATAAACAGCTATTAGACAAGTCTAACTGCTACCCTTTGAGGTTCAGGAGGCTCAAGGCGCAAACCAGTGCCCTCACGCTCTCGCGCTTGATGAACACCTTCCCAGGGTCGTCACCTCCTTCCAAGGCTCCAACATCCTTGTTGTAGAGGCCCAAAACAGCCATCAAACTTCTGAGACGAGCCGCCGACAATCTCTTTGTTCCAATGTCAGCTGGGTTCACATGGCCGCTGACACTGCAAAGACGAATGGTGCCACTGGCAATGAGTGCCTGGAGCCAGAGCACGCGGCAACTGAGGTGGCGTAAGCGCCCTACCCCTTGCCTCTGCAAGATTCCACGCGCACCACTGCTGTCTGTGTAGACATAGATCCAGGTGCGGCGTCCAGCGAGCCAAGTCAAAAGCCTGGCAAGCAGTATGGAATCTGATGACCCGCTGCTGCAAGCGTAAACTTCAGCTTCTGCAGAACTGAGTGAGACCACTTTCTGCGTTCGTGACGCTGAGAAAATCATGCAGCCACCAAAGAAGATGCAGCAGCAGCTAACGCTCCTTCGGGTCTGTCTGTCAGAGGCCCAGTCAGAGTCTGTGAAAACTTCAAGGACGTTCTCTGACTGCTGAACATCTGGATAGCCATGGTAAATACCAGATGTTCTTCCACACCACTTCAGAGACATCGAGATCGATGTGTGGCAGGCCAGATAAGAGACAAGGTGTCTCAGCACTGTTTGGCTCTTTTGCGTCGGTTTGGAGCTGTATGTTGAAAGGTACCTGATCACATACTGGCAGTGAGGAAGGTCGTTCGCCAGGTACATCAGGATTCCAACGCACGTTCTGAAGGTAGTTGCATCTCCTGATTGGAGGTCTTCAGATTTGTCTTCCAGATCAATGTCTGCATGAGCTGGGCTTTTCTTGTTCTGGTTCTTGGCATTCAGTCCCAGCAGAGAGCATAGTTGTAAAACATGCTTGTGGTGCGTGTGGATGGTCAGTCTGCCATCTGCATGAAGCACATGATGCCTCTTGAGGAAGGTGATCTCGTCGCCAGGCCGCTCAAGACACTGCATTGAAATGTCATAGACCTTGCGAAACTCTTCAGCAAACTTTCCCATCACAAAACTTCGTTTTCCAGCGATGAGCAAATCGTCAACGTGGATCATCACCACGCAAGAGTTGTCCTTGGACTTCAGCACACATGGGTATAGCGTGTGCTCTTCAAGGTCCAAATTCTTCTTGAGAAAAGCAGTGATGGCCTTGTACCAAAGAAGTGAGCCATCCTGCTGGCCTGGAAGCACCTTGCCCAGGGCAAAACTCCTGGTCACACCACTTGCATCTGTTGTATGCACCAAGGTGGGCTTCTCCTGCAGCACCGTGAGAAAAGCGTCACGGACATCCAAGCTTGCAAGAACTGCATCATGATCTTCTCGCATCTCAAGGAAGATGGTTGGAAGAATCCTTGAGATGATGCTTCCGCTTGCAGGAGAGAAAAGGCTCTCACGCTCAGGCTCAAGCCAGGCGAATTCTCTGGCCACGAAGCGTGACCGCCGCAGCCAGATTGGATTGCCCTTGCTGTCATGCTTCTCCCTCCAAGTGCGCACGAACCTGGTACTCAACACCTTGGAGTCATTGGGAACAGTGCTGGGATCTTGTAGCACTGCAAGCTTTTCCAGGCGATCCAATTCAACTCGGTCGGCCAGAGCATCAAGCTTTGTAAGCTCAGCATCACTCAGCTCAGGCTCTTTGGAACTGAAAGGAAAGGTCAACTGACCAATCATCTTGGAGAGCTCAATGCTGTCGTTGGTGTCGCTGCCATCTGTTGCAAGCAGCTCATCATCATAAAACTCAAACTCATACTGCTCAAGCTTGTCCAAGTCGCTGTTGTCGAACTTGAATTGAACAGCAGAGTCTTCGTGCTCGTACAAATCAAGGTCTGTGCTGGTGACCTGTTGCATACGTTGCTGTCGAGGAGATTCAGCCAGACGTGGAGTCTTGGGAGAGCGTTCACCTGTGCTAAGCATCAGATCATCAGGCTCTGGTGTCACTGGCTGTTCTTCTCCAACTCTTGATTTCTTTGAGTCACCAGCAGGTTCTGGATCTTGCAGATCATGTTTTCGTTGAGCTTCAACTGGACCAGCTTGGCTGCTTTCATCAGCTGGCACATCAGGCGCAAGTTGAGACGCCTGTTGCCCCACCTGGCTGTCGGCAGGTGGATCCATGTCTTCATCCGGGTGCTTGGCAGCATAGTTCTGCACATGCACTGCCTCAAAGTCGATCATGGGCATCCCAAAAGGCTGCGGGGGAGACACCGTCTTGTTGTACATCATCCTGTGCCCCAAAGCAGCATAACCAAACTCCCAAGGGCCCAGTTCAACCTCACCCAGGGATTCCAGCACAAAAGGCGTAGGCAACCTCCTCACACTTCGGGTCACAAAGACGCCATTGCTGTGGGCCAAGATGTGTGTGTCATTTGTAAGTGCCTTCCCAAGCCAGATACCCTTCACCCAACGTGGAGCAGCTTTCTTGTCGGTGCGAATGTAGCCAAGCACCGTCTCTCCAAACATGCAGAGCTTTCCAGTGTATGTTCGATCAGAGGATCTTTCAAAGGCTGTTGTGCCTCCGCTGACAACAAACCTGTTGTGAAGCCACGCTGAGTGCAACAAAGCCCAATTGTAAAGCGGGTGCGTTGCAGCAAAAATTAAACGACCACCAGCAACCTCTTTCTCAATGTGGCTGATGAGAACACCTGCCTTCACTCGAATCTGTTGCAAAGTTGATTCTGCAGCACCATTGCTTTGATGTTCGCCCTTTGGCACGGGCTCATGATGCACAGTGATTCCAAGGCCTCGGCACGTTCTCCTGACGCCATCTGCAATTGCAAGGTTGGCTGGTTCCAAATCTGATCTCAGTGCAAGCTCCTTGTGCTGCGTCAGCATGATGAAACGCACAAATTCTGTTACCAAATACTGCAATTGTTTTCCTCCCTTCTGCAAAGTGGGAATTGCATGGATGAGCTTTGTGTCTCGATCATGCAGCACCAACACTGTTTGCTTGTCGTCTTCAGCTGGCAGCCTGGTACAAAAACCAAAGTCGTAGCTGATCACTGAGTGTCCAACATGTTCATGGTCAGCTCTGGGATGTGCATCTTGACGCGCACGGTGGCTGACACAAACATCACACCATGGTTTGTACGGCTCATGGGTCAGATTGTGAGCCTGCACCTGCTGAGGAGTGGGAGCCTTTGGAACACTCTGACTCCTGGCTTCCCTTTCAGCTTCACTTTTCAGTCTCACTTCAGCTCCATGAGCAGACAAAAGTGTCTGTGTCTGTATGTGATCCAGCATACGTTTCAGACAAGCCTGTTTGCTGCCACGCTTTGACAAACCAAAACTGTCACAACCTGCTCGAAGTGCACGCGAGGAACTGTTGATTGTAAGAGCTGTGCCATCAACAAAAACCACTGCCTCATCTGGATCTCTCGGCACCAGCCTGTCCTCTTCAAGAGGTTCACCACCATCAGCAACTGGGGCTTCCGCAGGCAGATCTTCTGCAATGCTGGGCTCATATCCTGAATCAGCATCATCAGCGGCCTTGCCACTGGCATCAAGCTTCAACGTTTCAGCCGCATGAAGTGAGGGCCCCAAACCATAATCGGGCATGAAGAAACCAAGATTTTCGGCTGGCATTGCATACTTGTGTGCCAATGTAATGACTTCGATCACAGTTTCTGGAAAAAGGATCTCCTCGTCTATGGCACCTGGAAGCTCACCGATGGCCTCGCAGAATTCCATCACCTCCCAACCACTGCCATCCCTGCAAACCAAGGTTGTGCGCAGCCACATCAACTCATCAGCAGGGGCCATTGTTGTATCAACATACTTTGGCAGTGTTGTGCGAATTGCAAAGAGATGAGGACTCAGCTTGTTCCAACCTCCAGCCAAAGTTCTGAGAACAATGCCAAGCTGAACCACTCGCACCGCTGGAAGTGCGTCTTCAGGCTTCACCTCACTCACTATCGAAACTGCACCTCGAGCACACAAGGAATTGTTCCTGTAGTGAACTGGGATTGTATTGTTGCCCTTGACAAGACATGGGCCTGCATCACCTTGAATCAAACTCCAACCTGACTTGATGATGTGGCCAAGTGCGATCAACGGCATGGTGACATCTGCAACAATGAACTTTTCCTTGAAAGCTACATTTCCAAACTGCAAGGTTGCAACACGTGTTGTTGAGACTGCAAGTGGACATCCTTGGGCATCAACGAAGGTCGTGGACGGGCTCGCACACTGCTGTCCAACATCACTGAAATGCAGTGGAAGCACGCTAGTGTCAGCACCAGAATCAAGGATGACATCACAAAACTCGCACGTCTCATCACTCAACTCATCAATCACAACTCGAACATGTTGAAATGCAGTTGTAGAGCAATCACCAATGCAGCAGCACGCACTGAGGTCTGGGCAAACCGTCCAACACTGATCATGATCCGTGCATGTCATGTCAAACTCTGCACAAACTGCACTGTGACAATTGCAAACTTCTTCAATCATATTGACTCTGAATGGACTGTCTGAGCTGGAAGGCTGAGAGAACACAGTGAGGTCCTCGACAAGCAAGTTCGTCGTGGAGGACTCAAGCATCTGAATGGCTCGAACCGCTGTTGTTGAACCTGCAGTTCCAGAATTGTGGGCCGTGTCCTTGGGATCAGCCTCTTCAACCTGTCGTACCTGCATGTCGTTCTTCTTCTTGTAGCAGTCCTTTTGCCAGTGTCCTGTTTTTCCACAATAGCTGCAAGTGTTTGCATCAACCTTTCCAGAAAATGAGCCTTTCTGTTGGCCCTTCGAATTCTCAGCATAGCCTTTTCCATTGCTGTTCTTGCCTTTGCCTTTGTCTGATTTGCTTTTGCCCTTGCCTTTCGGAAAAACGGGCTTCCCTTTTCCCTTGGCCTTTCCATATGCATTCTTGCTTTTGCCCTTCGACTTTCCCTTTATCTGATTCACCTCCATGGGTGCTGCACCAGAATCACCTGTGGAGTAAGAAGTCACAGCGCCAAGAGGTGAGGCTCCAATGTCAGCCATGACACGGTCTCGTGACCATGTTGAAGCAATGCGTTCATGAGCCAAAACTTGCTCACGCACCTGAGCATAGGTTGCATCCTCACCCATTGTCAATTGGATGTGGTGCTGAATCTCCTTGGGCAAAACTCGCACCAGGGTCGACAGAAGGATGTCAGGAGCTACATCGTGACCAGCACTCTTTGTGTACTCATCTGCCAGTCGTTCCAGATTCTGCACCTGTTCCAGAATGGAGCGGTCTCGACCAAAAACTGGAAATTGCATGATGGCGCTCAACAACACCAAGCTCCTGCCCTTTGTTTTGGGCATGTAAATCGATCCCAACTGTCGCCACGCTTCCAAACCATTGTTGTTTGGAACTTGTCGAAGCACCTTCAACGGCCTGTGCTTCAGGATGCCGCCAAGGATCAGATACAACTTCCTGGCACGCTCCTGTGTAGCAAGACCAGCAGGGCTCTCATGAAAAGTCACCACAACACCTGGATGATCCTCAACGTGTTTGATGTCGGGCTCATACAGCGGATCTGCAAAGAAAAGCCATTGTTTGAATGCAAATGCAAAATCAGACCATGACGTTTGATCTTCCGAAGAGACTGCACTGCCGAACTCCTTCGGGCACTGGACCACCTTTGTAGCTTCGCTGAAGCCGAAGTTGTTGCCACGTCGTTCATTTGACTCCTTCAGTGCTAGAGCTGCCTGTGCAGCTGCTTGGGCAGCTTGTTGGACAGATTGCAGCAGAGCACCAGCTGCAGCTGCGTCTAATGTCGCCATGAAACTGCCAGAAGCACCAGTCAAATGTTAACGACCAATCACTCCAGAAAAATCCAAATTGTTGTACCGTGGCCCCAGTCCAAACTGTAAAGTCCGTGCAGCAGCTGTAACCAAACAGGTTCAAATGCCAGAGTGCAGAAACAGCAAGGAAAAGCTATTGCGCTAAACCCTCGTGGGATATGGGTCCTCTCCCAAGTAGTTCTGCCTGGCAAGCTTGGGTCCTGGCTTGCTCAGGCAGCGCAGGAGCTCACCAACCCGCAGGTGTGGATCACAGCTCCGCTACCATGCGTATTTTCCTTGAGAGGAAAGCGCCTCAAGATAAGAACTGATACTACACTGATCAAATGTATGTCACAAAGGAGTGGCAACACGACAGAATGCTATGTATGCACTCAACGCAAATGTGTTGCAATATGGGTGTTCCAGACATATTGGTGTTCCAGACCAATATCTATCATGAAACATTACGGGAGAATTTTCAATATGTCTGTGAAACATTTCACCCTTCGCTGTGTTAGAATCAGCATATCAATCGAGCAAACAGGACTGCGACAAGTCTGCTGACATCCTTCGGCTAGCAGCATCTTCTGAGACGCTATCTGCGAGTGGCAGCATGCCCTGCTCAGCAATAGGAAAAAAATGTCCGGCAAGAAGCTGTTGGAACCCGTGGCCTTTTAAACTGTCAAGATTTGTGCACACATACACACACACATATATATATGCTTTATAACCGGCATCTTGGAAAAAACACCAAAAAATGCGCATTTGAGAAATTTATGTTTTTGAACAAGTTTTCCCTAAACAAACGAAATTGCAGCACCCTTGGCATTTTTCCACTTGGTGCATTTTGAAACCAAAATTCTGAGCGGCAGAAATGAGCACAAATACCAAGGAAATAAGCGTAACTACCCGTCCGTCAAGACACAAATGCGCGTTTTTAATTCAAGTGAACGCAAAAAAAATATGAATGAACTTGAATCCAAGCAAAATTGCTATGAACAGAAAAAAATGTTAATTGAAGATCCAGGTAAAAAAAAATAATTATATATATATATCAATAGATCAATAGATCAAAAGATCAAAAGATAGATAGATAGATAGACAGATAGATAGATACATAGATAGACAGATAGATAGATAGATAGACAGATAGATACATAGATAGACAGATAGATAGATAGATAGACAGATAGATAGATAGATACACAGATAGATAGATAGATAGATGGATGGATGGATAGATAGATAGATGGATAGATAGATAGACAGATAGAGAGATAGATAGATAGACAGATAGATAGATAGATAGATAGGTAGACAGATAGATAGATAGATAGATAGATGGATAGACAGATAGATAGATAGATAGACAGATAGATAGATAGATAGACAGATAGATAGATAGATAGACAGATAGATAGATATTTGGTCATCCCAATAAATTGAAGTGGCGAATTTCCCACTTACGGACATGTCAAGTCGTTGGCAAGTGAAACTGAAGATCACACCAATAGTCCAACCTATTAGATGGTTGGGAAACTCTAAGTAGCTCCCTGGTTCCCCATTGAATAGGGAATATATAGGGAATATGAATACCCCTAGCTCCGTAGCTCCTTCTTTCTGTGAAATTTGCGGGTGGAACCATGGAAGTACGACAACCCCTCTGTTTTTACAAGTATGGTGGCTCCAACCGTCACTGAGGTGTTTCTGTTTCCGGGGGTGCAGGCATCGATCCAAAAAACCGGTCAACAAAACCAGGCTGTAGTGAAAGCAAGGGTTCCATGTTGTTCAAGAATGTGTTTGTCGCTGCGAGCGCGCGCCACTTTTAGAAAATGGGGTAACCAAAAGGCGCATGAAACTACGGCAGGAGCTCGATGTGGCAAAAAATGTTCCAAAAAAAAAAGTAGGACCTGCCCAGGATTCGCGCGCGGCGATTTCAAGTCCAAAATGTTGTGATGCGTCCGTGCTATTGGGGATTTCAACCAGTGGTGGCGAAACGACTGGGCCAGGCTGCGCGCAGGAAAGCCTGAGTGTTGTTGCGATTGCCCGGCCTTTCCGGATTGCAGCTGGAGGCTGAACGCATTGTAACACAAAAAATACAGTTTTTGAGCATAGTGCCTCTCTTGTGCCATGCGGGATTGCAGTTTGAGGTTGCAAGACCGTTTCTCTTGCTTGAGTCACAATCGCTTCTACACTTGAACATTTTCCCTTGATGCGAAAACGCCTGAGGATGCATGCTATTGCACAAGACTGAAACGTAGCTATGCAGCTGGACATGCAAATATTTATTGACATGAACCCACTGCAACAATTGGACATGTAATTGTATATGACATGGTGCAGATATGAAAAAACTGTTCACCCCGCTTCAGTTTCCAATATATGTACAAACTGGACTACACCTAAATAAACCTGAGGCTGTCAGCTAAGCCACAAACCACAGAGCAGGCTCAAAAGAGAATTCCCCAGTGTCATCACAAAATCACGGCTCTCAAAGGTGCACCTGGACTTTGAAGGGTTCACTGCGGGACTCGAGCAACGATTGCAAGTTCAAGGAGGCACATTGTAGCGAAGGCCACGTGTTTCAGCAATCAGGGTTTTCAAACGATCCATCTCTTCAATGTCATTCCTGGCTTGGGCTTCATGAGACTTCGCACATTTCTGAATTTTTGTAGCAAAATTCTTTCTCACCCTGAGTCTCACTCACACCATCTGAACTTTTTCATCATCTTCTCCTTCATCACACTTACCCTTTTTGGCCCTTTTGGCACGCTTCAATATCTTCAGAACTTTCTTGAACATCTCATGTTTTGATACTGCGGTACTCGGTCTTTAGAACATCAAACTGCGTCCCGAAGAAGAAAGAGAAGCTAGCAATCATGCACATCGCCGTGACATAGATAGCAAAGGTAGCAGAGGAGCCATCGAAGCTCGTGTCAAAGCTTCAAAGGGTAGACACAAGGCGCCAAGCAACAGGACCCTCATGATCGACTTTGCAACACCACTTTTGATTCCATTGTTTCATAGGAGTTTGATGCCCTCTGACATGGCATCTGATTGATGGACCCTTTCAACAACTTCGTGTCCCGCATATGAAGACTGCGACAAATCATATACTTTGCAAAGGTTCATGAGGTATCTCATGCGATGCCTGTTGAATCTTTTGGTTCCAAGGTCTGCAAGTTATCACATGTACGTACTGTAGCAGAGCATACTTACTTATCTTTCCACAGACTTACTTACTGCTCTTTGCAACCCATGCCCCAAACATACTCGCGCGCTTTACTCGCAACCTTACCAAACCTCAAACACAACAAGCGTCCTACCAACTATTCCGCATATCCAAAACTGAAACAAAGAAAACACTGGTGAATTCCAACACGGTTCTGGTCACGTGATTTCACAGGAAACAGCCGGTCGTAAACCAAAACACACATGACAAAAAAAAATAAAACGCAAACGATCGTCACATCGCACTCCGGATCTTTTGTCTCGCTGACGTCACAAACATCTTGTTTAAGTTGGGGTATGCTTCGTTGCCGTCTTCAAACGGCTAGGGTTAGGCAAAATAAAGTGTCACATAGACACAGTGTATGCCTAGGTGTGGAGAACACGGGAGTGTCAGTGCGGGGAGGGAAAAGGAACAGGGTGGGAGCACATGACGCTCCCAACACACTTGACCCAAAATGCACGACACAACGAAGTTCAAGTGTGTTCCCAAGATTAATGTTTCAGAGTTTCACTTAAAAAAGGATGCACCATTGACAACAAACATAACAGGTCAAACAACAGAAACCCGTAGGAGTCAAGACGTCGCAACCCTTGTAAGGGCCATGAACTCTGAAACAAACAAAGTTAAAAATCAAAAACCGATTTGTTCAGTTTGGATTGTTTCCGCAGGGTGTTCACGCGCAGATCCCCAAACATAAATTGAACCCTTGGCTCGGTCACATGTAACCGGCCAGAAGCAGAGGCAAGCGGCAAAGGACGCGAGGCGCACGTTGAGAGGATCGCAAGTAGAGTGCACGCGAGGAGCAAGACAAGAGGGAGCAAAGAGCAGGCAGCGTGATGCCAACATTTGGCATCACCCATCGGCAGTCTGTTTACAGATAAAGCATTATCTACTAAAGTAGAACATAGCTAAACCAGCTTGACTTCACGTTGCAACCAAGCATTCTAACGCTTATATGTCGAATGCACCCAACCGCTTGAGCGGAAGAAGAAAGCTTTGGCGACGCCATCTTCAACAAGAAACTGGCTACATGCTTGCATCAACTTTCCATCGCAACATGCTGAAACTCCTGCATAGATCTCTGCTTCTGCAGACTTGAGCTGGAAAGAGCAAATTGCCACACAGGCAAATGTGGCCTGAAGAGACACTTTTTCCAGTGCTTCTATGCTTTGTCCAATCTGAGTCTGAGTCAATTCCACAATATATTCATCTGGAGTAAAATGCCAGAGTCCTCGGTGGTCGGTGCAAGTAATCACCGTGCAGTGGTCCATGCAACCCAAAAGGCAAGGAAGGCCTGCATCGTGGCATGGTCTGAGCAAGACTTCTGATTGCATACTGACACTTAACAAAGTAATGTGTGAAAGAATGCCTGTGCATGGTCTGTAGATCTTGGCCTTTTCGGGGGCTAACTCATCGGTTTCATCAGACTCATCGATTTTCATCATTGCCAAAAGCTTTTCAAATGTTTTGACTGGCCAACTCACGGTCGCTGAGAAGTACATGCCTTCTTTTCAGGAAGATAAGTTCATTTCTAGTCTTTTCCAATACCTTCACTCAAATCATGCGCTTCTTTCTCAAAGTTTGTTCCAACACTTCACGCAAGTAATCATGTTTTACAAGACAAAGAACATCAATCATACCGTATCTGCTTGAAAGTTTTTGATGAAAAGGGATGCATTGATGGGCGCATCGTTGTTTTTGCTCACGCCAAGGTACGGCCCCGTGGAATATGCTAGTTTTTAGCAAACATGGGTTGGGGTGGGGCGGAGGGGGGGTTGGGGGGGCGGAGGGGTTGGGGTGGGGTGGGGTGGCACGTTAACGTTCATGTTACGCTGATGATGTTACGCTGCTCGTAGGGGTTGGGGTGGGGTGGGGCACGGGCACGCAGTGTATAGATAGGAAGTGGCAATCTCTTTAAAAATTCATACCCAAGGAGCTGTGCAACAAACATAAGCTCACTCGAGATGTGAATGGATCCATCCGAGACTACGTGTTTGCGTTTGTTTGTCGCACAAACTGGGGCATCGCAAACACGTTGAAGAAGCTGGCTGACTTGGCCTCCATGTGCTGAGACAAAAAAGTCCGTTTTTTTTCAAACGCGTCTGTTGCAGATGGATGCTAATCATGGGTATAACTGCGAATTCATAGCCTCAAAGTCATGCAAATACCATCGAAAATTGATGATGGATTTTCAAAGAGAAAACAGAAACCCTGTAAGGGTTGTCGATTTTAAATGCATGGACCATGTTGAGAACTCGCAAAAACAGCGGGACCGTAATTATGTCGTGACCTTGTTTTTGCCACAGGTCACATGGGTGCATTTTGCGTTTAGGTAAACAAATTTGTTGGGAAAGCTGCTTGCAAACAAAGCAAACTCATGCAATTCTCTTGTCAAAGCAGTTCCAGATGCGCATCACATTAAGCCCAGCTGCAACCAGATTGTGACCTATTTGTCGCGATATAAAAAGCAAAGAAGGGAGCTGGAACCGGTTTAATTCTCATAAGCTCAAGCTCCGTCTCTGTTTGCTTCCAACTTCTAGGCGACAAGACCGCATGGTGGCCTGAATTGCAGGCACGTCTCATCCAGGTCCAACACAAGCACACGCTTTTAAAGCCGTTGTTTTGCAATAAAAAACGCCAAACCTGTTCAAAACAATGAAATTTACGACCCAATTTTTGGGTCCGGAAAACAGCCCCAAAAACAGCAGCTTCAAAATGAAATTCAATTGCGGGGATTTAATTTTTCTCGGAATGTGGCCGCAATGCTACAGCACGGTCCTTAATGTACAAAGCAAAACACAAACACGTCACGAGGGACGGAGAAACACATTAACATCTGAATCCTTGCGCTCGGCTTGCCCGAGTCGGTCAAAAAGGATTGCATTGCCTGCCAAAGTTTAACAGAAAACAAACAGCAGAAAAGACCGCAGAAACCGAAGACCCGCAATTCCCCCAGCCAGAATTGCGTTTCTTCGTTTCCGAAACAAGAAACAACAACACTCACACGGTGCCGGAACCCAAACAAAAAACTTGCCAATGTCATGATACAGGCTAAACACATTGGTTAGCCTACAGGTAACTCTATCAGGGAACGCCTTTGGAGCCCCAAAAAAGGAAGTACTTTGCAGCCCTAATTTTGGTGACCTTTCGTGGGTCAGAAGACCAGCAAAGTGCAAAGATTTTGCCGCGGCTGCTGTAAACTAATTTGATGGCGTCGTGCAACTCAAGTTGTTCTCATTGCGAATGTTTTCACGGACCACACCCTAGCTCATCCCCTTAACTGCAGGGGTGGGGTGGGGAGCCCAAAAACAAACAACGCATCAAGAGACCAAAACAAAACTGAGCAGTGCGACGCCCAATCGTGATAAAACGATTCACTGCCAACGCAAACACAGAAAAAAGCATCCCGCCAGCAATGTCGCAGCGGAATCAGCACCTCACCCACGCCATGTTGCGAAAGCCTGCGACAACAACACCCAAACAATTCCAAACAACATGGCGCTTTGGCAAAGATTGGCAACATGCAGGCGAGGCTAGAGACCTTCAATCAGCAACCGTGTTCCCCGGAATCCTGCCATTCCGTTACTCTTGCAAAAGCATTGCTTTTTGTTAAAGCTGAGCCATTTTTCGCAAAAAAAGGTCACTGCAGCAATCTCATTTTCGGGCCGTAAACACATTGGCTTTTTGGACTCCAAGAAGTGGTACTCCCCAGTAGGGCAAGGTAGGTGACCAGCCAACATCCGTCACGCACCAAATTCATCACTGGGCAGCCATGAATGATGTACCAGGTTGAAGGGGAGACAATCCTGTCGTAAGATGCCGAGTCAGCAAAACGTTGTGGCATGACCAGCCTGCAGCTGCAATAGGAAGGCAAGTTTTAAGCGTGCATAGTTACAGGGCGCCCAGTTGGTTCATTTCATTGGCGTCGCCTGACCCTGACGACTCAGATACAGACATCGAACCAACAGAGCCAACCATCCCAGATAAAACAGGCGAGGATGTGTCAGTGGACAGTGACCAATCGGTCTACTTTGACGCCCTCGAGACAGATGATGACACTCCTTATTTCCAACAAGGAGCTGAGCCCCCCCCAAGAGAGCAGTGGGAAATTGCCGCACCTATCGATTTCTTCGATGTCCAGGGGGTCTTGCAAATAAGCCGCCAGCTTGATGAACTTTTCCTCTCGGAAAAAGAAATTGAAACTCCACTCGGCATGGACGACATCAAGCAAAGGTGGAAGTGGGCCGATGTCGGCTCTCGTCGTATGCCCCAGTCACCCCTGACATACCCAGCCATCATGGTGGACGAAGGGAATGGAATACGGCGCCCCGCAGCCAGCCAGGTCCATCACAGGACACTCTTCCAGTGGATAGTGGACAACCTCTCATGGGTGCCACAGTATGCCACCGTTTATGTTTATGTGGACAACCGCAAACTGTCAGGCACTGATCCCCCGGCCTATTGGCCACATTTCGCACCCTGGATCAAAGGCAGATGTACAGTTACTGGCCCCTACCGGGAGAAAACAACTGCTATCCATTTTCCCATAAATGCTGATACAGGATTGCATCAGGTCCACTATACCTGGGCTGGTGCTGCAGCCCTGGAAGCGCTGTGCCTAATGTTTCCCACTGTAAATTTTGCACTTATAGACTCTGACTGTGTGCCGACCTCATTATTTGAGATAGCCGAATTAGTCAACCTCATGACGGACAAGGCAAGCAGAGCCGAAGCAATGCAACACAATACTATGGCCAGCTCTAGCCAGTGCCCGCCGGCAGTTCTCCTTGCCACAGAAGCAAAAGCTGAACTCAATGCCGGCTTGATCATTGTGACAGGGCATATCCCGACCGGTACAGCAGATGTCGATATGGACCAGGCAACCCCAGATACATGCATGCCCCTGACTGCTGCCCAAGGCTCCTCCTCAAGCGATGCACCCGCCCCAAAAGCACGGCGAATAGCCCACCCTGCCAACCGCAGATCAGCAGATGAATGGGTTACCGCACTCCATGACAGCCGAGCCAGTTTCCTAGCTACTACAGCTGTGCCAGAAGACCCCGCTGAGGCGATAAGAGGCGGGCTACTTCTCACCCCTTTACTAGGATGTAAAGCTAGAACCCCGCTTGACTGGACACATGCATGGGCAATGCTAGGCGAATGGGCTGGAGCCATTGCATTCCCTCTCCCGGAGCAAGCAGAATGGCCGCGTCACGGAGATGGCCGCTATTTACGACCGGACTTTGTCGAGCGGACCCCGCCCTTCCTTACCTGGGCGCGCCCTATATTCGAGCAAGGTGCACTCTCTCCTATGTCTGTCTTCCCAGCCGACTTCCCCATACTCTGTGTTGCAGGAGATAAATTGTTCCAAAGCAAGGAGTTAGACAAAGGGTATAGCCTGCCACCAATAGTGCATGCCTTCCATGGACTCCAACAGTGGCAAAGCAAAGGGCTGCAACCGCTTGCTGTGTCGCTCATAGTAGTTGATGAGGCACCCCCGCTATGGACACACCCCACAGGCTGCGATTTCGTTAGAGGGAGTAAAATAGTCGCCAAGCCACATGTCCCGCAAAAGCGCAGTCTTACCAAGACGCAAGTGTTGCTGCTTCAGAGCCTTTGGACGCCAGTGGAAGCCCCTAATTGCAACAATGACCACACACCCTGGCCCAAGACTTGCGAGACTGCCTGTGTCTTTTGCGGTCAGCAAGCGAGCCTCCAGCTCCCTACTGCCCAAATCCTCCCTCTCCTAGAAGCACTGCAACGACGACTGGGAATTGACCCTAGCAACGCAGAATTAGCCATCAACGAAGTTCTCGCTAGCCATGCAGACAATAAATATACTGACTGGAAAATCATTGTCATGGAGAACACCACCTGGCAACTCAATGACGCTGACCCAGGGTCCCTGGACGTTCAGTGCACTGGGTTGGGTGGAGGAGAACTCGATGAAGAATGGGATGTACTGCTAGCTTGCAAAAAGGAAGCGCATGTGTATGGGCCATCCCTCAGCAAACAGGACGATTGGAATGCAAGGGCTGGCACAATTGCAGGAACTGCCCACACACAAGAATACTTGCTGCTGCACACAGCCATGTTTCCCATTGGTGCGCACACCTGGTGCCGTGTCTTAGGAGTGCCCAGTGCTGACCAATTGCAAGCACAGATCATCAGTCGAGCCATGAAACTGCTGCGCTTCTGTCCCATTACCCCAGCGCATAGGAAACCACCATGGCCAGGGTACACGCATGGCCTGCGACTTTTTACTAAGTTATTAGTCGCACATCCGTTGGTCGGAGTATGCCTGCCTCCTGAAATCCGTCCAGTAGACTGTCTCAGATTAACAGGATACATGGTAGGTTCTCTTTTCATTCGAGGACACAGCGCTGGCTCGTATCCAGGAATGGTATGGGAAACCATCCTCTCGGAATTCCCAGACGTTGAAGGCAAAACCGTGCTAGCAGCCATTGCCCTGCCACCATCGCTACTGACGGCACACAGCCTGTCTCAGCTTCGACAGGTACACCTCATTCACCATGCAGATGACCGGCTTTGCGTGTGGAACCCGTCTAACCAAGACATTAAACTGCTCAAGCAACGGGGCTTTGCAATCACGCACATCACAGGATGGAGAGCATACCTAGGCACTGCACAACATAGCTACTCGCACTGGACACGAGTTGCCCTCCCAGAGGGACGACCAGACATGGCTCAGTTAGAGGGTACCCCAGGAGTGCTTCCCTTTGAGGTCTACTCACAGGCTCCCCTCCGCCTGATCTCATGGTGTAGCTTCGAGCTCCCAAAAACAGCCAAAAGACTCCTACGCGAACTAGCCATTATGTGCGAGCTACCTGAGACCACGACACAGGCACTCGTCACCCACATTGCTGTTCACAACTCAGCGGTACAAACGGAGCAAGAGGCAACCCAATATTTAGCCTCGTTAGCAACTGTTACCATCGCGTCAAGGACCAAATTGCTCAACTATACCACCATGGTTCAACATTTCCTTGGCACCCTGCAACTGCACATGGCTGTCTACATGTTAGACTACTATTTGCCCATGCTCAGCCCCAACGAAGGCTATAATGAAACAGGGCTAACAATGCAAAGTGCAGGACCTATCCGTCAACCATGAGCAACCAATTGTATTCGAAGTCCTCTTCAAGGGCAGCGAATTTGGTCACTGGAAAGTTAAAGGCGGGCAAGATGCATTTGCGTTCCGACATCCGAGCCTTGGCAAAACTGAAGTCTTCAGCCTCCTAGCAAGTGATGCACACCATCACAAAGTTAGCCCTATCGGCACGGGAAGGCTTGTCGCAATGGTAGGCACCGCAGATGCTCCAGCCGATGACGGAGGAGACCTTCAAATCCTTTTTGGGTTGGTCCTAGCCATCACGCCACGCACATCCAAAAGCAAGGATGAGTTGCCTGCCTCCCGCATACACAGACAGTGCAACCCCAGATTCATCGAAGTAGCTTTTCTCTCAAGGCCAGCCATTGAATTTTTTGCGCAAGAACAGTTCGTAGCCCTTCAAGACTGGTTGGTATGCTGCCTCCGGCCAGCGCCTAGATCCCATCGATGCGACCGTTCAGGGGCAGCAAGGCCCGGTCCCAGGGACTTTCTTCCTACACACAATGTGGATGTTCGGATGTACCAAGCCTACCAGAGAGGTTACCGCTGTTGCCCAAACCCCCCCGTGCAGATACCACCTGGGATTAGGTATCTATAATGTCCAAACGGCAGTTGAAGGAATGGGTGGCAACAAAAGATCACATTTCTTGCATTTGTGCGGCCAGTTGCTACGCCCAGTGCTAATCCCATGTCACGTGGAAGGTGAGCCTCACCCATGGACCCGCACTACTGCACTATCCTTCGCCGCTGAACTCGACGGACATGTCTTGGGCACACTCTGCGCAGTGACAATGGCTTTGCTCACCAATCGTTTAGACCTGTGTATCCAAGGACTTTTCGGCGCAGGCAAGTCCAAATCGATGGCAATCCTCATCCTGGCCTTAATTGAAATCGATGTCACTGACAGTCTCAAAATATTATTCATCTGTAAAGAGAACTCCGGTACCAGATCCTTTGCTGACCTCCTCCTATGGCTCGACCCCCCGTCGGGGGTGTTTGGGCGCATAGGTAGGTTGGTGGGAGACCAAGAACGTAACAAGAGCAGTTACTCCCACACGAAATTCGACATACACCCGAGGGAAAGAAGGCAAATGCTGAATAAGTGCCAGTTAATTTTAGCCACCGGAGGTACTGTAGCCCAGGATCTTACCATGCAATGGTCCACAATGAGTGGCTTCATGCAAGAGCTCTCCCTCCTGGTCATTGATGAAGGCCAGCAATATGGTACTGACCGGGAAATTGCAGTCATCAGCCTGCTGAGACAGCAACCCTTAGTCTTGTGGACAGGAGACTCGGAGCAAACACCCGGCGGCATTGATCGTGCAGCCCGCAACGCGAAACGATCACGACAGCTCCTGTTGTCCAAAAAGCATGGGCTGCGAAGTGACCGAAATTATTATATGCCAGCTAACCTTGCAGATGCAATGATCCGGCTGTTGGACAGTTCGGCCAATGAAGGCTTAGCTACTGTCAAGGTCCCTTTATCGCAGCCATGTTTTGACCACTTTTTTGGGCCCTGTTCTAGGGGCCATGATGAAGCAGGTTTGTTGGCATTCTCCATGTCACTGTTTTCTGATGTTGGCCCTCTTGAGGCCATCGCGGAGAACAAGACAGAACAGAAGTCGGCAGCAAAGCGCCGCCAGCGGTTGCTAAAAGCACCCCTAAAGCCGCCAAGCTACGATGCGCGTTTTCCCACAGCGCGGAGCGTATAGTTGATGAACTTGGCCTACTATACCCTGAAAACCGTGGAAATTTGCAGAAAAACATGGCCAGCGTATAGCGTATAGTTGGTTCAATTCGATTAAAAAACCCTACTAAAAAAAATCTTTCTTAGAATGTGAGCTGACCGGCCAAAATGGATCTCACGCCACAGCGCGGAGCGTTTAGTAGGGTACTAAACCGTCTGGCCCGCAACACCAAAATTGTGTTCTCACCACAGCGCGGTGGGTTTAGTTGGGCTCTTTGTTTGCACGATTATTTTAGAGATTCAATTTTTTGCGTGACGGGCGCAGCACTTGAGAACCCCGTACGGCGATCTTAAAGGTTGAAGCGCGGCTGGATACTTTTTGACGCCTCCACATGGAGCAGTGGAAAGGCGGAAGCCGATGGTGCCAAGCACACACTGCCCTGTGGGTAGATCTCCTTCATTGGGGCCCAGATGAAAGATTTCCCTCATTTGCAGAGGAACCCAACAAAGCTATCTTTCGTTGCTTGCCCCGTCCATGGAACAAAGCTGAAAAAATTGCAGTAGTGAACTCTTTCTCATCAATGTGGTTGGAAATCAACAGCGCTCTTGCAGCAGAAGGACAGCGCCCATCACAGTGGCAAGCCCAACCTGAAGCCTCCACCAAGACGAAAGATAAACGCGATCTTTGACTCTCAGCTATGATTGCTGTAGCTCCCCTTTTTTCTTCACTGGAAGATTGGACTATCTACACACACCGAAAGCCGGTGTGACGCTCGGAGATTTATAGATGCTTCAAAAGCGGCTTGTGGTGTTCAGATTTACAGTTCCTGTGGAGAATCCCGACATCGGCATTCCCAAGAGTGCCTCCTGCAAAGGGGAATCGTCGATGTTTGCGCTTCCAGACTCCAGACTTGCAGTTGCAAATCCAAGATGAGGATTTGACGTATGTTTAAATCCCCGCGCCCCATCTTCAATGTTGGACGGAAGCTTAAATGTTGCAGTTTCACCTTTTGAACTGATAGCCATCAAAAAGAAACCCTGCCTCAGGTCACATCCTCAAATTGGAATTCACTTCTTAGTTGCAATAGCATCAACACACCCTCAACATTGACAATGGGGTCGCAGGGGTTCAGTTTGTGGTTGGCCCTTGTGGGGGCCATGCAAGGAAAGATGGCCGTACTGGGTTCTCAAGCGCTGCGCCTGCAGCGCTTCAACCTTTACGATGGCCGCACGGAGTTCGCAAGCGCTGCACCTGCCGCGCTTCAACTTTTAAGATGGCCGTACAGGGTTCTCAAGCGCTGTGCCTGCCGCCCTTCAACCTTTTAGATGGCCGTACGGGGTTCTCAAGTGCTGCGCCCGTCACGCAAACAAATGGAATCTCTAAAATAATCGTACAAACAAAGAGCCCAACTAAACCCACCGCGCTGTGGCGAGAACACAATTTTGGTGTTGCGGGCCAGACGGTTTAGTACCCTACTAAACGCTCCGCGCTGTGGCGTGAGATCCATTTTGGCCGGTCAGCTCACATTCTAAGAAAGATTTTTTTTAGTAGGGTTTTTTTAATCGAATTGAACCAACTATACGCTATACGCTGGCCATGTTTTTCCGCAAATTTCCACGGTTTTCAGGGTATAGTAGGCCAAGTTCATCAACTATACGCTCCGCGCTGTGGGAAAACGCACATCCTAGCTTGGCGGCTGTTGGGGCTGCTTTTAGCAACCGCTGGCGGCGCTTTGCTGCCGACTTCTGTTCTGTCTTGTTCTCCGCGATGGTCTCAAGAGGGCCAACATCAGAAAACAGTGACAAATTGCATCTGCAAGCCAAAGCAACACAGTTGAGATG
This sequence comes from Cladocopium goreaui, assembly GCA_947184155.2. Taxonomy (NCBI): domain Eukaryota; class Dinophyceae; order Suessiales; family Symbiodiniaceae; genus Cladocopium; species Cladocopium goreaui. The sequence goes on along the minus strand of CAMXCT020001180.1, from coordinate 549,333 downwards.
CCTGTCGCAACGCTTTGTGCTGCTGCTTCAAGTGGTTCAGCTCGCGTACCAGAACCTGCAATAGATTCCTCCACGCATGTTGTTTCCTTTGTGACCCTAGAAACTAGGGCCATAAAGGACTTTGAACCTGCTGCCGCCAAAACCTTCCCCCATGGTACTAAGTACCGCCCTACTCCCGACAGAGAAGCTTTCAATCACAAGACTTTGAGACTTCAGATCCAACCCGCAAGGTACCCCCAAATGCAACCCCAACACCATGTCCAGCCACTAACTAACCCACCAGGACACGCCCAAGAGCCACATGAGCGATATCGCTGCAAGACAACAACAAAACCTACTGCAGCAACCCACCAACCGCCTGCAACCGAAACTGCACTAGAAGGCGCACAGGAACCAAGTAAAACTCTTGGATTGGGAGCCAGCGCAAGATGTATATCTTCTATGGGCATTTTTTTCACTTTTCTGACGAAGCAGTGAAAGGTGCAAGGAGGAGGCGCGGCAAACCACGGCTTGACCAACACATGCGCAGCAACCTTGAGGCTGCCATGCGTGCCTCGGGCAGGCCTCGGTAAGCCTTGGAGCGCCTCGAATGCCAACAAACCTGCTTCATCATGGCTCCCAAAACAGGATCCAAAAAACTAGTAGAAACATGGCGGCCAGAAAGGGACCTCGACTGTACAAGAAACAAAGTGGGACGCAGAGAGAGAAAAAGCATGTATTAACACTTACGCTCATGCTAGTGCGTCGCAAATCTGCTTGCAAAACCTCTGCGGGCAGCAGCAAAATTCTCCGATGGCTGACCCCACTTTTGGGTCCAAATCTGGATCCCAAAACGGGGCCCAAGCAAAGACCTAAAAGAAGGAATGAAAATGTGATCCAATTCTGGACCCCATTTTGGGGTCCATATTTGGACCCAAAAATGGGGTCAGCCATCGGAGAATTTCGCTGCTGCCCGCACATGTTGTGCAAGCAGATTTGCGACCCTGCAGCTTGAACATGAATGTCAACTCATACCTTTTTCTCTTTGTGCGTCCCAAGTCCGGTTGCTACTGTCAAGGTCCCTTTATCGCAGCCATGTTTTGACCACTTTTTTGGGCCCTGTTTTAGGGGCCATGATGAAGCAGGTTTGTTGGCATTCTCCATGTCACTGTTTTCTGATGTTGGCCCTCTTGAGGCCATCGCGGAGAACAAGAAGAACAGAAGTCGGCAGCAAAGCGCCGCCAGCGGTTGCTAAAAGCACCCCTAAAGCCGCCAAGCTAGATGCGCGTTTTCCCACAGCGCGGAGCGTATAGTTGATGAACTTGGCCTACTATACCCTGAAAACCGTGGAAATTTGCGGAAAAACATGGCCAGCGTATAGCGTATAGTTGGTTCAATTCGATTAAAAAAACCCTACTAAAAAAAATCTTTCTTAGAATGTGAGCTGACCGGCCAAAATGGATCTCACGCCACAGCGCGGAGCGTTTAGTAGGGTACTAAACCGTCTGGCCCGCAACACCAAAATTGTGTTCTCGCCACAGCGCGGTGGGTTTAGTTGGGCTCTTTGTTTGCACGATTATTTTAGAGATTCAATTTTTTGCGTGACGGGCGCAGCACTTGAGAACCCCGTACGGCCATCTTAAAGGTTGAAGCGCGGCTGGATACTTTTATTTGACGCCTCCACATGGAGCAGTGGAAAGGCGGAAGCCGATGGTGCCAAGCACACACTGCCCTGTGGGTAGATCTCCTTCATTGGGGCCCAGATGAAAGATTTCCCTCATTTGCAGAGGAACCCAACAAAGCTATATTTCGTTGCTTGCCCCGTCCATGGAACAAAGCTGAAAAAATTGCAGTAGTGAACTCTTTCTCATCAATGTGGTTGGAAATCAACAGCGCTCTTGCAGCAGAAGGACGGCGCCCATCACAGTGGCAAGCCCAACCTGAAGCCTCCACCAAGAAAGATAAACGCGATCTTTGACTCTCAGCTATGATTGCTGTGGCTCCCCTTTTTTCTTCACTGGAAGATTGGACTATCTACACACACCGAAAGCCGGTGTGACGCTCGGAGATTTACAGATGCTTCAAAAGCAGCTTGTGGTGTTCAGATTTACAGTTCCTGTGGAGAATCCCGACATCGGCATTCCTGCAAAGGGAATCGTCGATGTTTGCGCTTCCAGACTCCAGATTGCAGTTGCAAATCCAAGATGAGGATTTGACGTATGTTTAAATCCCCACGCCCCATCTTCAATGTTGGACGGAGGCTTAAATGTTGCAGTTTCACCTTTTGAACTGATAGCCATCAAAAAGAAATTTTGCCTCAGGTCACATCCTCAAATTGGAATTCACTTCTTAGTTGCAATAGCATCAACACACCCTCAACATTGACAATGGGGTCGCAGGGGTTCAGTTTGTGGTTGGCCCTTGTGGGGGTACGGGGTTCTCAAGGGCTGTGCCTGCCACGCTTCAATGTTTAAGATGGCCATACCGGGTTCTCAAGCGCAGCGCTGCCGCGCGTCAACCTTTAAGATGGCCGTACTGTGTTCTCAAGCGCTGCACCTGCCGCACTTCAACCTTCACGATGGCCGCACGGAGTTCTCAAGCGCTGCACCTGCCGCGCTTCAACTTTGAAGATGGCCGTACAGGGTTCTCAAGCGCTGCGCCTGCCGCGCTTCAACCTTTAAGATGGCCGTAGGTGTTCCAAAGTGGCTGAGACCGTTTCACGCAACCAAATGAATTTGTAGATAATCGTACAAACAAAGAGCCCAACTAAACCCACCGAGCGTGGAGGAGAAACACAATTTTGGGTTGCGGCCAGACGGCTTTTTAGTACCATACTAAACGGCTCCGCGTGTGGCGTGAGATACCATTTGGGGTCGGCTTACATTCTAAGAAAGATGTTTTTTAGTAAGGTATTTTATCGAATTGAAACCAACTATACGCTATTACGCTGGCCATGTTTTTCCGCAAAAATTTCCACGTTTTCAGGGGATAGTAGTCCAAGTCATCAACATATCGATAAGCGCTGTCGGGAAAACGCACATCCTAGCTTGGCGCGGTGCCTGCCACATGTTGACGTCCTCAAAGGCGGTTTCTTCCACAGTAGCTCCTGCCATGCGTGCCTCGGGCAGGCCTCGGTAAGCCTTGGAGCGCCTCGAATGCCAACAAACCTGCTTCATCATGGCCCCCAAAACCGGATCCAAAAAACCAGTAGAAACATGGCGGCCAGAAAGGGACCTCGACTGTACAAGAAACAAAGTGGGACGCACAGAGAGAAAAAGCATGTATTAACACTTACGCTCATGCTAGTGCGTCGCAAATCTGCTTGCAAAACCTCTGCGGGCAACACTTACGCTCATGCTAGTGCGTCGCAAATCTGCTTGCACAACCTCTGCGGGCAGCAGCAAAATTCTCCGATGGCTGACCCCACTTTTGGGTCCAAATCTGGACCCCAAAACGGGGCCCAAGCAAAGACCTAAAAGAAGGAATGAAAATGTGATCCAATTCTGGACCCCATTTTGGGGTTTATATTTGGACCCAAAAATGGGGTCACCCATCGGAGTATTTCGCTGCTGCCCGCACATGTTGTGCAAGCAGATTTGCGACCCTGCAGCTTGAACATGAATGTCAACTCATACCTTTTTCTCTTTGTGCGTCCCAAGTCCGGTTGCTACTGTACAAGAAACAAAGTGGGACGCAGAGAGAGAAAAAGCATGTATTAACACTTACGCTCATGCTAGTGCGTCGCAAATCTGCTTGCAAAACCTCTGCGGGCAGCAGCAAAATTCTCCGATGGCTGACCCCACTTTTGGGTCCAAATCTGGATCCCAAAACGGGGCCCAAGCAAAGACCTAAAGAAGGAATGAAAATGTGATCCAATTCTGGACCCCATTTTGGGGTCCATATTTGGACCCAAAAATGGGGTCAGCCATCGGAGAATTTCGCTGCTGCCCGCACATGTTGTGCAAGCAGATTTGCGACCCTGCAGCTTGAACATGAATGTCAACTCATACCTTTTTCTCTTTGTGCGTCCCAAGTCCGGTTGCTACTGTCAAGGTCCCTTTATCGCAGCCATGTTTTGACCACTTTTTTGGGCCCTGTTTTAGGGGCCATGATGAAGCAGGTTTGTTGGCATTCGAGGCGCTCCAAGGCTTACCGAGGCCTGCCCGAGGCACGAGGACAAAGCGAGGCTCACGGGGACTCGAATCTATATACTATGGGGGTACGCCCATGCGTCACCGCAAAACTGCCTGTTTTGGGGCCCTGGTTTTGGAACCTCATTTTGCTCAATCTTGCGGCCGCTTCTTGCTACTTACATGGGGGAAGGTTTTGGCGGCAGCAGGTTCCGAGTCCTTTATGGTGGAGAAATCTATTGCAGGTTCTGGTGCGCGAGCTGAACCACTTCAAGCAGCAGCGCAAAGCGTTGCGACAGGCATCTCAACTGTGTTGCTTTGGCTTGCAGATGCAATTCGTCACTGTTTTCTGATGTTGGCCCTCTTGAAACCATCGCGGAGAACAAGACAGAACAGAAATCGGCAGCAAAGCGCCGCCAGCGGTTGCTAAAAGCACCCCAACAGCCGCCAAGCTAGGATGTGCGTTTTCCCACAGCGCGGAGCGTATAGTTGATGAACTTGGACTACTATACCCTGAAAACCGTGGAAATTTGCGGAAAAACATGGCCAGCGTATAGCGTATAGTTGGTTCAATTCGATAAAAAGACCTTACTAAAAAAAATCTTTCTTAGAATGTGAGCTGACCGGCCAAAATGGATCTCACGCCACAGCGCGGAGCGTTTAGTAGGGTACTAAACCGTCTGGCCCGCAACACCAAAATTGCGTTCTCGCCACAGCGCGGTGGGTTTAGTTGGGCTCTTTGTTTGTACGATTATTCTACAAATTCCATTTGTTTGCGTGACGGGCGCAGCACTTGAGAACCCCGTACGGCCATCTGAAAGGTTGAAGCGCGGCTGGATACTTTTATTTGACGCCTCCACATGGAGCAGTGGAAAGGTGGAAGCCGATGGTGCCAAGCACACACTGCCCTGTGGGTAGATCTCCTTCATTGGGGCCCAGATGAAAGATTTCCCTCATTTGCAGAGGAAACCAACAAAGCTATATTTCGTTGCTTGCCCCGTCCATGGAACAAAGCTGAAAAAATTTGCAGTAGTGAACTCTTTCTCATCAATGTGGTTGGAAATCAACAGCGCTCTTGCAGCAGAAGGACAGCGCCCATCACAGTGGCAAGCCCAACCTGAAGCCTCCACCAAGAAAGATAAACGCGATCTTTGACCCTCAGCTATGATTGCTGTAGCTCCCCTTTTTTCTTCACTGGAAGATTGGACTATCTACACACACACACACACGAAAGCCGGTGTGACGCTCGGAGATTTACAGATGCTTCAAAAGCGGCTTGTGGTGTTCAGATTTAAAGTTCCTGTGGAGAATCCCGACATCGGCATTCCTGCAAAGGGGAATCGTGGATGTTTGCGCTTCCAGACTCCAGACTTGCAGTTGCAAATCCAAGATGAGGATTTGACGTATGTTTAAATCCCCGCGCCCCATCTTCAATGTTGGACGGAGGCTTAAATGTTGCAGTTTCACCTTTTGAACTGATAGCCATCAAAAAGAAATTTTGCCTCAGGTCACATCCTCAAATTGGAATTCACTTCTTAGTTGCAATAGCATCAACACACCCTCAACATTGACAATGGGGTCGCAGGGGTTCAGTTTGTGGTTGGCCCTTGTGGGGGCCATGCAAGGAAAGATGGCCGTACGGGGTTCTCAAGGGCTGCGCCTGCCACGCTTCAATGAATGTTTAAGATGGGCATACTGGGTTCTCAAGCGCAGCGCCTGCCGCGCGTCAACCTTTAAGATGGCCGTACTGTGTTCTCAAGCGCTGCACCTGTCGCACTTCAACCTTTACGACGGCCGCACGGAGTTCTCAAGCGCTGCACCTGCCGCGCTTCAACTTTGAAGATGGCCGTACAGGGTTCTCAAGCGCTGCGCCTGCCGCGCTTCAACCTTTAAGATGGCCGTACGGTGTTCTCAAGTGCTGCGCCCGTCACGCAAACAAATGGAATTTGTAGAATAATCGTACAAACAAAGAGCCCAACTAAACCCACCGCGCTGTGGCGAGAACACAATTTTGGTGTTGCGGGCCAGACGGTTTAGTACCCTACTAAACGCTCCGCGCTGTGGCGTGAGATCCATTTTGGCCGGTCGGCTTACATTCTAAGAAAGATTTTTTTTAGTAAGGTCTTTTTATCGAATTGAACCAACTATACGCTATACGCTGGCCATGTTTTTCCGCAAATTTCCACGGTTTTCAGGGTATAGTAGTCCAAGTTCATCAACTATACGCTCCGCGCTGTGGGAAAACGCACATCCTAGCTTGGCGGCGGTGCCTGCCACATGTTGACGTCCTCAAAGGCGGTTTCTTCCACAGTAGCTCCTGCCATGCGTGCCTCGGGCAGGCCTCGGTAAGCCTTGGAGCGCCTCGAATGCCAACAAACCTGCTTCATCATGGCTCCCAAAACAGGATCCAAAAAACCAGTAGAAACATGGCGGCCAGAAAGGGACCTCGACTGTACAAGAAACAAAGTGGGACGCAGAGAGAGAAAAAGCATGTATTAACACTTACGCTCATGCTAGTGCGTCGCAAATCTGCTTGCAAAACCTCTGCGGGCAGCAGCAAAATTCTCCGATGGCTGACCCCACTTTTGGGTCCAAATCTGGACCCCAAAACGGGGCCCAAGCAAAGACCTAAAAGAAGGAATGAAAATGTGATCCAATTCTGGACCCCATTTTGGGGTCCATATTTGGACCCAAAAATGGGGTCAGCCATCGGAGAATTTCGCTGCTGCCCGCACATGTTGTGCAAGCAGATTTGCGACCCTGCAGCTTGAACATGAATGTCAACTCATACCTTTTTCTCTTTGTGCGGCCCAAGTCCGGTTGCTACTGTACAAGAAACAAAGTGGGACGCAGAGAGAGAAAAAGCATGTATTAACACTTACGCTCATGCTAGTGCGTCGCAAATCTGCTTGCACAACCTCTGCGGGCAGCAGCAAAATTCTCCGATGGCTGACCCCACTTTTGGGTCCAAATCTGGACCCCAAAACGGGGCCCAAGCAAAGACCTAAAAGAAGGAATGAAAATGTGATCCAATTCTGGACCCCATTTTGGGGTCCATATTTGGACCCAAAAATGGGGTCAGCCATCGGAGAATTTCGCTGCTGCCCGCACATGTTGTGCAAGCAGATTTGCGACCCTGCAGCTTGAACATGAATGTCAACTCATACCTTTTTCTCTTTGTGCGGCCCAAGTCCGGTTGCTACTGTCAAGGTCCCTTTATCGCAGCCATGTTTTGACACTTTTTGGGCCCTGTTTTAGGGGCCATGATGAAGCAGGTTTGTTGGCATTCGAGGCGCTCCAAGGCTTACCGAGGCCTGCCCGAGGCACGAGGACAAAGCGAGGCTCACGGGGACTCGAATCTATATACTATGGGGGTACGCCCATGCGTCACCGCAAAACTGCCTGTTTTGGGGCCCTGGTTTTGGAACCTCATTTTGCTCAATCTTGCGGCCGCTTCTTGCTACTTACATGGGGGAAGGTTTTGGCGGCAGCAGGTTCCGAGTCCTTTGTGGTGGAGAAATCTATTGCAGGTTCTGGTGCGCGAGCTGAACCACTTCAAGCAGCAGCGCAAAGCGTTGCGACAGGCATCTCAACTGTGTTGCTTTGGCTTGCAGATTCAATTCGTCACTGTTTTCTGATGTTGGCCCTCTTGAAACCATCGCGGAGAACAAGACAGAACAGAAATCGGCAGCAAAGCGCCGCCAGCGGTTGCTAAAAGCACCCCAACAGCCGCCAAGCTAGGATGTGCGTTTTCCCACAGCGCGGAGCGTATAGTTGATGAACTTGGACTACTATACCCTGAAAACCGTGGAAATTTGCGGAAAAACATGGCCAGCGTATAGCGTATAGTTGGTTCAATTCGATAAAAAGACCTTACTAAAAAAAATCTTTCTTAGAATGTGAGCTGACCGGCCAAAATGGATCTCACGCCACAGCGCGGAGCGTTTAGTAGGGTACTAAACCGTCTGGCCCGCAACACCAAAATTGTGTTCTCGCCACAGCGCGGTGGGTTTAGTTGGGCTCTTTGTTTGCACGATTATTTTAGAGATTCAATTTTTTGCGTGACGGGCGCAGCACTTGAGAACCCCGTACGGCCATCTGAAAGGTTGAAGCGCGGCTGGATACTTTTATTTGACGCCTCCACATGGAGCAGTGGAAAGGTGGAAGCCGATGGTGCCAAGCACACACTGCCCTGTGGGTAGATCTCCTTCATTGGGGCCCAGATGAAAGATTTCCCTCATTTGCAGAGGAAACCAACAAAGCTATATTTCGTTGCTTGCCCCGTCCATGGAACAAAGCTGAAAAAATTGCAGTAGTGAACTCTTTCTCATCAATGTGGTTGGAAATCAACAGCGCTCTTGCAGCAGAAGGACAGCGCCCATCACAGTGGCAAGCCCAACCTGAAGCCTCCACCAAGAAAGATAAACGCGATCTTTGACCCTCAGCTATGATTGCTGTAGCTCCCCTTTTTTCTTCACTGGAAGATTGGACTATCTACACACACACACCGAAAGCCGGTGTGACGCTCGGAGATTTACAGATGCTTCAAAAGCGGCTTGTGGTGTTCAGATTTACAGTTCCTGTGGAGAATCCCGACATCGGCATTCCTGCAAAGGGGAATCGTGGATGTTTGCGCTTCCAGACTCCAGACTTGCAGTTGCAAATCCAAGATGAGGATTTGACGTATGTTTAAATCCCCGCGCCCCATCTTCAATGTTGGACGGAGGCTTAAATGTTGCAGTTTCACCTTTTGAACTGATAGCCATCAAAAAGAAATTTTGCCTCAGGTCACATCCTCAAATTGGAATTCACTTCTTAGTTGCAATAGCATCAACACACCCTCAACATTGACAATGGAGTCGCAGGGGTTCAGTTTGTGGTTGGCCCTTGTGGGGGCCATGCAAGGAAAGATGGCCGTACAGGGTTCTCAAGGGCTGCGCCTGCCACGCTTCAATGAATGTTTAAGATGGGCATACTCGGTTCTCAAGCGCTGCACCTGCCGCGCGTCAACCTTTAAGATGGCCGTACTGTGTTCTCAAGCGCTGCGCCTGCCGCGCTTCAACTTTGAAGATGGCCGTACGGTGTTCTCAAGTGCTGCGCCCGTCACGCAAACAAATGGAATTTGTAGAATAATCGTACAAACAAAGAGCCCAACTAAACCCACCGCGCTGTGGCGAGAACACAATTTTGGTGTTGCGGGCCAGACGGTTTAGTACCCTACTAAACGCTCCGCGCTGTGGCGTGAGATCCATTTTGGCCGGTCGGCTTACATTCTAAGAAAGATTTTTTTTAGTAAGGTCTTTTTATCGAATTGAACCAACTATACGCTATACGCTGGCCATGTTTTTCCGCAAATTTCCACGGTTTTCAGGGTATAGTAGTCCAAGTTCATCAACTATACGCTCCGCGCTGTGGGAAAACGCACATCCTAGCTTGGCGGCGGTGCCTGCCACATGTTGACGTCCTCAAAGGTGGTTTCTTCCACAGTAGCTTCTGCCATGCGTGCCTCGGGCAGGCCTCGGTAAGCCTTGGAGCGCCTCGAATGCCAACAAACCTGCTTCATCATGGCTCCCAAAACAGGATCCAAAAAACCAGTAGAAACATGGCGGCCAGAAAGGGACCTCGACTGTAGCACCACTGGCTGCAGCAGCGGCGGGGGGTGGATCACTGCTTGCCGCTGGTTTCATCATTTGGGCGATAAGCGGGTGGGTTTGTTTGTCACGCAGGATCCGCGTCATTTCGCGAGTGAATGCCGCAGGGTCATCCACTAGTGCTTTCGCTTCCGCCAGTGGCCTATCAAGGACAATGGCAATGAGCATTTCACCCCCATCTTTGTGGATTATAGTTGGTCGGCCGGCTTGGATCTCGGCGAGGATTGCCACTGCCTTGTTTTCACACAAAGTGCGTTCCCATTCCTCCAGGGCTCTTTGCGCTAGGTGTCAGTTTGTGGTGGGGCTTTGAGAGCAGCTGTTGTCCCTAACGCTCTTAGGAAGGGGCTATCGGGTGGCATGGGGGATGGGAGATGCTGAATGGCCGCTACTGCACGTTGCACGTCATTTGTTTGTACCTCATATGACGTGGTCGTTTTTTGCTTATGGCAGGTTCGGAGTCGGCCCATAGTTGCTCCAGTGTGTATCCTGGTCTCGGTTCCATATACTTTGGGTTCCATACTGCATGATGGGACCATTGGGGCGCGTCACGGTTGATTTCTACTGAATCTCTTTTCATGTCATATTCTTTGAGCATATCATCTAATTCTTGTAAGCTAGCAGCTCTGTGAATACAGCATTGTCTGACAGCGCCATCGATGTGGAGTGGCCATCTCACAGGCATGCGGGAATCTTCCAGGAGTCCGTCACCATTTTCCTCTGTGATTGTACCCAACATGGGGACATCAATAGTTGCTTTGAGGCTGACTTGTGCACGTTTGCACTTCCATGTGTCAGGTGCTAAGAGACCTCTGCCAGCCAGCAGCTCAAGTGACTGGAATTGTGGTTGGTCAGTCGCTGGTAGCACCTCTTCTTTGATGACTAACTTCAGCCCATGTAGTGGCTGGAGTTGCTCTTTTTGAGGTCTTGAGATTGCTGGGATGTAGCGTCTCTGGGTGTTGTGTCTTCAAACCAGGTGGGACGGACTGACTGGACTCCTATGGGACTACCATTGCATGGTAAGATCCTGGGCTACCGTTCTCCAGTGGCTAATATTAACTGACACTTGTTCAGCATTTGCCTTCTTTCTCTCGGGTGGATATCAAATTTCGTGTGCGAGTAACTACTTTTGTTGCGCTCTTGGTCTCCCACCAGCCTACCTATGCGCCCAAACACCCCCGGAGGGTCGAGCCATAGGAGGAGGTCAGCAAAGGATCGAGTGCCGGAGTTCTCTTTGCAAATGAACAATATTTTGAGGCTGTCGGTAGTGTCGATTTCAATCAAGGCCAGGATGAGGATTGCCATCGATTTCGACTTGCCTGCTCCGAAAAGCCCTTGGATGCACAGATCTAGCCGGTTGGTGAGCAACGCCATTGTCACTGCGCAGAGTGTGCCTAAAACGTGTCCGTCAAGCTCAGCGGCAAAGGACAGTGCAGTGCAGCGAGTCCAGAGGTGAAGCTCACCCTCTACGTGACATGGAATTAGCACTAGGCGGAGCAACTGTCCGCACAAATGCAAGAAATGTGATCTTTTGTTGCCATCCATTCCTTCTACTGCCGTTTGGACCTTGTAGATGCCTAATCCCAGGTGGTACCTGCACGGGGGGGTTTGCGCGACCGCGATAAGCTCTCGGGTAGGCTTAGTACATCCGAATATCCACATTGTATTTAGAAAGAAGGTCTGGGGGACCGGGCTTTTCTGTCCCTGGACGGTCGCATCAATGGGGGTCTTGGAGGGCTTCAAGTTGTTCCTTTGCAAAAAACTCAATGGCCGGTCCTGAGAGGAAAGCAACTTCGATGAATTTAGGGTTGCACTGAATTCTTACGTTGACAAATGGCTGGAAGAAATTTGTTTGCCAAAAGATCGACAGAAGCAGCTAAAGTCTCTACTCGCCGACAAGAAGAAGTCAATGCTGCCAGGAGCGATCGGCTCCATTGCTTGGAAGTCCTCATAGATCGGACCTCACTTCCAGGCTGATGTTGCTGGTGGGAAGATTGGAAAGCGAGTTGGAGCAAATTACTCGCGAAATGCAGGAATTTTTCGTAGGTGTTGTCAGAGACATGGCCCAGAAGAATCAGTGGCCATGGGAAGAAACGAATGATTTTTTTCCGTCCAACGCCGTATGGCTTCCGCCAGGTCGTTCAACATGTTTCCAAGCATGTTGCATATGAGATTAATTAATTAATTCACGCAGGGGCCGAAGCTGTAGTGGCCGCAAAAGTAAACTGGTAGAGGACCGATACATAGTCATATTCCCTTGTCACGTCATCAGAGACCAAGAACCGAAACACAAAGAAGCAGAAGCAAAAACAACACAAAAAACAAACACAACAAAAACAACCCACACAAAACACAAACAACCACACAACCACAAAGCAGTGACGTGACAGGTTCCAGTTTTTAGGTGAAAAAGATCTGTTGAGGTAAGAGGTGATAGCTTAGTATCATCTCGGTGCATGCAGATGGCAACTTATGTGTCATGCTGACACAGGCCCATAAAACAAAAACAACAGGAAAAACCACAAAATCACCATGGGCCACTTCAAAGGGTGCAGGAAGCAACAAAGCTCAATGCGGAAACCAGGGATCCCCCCAGCCAGGATCTCCGAGATCACAAAGAGCAGCCTTCACGGCATGACATTCACCCTGACACTTTGAAGCAAACACCGACAAAGCCGGGTCGCAACGAAGTGGTGAGAAAAACTACCGATAAATCTGTAGACGACTTAGTCCTTTGGAATGGAGCGACCGACTCCTATCAAAGACGCCGCTGTCCATCGTCTTGCAAAGTCTATTACTCAACTGACCCTCTGCCAGGTCACTACCAGTGAAGTCGATGATGCCACCAAGCTTCTAGAGAAGGCCCGACAGAAGCTTCAAGGCATCCAAAACATCCCATCCCAGAGGGTTATTGACCTTGAGGCGGCTATACGCCAACTCCGTCAGATTGGCTGTATCCTGGATAGTTGTACCATATCTGCCAGTTACGAAGTAACCAGGCGCAGAAAGCCATACTGCAGCTTCACCACACAGCCAGGGAGCCAGCACATCATCAGAAGAACTCAATGCACAGATATCACCACGCACTGATGACGAGTACAATCTCCCATACCATGAAGACGAATTGCAAGAGCACTAGCATAGTGGTGCCTCCCGAACTGAAGTTTGATACAGTATGATGATTGGAAAAGCAGTTCTGAGCGGACTCTGAGTGTACCCTGAGTGCCGTAGCCTCGCTGTCATTTTCACCTTAGATCATGTTTCACTCTCCTGTTTCACTGAGCACAGGTCAAACGGCGACGGGCACCATGGCTAGATGTACTTTGACATCGCACTACACTACCATGCAACAATTGAGGTAGAACAACACGAACAAAACAACTTAAACACCCTGAAAAGGATTATTATAACCGCCCCCCACCGCCTCCCGTCCCATACTGGCTCCGGCATGCTGCCAGCAAAGGTAGTCGCAGCGGGCAGTAATCAACCATGAGTACCCCATGGTGACAACGCCGCTCAACCTAGGTCAAGTTACAGGCTGAATGCATGGATGGGAACTTGGGTACTCTACGTTACCTCGAGTGGCTTACTGGAACTGCACGTGTGAGGTGGTGCGAGGTTCTCCACTGCTACTAGCGCCACTGGCTGCCGCAGTGGCGGGGGGTGGATCACTGCTCTCCGCGGGTCTCATCATTTGGGCGATGAGTGGGTGGGTTTGTTTGTCGCGCAGGATCCGCGTCATTTCGCGAGTGAATGCTGCAGGGTCATCAACTAGTTCCTTCGCTTCCGCTAGTGGCCTGTCAAGGACAATGGCAATGATCATTTCGCCACCATCTTTGTGGATTATAGTTGGTCGGCCGGCTTGTACCTCTGCGAGGATTGCCACTGCCTTGTTTTCACACAAAGTGCGTTCCCATTCCTCCAGGGCTCTTTGCGCTAGGGTGTCAGTTTGTGGTGGGGCTTTGAGAGCAGCTGTTGTCCCTAACGCTCTTAGGAAGGGGCTATCGGGTGGCATGGGGGATGAGAGATGCTGAATGGCCGCTACTGCACGCAAGACGTCATTTGTTTGAACTTCATATGACGTGGTCGTTTTCTTGCTTATGGCAGGCTCGGAGTCAGCCCATAGTTGTTCCAGTGTATATCCTGGTTTAGGTTCCATATACCGTCGGTTCCACACCGCATGATGGGACCATTGAGGCGCGTCATGGTTGATTTCAACCGAATCCCTTTTCATGTCATATTCTTTGAGCATATCATCTAATTCTTGCAGGCTAGCGGCTCGGTGAATACAACATTGTCTGACAGGACCATCAATGTGGAGTGGCCATCCCACGGGCATGTGGGAGTCTTCCAGGAGTCCATCACCATTTTGCTCTATGATTGTACCCAACATAGGGACATCAATAGTTGCTTTGAGGCTAACTTGCGCACGTTTGCACTTCCACGTGTCAGGCGCTAAAAGGCCTCTGGCAGCCAACAGTTCGAGCGATGGGAATTCTGGTTGGTCATTCGTCGGTAACACCTCTTCTTTGATAACTAACTTTAGCCCGTGTAGTGGCTGGGGCTGTTCTTTTTGAGGGTCCTGAGGTGGTTGGGATGCGGTATCCTTGGGTGTTGTGTCTTCAAACCAGGTAGGGCGGACCGACTGGACACCTATGGGACTTGCAGAGCTAGCGGTTTTGATGCTTTCTCTGCGCAGGCTATGGTAGACGGGCGGGATCATCCATGCCGGCACAAAAACTGTGATAAACTGCACATTCCAAATGACCTGCAAATTCTGCGGCTTAACTTCAGGCGTGATACATCTTACCTGACCATCGATTACTCTGGTGTATGATTCGGAGCGGTCGAAGGATGCTGTGACTTTCAGGCCTAGGTACAGCTCTCTAAACCAGTATTCCTTGAGCATCATAAAGGAAAGGTGAGGTGCCCTCACTTCCAATACGTGCGATGCTGGCATTAAAAGAGTGACCATCCATTCAGCTAAGAATTCAATCATTTTGACTTCGAGTTTGGGGAGGATGGCTTGGACTGCTCGAAGTGCACCCGCAATGTCCGGGACCTGCCGACGTGAGGGCAGTCCAACCGTTCGCTTGGCATACTCATCAGCGAAGTAGAGTCTGCACAACTTTGAGACCCACTGGCTCGGCTTCTCCATGTCTATGGTGATCTTGGCCAGGGGCCATGGGTCTGGGAGCGTGGACAAGCAATGCAGTAATTCGGAGGTCAGGTCTGCGGAGATGACTGGGAGGGCTTCTCCTTGCGGGCGATACTCAACTGCTGGTCCTACCGTGCCCTTGCTTTTTTGCGTGTGGGTGCGGGCGGCTATATGCACGGCTTGGATGGTGGTCTCATATTGGTTGACCATAGCTCTTAAGTACTTGCATGCGCGGACAGCTGCTCTTCTTGTGTTTGGCCCATCTTCGGGCTGATTCTTGGCAGCTACTGCAAGGACGTCTCTCGCTTCTTCTTCAGGCGACCGTTTGGGTTCCGTACCAGGTGCAGGTGCAGTTAGAGCGGTACCTTGGACTGGCGCCTCTTTTGCGCGTGGCAAGTGGTCTGGGATCGGCAACTTAGGGTGTAATCTCCATCCATCAAAGAAGTATATACCAGGCAGGGACAGGATCTCCTGTTCTGGGCCCGTCTGCGCTACTACTTGCCCGGTGCGGGCTTTGTACAGTCCTGAGGGCAGGCACACGTAGGTAGGAAAGGGTGTGCGATCAGCCGCGTAGGCATATAGGACAACTTCAGAGAAAGGGAGAGCCTGCTCGGGGAGCCACTTGTGGTGAGATGCTAAGCCTGTTTTGGATGCCATATGCAATTGTCGCAATCACCTGCGCCATGCCCATGAGCCCCATCATGTCTAGCGGGGAGACAAGCAAGGTTAACGATTTGGACCGGGTGAGTCCGACAGTGATTCTGCCAAGGCAGTCTTCGGTATCTTCTGTAGGGGAGCCATTGGAGTAATATTTGGTGTTTAAAAATCCAATACTGGGCTGAGCTACGATTGATACCTGTGCTGTTCCTCCTGCTGAATTGGCTATTGTTTCTACACGCAGGGTGCGGACATAATCCCTTTTGAGCACGGAGCGGTTCAAGTTGTTCTTGTGATCTGTTGCCGTGGTCATTATAAAAAGTCCATCTGCAAATCCAGCGTTGTGTGGGAAAGGGGTGAGTACCTCTGACACAAGAGTCTCCAGGTCTGTCGCTACCAACCCGTTAATCCTAGCATTAGTATCCCAAAGCACTAATTGGAACCCTGGTGGCTTGTCGGGAAGTCCTCCCGAGGCAAAACTTCCCAGTTCCCATAGGCCATTGATCTGCCTGCAGAGATCAGGATATCTAACTGCAACCACTGCATGGTATGTCACAGGACTAACCCTAGAGCTGGAGGGAAGCATTAACCCCCAAGCATGGATGTCACTCACTCCGGCGGTCTGGGAATTTAAAACTGCTTGTATGTCTCCAGCCATGGGTAGGAGAGTAGCGGCATGCTGTAAGATCCAGGCGAGGCGCACGAGGGACCGTGGAAAATTAATGGCGGTGCCTTCCAGCAGTTCTGAGTCCACAAATCGGGAGTGCCGTTGCATATTTGGCTGGGCGGCTTCAAATTGGGCTCTCAGGCCTGGAAGAACAGTGCTGGCTGCACTGAGGTCTTCCGCATCCTGCGGCGAGAGGTGACTTGTCCATAGCTGACCTAAAGTGGGCTGGCCTCGTTTGAGGATTTGACTAAGAGCCGCTAAACCCTCATTGGCCGAACCATCCAGCAGTCGGATCATTGCATCAGCAAGGTTGGCTGGCATATAATAATTGCGGTCGCTTCGCAGCCCATGCTTCTTGGCCAACAGGAGCTGTCGTGATCGTTTCGCGTTGCGAGCTGCACGATCAATGCCGCCGGGTGTCTGCTCAGAGTCTCCTGTCCACAAGACCAGGGGTTGCTGTCTCAGTAGGCTGATAACTGCAATTTCTCGGTCAGTGCCATATTGCTGGCCTTCATCAATGACCAGGAGGGAGAGCTCTTGCATAAAGCCACCCATTGTGGACCATTGCATGGTAAGATCCTGGGCTACCGTTCCTCCGGTGGCTAGAATTAACTGACACTTATTCAGCATTTGCCTTCTTTCTCTCGGGTGTATGTCGAATTTCGTGTGGGAGTAACTACTTTTGTTACGTTCTTGGTCTCCCACTAGCCTACCTATGCGCCCAAACACCCCCGACGGGGGGTCGAGCCATAGGAGGAGGTCAGCAAAGGATCTAGTACCGGAGTTCTCTTTACAGATGAATAATATTTTGAGGCTGTCAGTAGCATCGATTTCAATCAAGGCTAGGATGAGGATTGCCATCGATTTCGACTTGCCTGCTCCGAAAAGCCCTTGGATACACAGGTCTAACCGATTGGTAAGCAACGCCATTGTCACTGCGCAGAGTGTGCCCAAGACATGTCCGTCGAGCTCAGCGGCAAAGGATAGTGCAGTGGAGCGGGTCCAGGGGTGAAGCTCACCCTCTACGTGACATGGAATTAGCACTAGGCGTAGCAACTGGCCGCACAAATGCAAGAAATGTGATCTTTTGTTGCCATCCATTCCTTCCACTGCCGTTTGGACATTATAGATGCCTAATCCCAGGTGGTATCTGCACGGTGGGGTTTGCGCAACAGCGGTAACCTCTCTGGTAGGCTTGGTACATCCGAACATCCACATTGTGTGTAGGAAGAAGGTTCCTGGGACCGGGCTTTTCTGCCCTTGAACGGTAGCATCAATGGGATCCAGGTGCTGGCCGGAGGCAGCATACCAGTCTTGAAGGGCTACTAACTGTTCTTGCGCAAAAAATTCAATGGCTGGCCCTGAGAGAAAGGCTACTTCGATGAATCTGGGGTTGCACTGTCTGTGTATGCGGGAGGCAGGCAGCTCATCCTTGCTTTTGGATGTGCGTGGCGTGATGGCTAGGACCAACCCAAACAGGATTTGAAGGTCTCCTCCGTCATCGGCTGGAGCTTCTGCCGTGCCTACCATTGCAACTAGCCTACCCGTGCCGATGGGGCTAACTTTGTGATGGTGCGCATCGCTGGCTAGGAGGCTGAAAACTTCAGTTTTGCCAAGGCTTGGATGTCGGAACGCAAATGCATCTTGTCCGCCTTTGACTTTCCAGTGTCCAAATTCGCTGCCTTTGAAGAGGAATTCGAAAGTGATGGGTTGCCATGGTTGACGGATAGGTCCTGCACTTTGCATTGTTAACCCTGTTTCATTATAGCCTTCGTTGGGGCTGAGCATGGGCAAATAGTAGTCTAGCATGTAGACAGCCATGGGCAATTGCAGGGTGCCAAGGAAATGTTGAACCATGGTGGTATAGTTGAGCAATTTGGTCCTTGACGAGATGGTGACAGTTGCCAACGAGGCTAAGTATTGGGTTGCCTCTTGCTCCGTTTTTACCTCTGAGTTGTGAACAGCAATGTGGGTGACAAGTGCCTGTGTCGTGGTCTCAGGTAGCTCGCACATTTCAGCTAATTCGCGCAGGAGTTTTTTGGCAGTCTTTGAGAGCTCGAAGCTACACCATGAGATCAGGCGGAGGGGAGCCTGTGAGTAAACTTCGAAGGGGAGCACTCCTGGGGTACCTTCTAACTGCGCCATATCTGGTCGTCCCTCTGGGAGGGCAACTCGTGTCCAGTGCGAGTAGTTGTGTTGTGCAGTGCCTAGGTATGCTCTCCATCCTGTGATATGCGTGATTGCAAAGCCCCGTTGCCTGAGCAGTTTAATGTCATGGTTCGACGGGTTCCATACGCAAAGCCTGTCATCTGCATGGTGAATGAGGTGGATCTGTCGAAGCTGAGACAGGCTGTGTGCCGTCAGCAGCGAAGGTGGCAGAGCAATGGCTGCCAGTACGGTTTTGCCTTCAACGTCTGGGAATTCCGAGAGGATGGTCTCCCATACCATTCCTGCATACGAGCCAGCGCTGTGTCCTCGAATGAAGAGAGCGCCTACCATGTATCCTGTTAATCTCAGAAGATCTACTGGGCGGATTTCAGGGGGCAGGCATACTCCGACCAGCGGATGTGCCACTAATAACTTAGTGAAAAGCCGCAGGCCATGCATGTACCCTGGCCACGGCGGTTTCCTATGTGCTGGGATAATAGGACACAAGCGCAACAGTTTCATGGCTCGACTGATGATCTGTGCCTGCAATTGGTCTGCACTGGGCATTCCTAAGACACGGCACCAGGTGTGTGCACCTATGGGAAACATGGCGATGTGCAGCAGCAAGTATTCTTGTGTGTGGGCAGTGCCTGCAATTGTGCCAGCCCTTGCATTCCAATCGTCCTGTTTGCTAAGGGATGGCCCATACACATGCGCTTCCTTTTTGCAAGCGAGCAGTACGTCCCAATCTTCATCGAGTTCTCCTCCACCCAACCCAGTGCACTGAACGTCCAGGGACCCTGGGTCAGCGTCATTGAGTTGCCAGGAGGTATTATCCATGACAGTGATTTTCCAATCAGTGTATTTGGGGTCTGTATGGCTAGCAAGAACTTCATTGATGGCTAGTTCTGCGTTACTAGGGTCAATCTCCAGTCGTCGTTGCAGTGCTTCCAGGAGAGGGAGGATTTGGGCAGTAGGGAGCTGGAGGCTCGCTTGCTGGCCACAGAAGACATAGGCAGGCTCGCAAGTCTTGGGCCAGGGTGTGTGGTCATTGTTGCTATTAGGGGCTTCCACTGGCGTCCAAAGGCTCTGGAGCAGCAACACCTGCGTCTTGGTAAGACTGCGGTTTTGCGGGACATGCGGCTTGGCGACTATTTTACTCCCCCTAACGAAATCGCAGCCTGTGGGGTGTGTCCATAGCGGGGGTGCCTCCTCGACTCCTATGAGCGACACAGCAAGCGGTTGTAGCCCTTTGCTTTGCCACTGTTGAAGTTGGTGTCCCAGGCCTACTTTACTCCCATGGAAGGCGTGCACTATCGGTGGCAGGCTATACCCTCTGGCTAACTCCTTGCTCTGGAACAATTTGTCTCCTGGGAGACAGAGTATGGGGAAGTCGGCTGGGAAAACAGACATAGGGGAGAGTGCACCTTGCTCGAATATAGGGCGCGCCCAGGTAAGGAAGGGCGGGGTCCGCTCGACAAAGTCCGGTCTGAGGTATCGGCCATCTCCGTGACGCGGCCATTCTCCTTGCTCCGGGATGGGGAATGCAATGGCTCCAGCCCATTCGCCTAGCATTGCCCATGCATGTGTCCAGTCAAGCGGGGTTCTGGCTTTACATCCTAGTAAAGGGGTGAGAAGTAGTCCGCCTCTCATCGCCTCCGCGGGGTCTTCTGGCACAGCGGTTGTAGCTAGAAAACTGGCTCGGCTATCTTGGAGTGCGGTGACCCAATCATCTGCTGATCTGCGGTTGGCGGGGTGGGCTATTCGTCGTGCTTTTGGGGCGGGTGCATCACTGGGAGAGGAGCCTTGGGCAGCAGTCAGGGGCATGAATGCATCCGGGGTTGCTTGGTCCATATCGACATCAGCTGTATCGGTCGGGATATGCCCTGTCACAATGATCAAGCCGGCATTGAGTTCAGCTTTGGCTTCTGTGGCAAGGAGCACTGCAGGTGGGCACTGGTTAGAGCTGGCCATTGTGTTGTGTTGCATTGCTTCGGCTCTGCTTGCCTTGTCCGTCATAAGGTTGACTAGTTCGGCTATCTCAAACAATGAGGTCGGCACGCAGTCGGAGTCGATTAGTGCAAAATTTACAGTGGGAAACATTAGGCACAGCGCCTCCAAGGCTGCAGCACCAGCCCGGTATAGTGGACCTGATGCAAACCTGTGTCAGCATTGATGGGAAAATGGATAGCGGTCGTTTTCTCCCGGTAGGGGCCAGTAACTGTACATCTGCCTTTGATCCAGGGCGCGAAATGCGGCCAGTAGGCTGGAGGATCAGTGCCTGACAGTTTGCGGTTGTCCACATAAACATAAACGGTGGCATACTGTGGCAACCATGAGAGATTATCTATTATCCACTGGAAGAGCTTCCTATGGTGGACCTGGCTGGCTGCGGGGCGTCGGATTCCGTTCCCTTCGTCCACCATGATTGCTGGGTATGTCAGGGGTGACCGGGGCATTCGACAAGAGCCGACATCGGCCCATTTCCACCTTTGTTTGATATCGTCCATACCGAGTGGGGTTTCAATTTCTTTTTCCGAGAGGAAAAGTTCATCGAGCTGGTGGCTTATTTGTGAGACCCCCTGTACATCGAAGAAATCGATAGGTGCGGCAATTTCCCACTGCTCCCTTGGGGGAGGCTCAGCCCCTTGTTGGAAATATGGAGTGTCATCATCTGTCTCGAGGGCGTCAAAGTATTCCGTTTCGCTGTCCACTGACACATCCTCGACTGTTTTATCTGGGACGGTTGGTTCTGTTGGTTCGATGTCTGTATCTGAGTCGTCAGGGTCAGGCGACGCCAATGAAATGAACCTGTTTGGTGCCATAAGCTGTTGTAGCATGCTGGCGCAGGCTTGACCCTGAACAACCGGTACCCGGGTGTCAGGTGCCAAGTGACTAGCCGGAAATAGTGGATGCTATCTGGGCAGGGAGTGCAAAATGTGTCAACTGGATTGGCAAGGCTAGGGAAACCCCGAATGCCCGGCACCCGGGGTCGGGGTTCCCCGTTGCGGGGCCAGTCGTTGGAAGTGAAACAAAAGAGGAAACAAAACAATCAAGGTTTGACTATTACCTTGGTGTACGAATTGATGTCGGATGGCTGACCTAGCTATAAGAACTAGTGGAGCCACAAAAGCTGCAGTGCAAACAATTTACAATAACAATTCATGTAACCTTCTTTGCCCAAAGTAGATGTTAGTTCGACAGGAGTTGAGATGACTGACGGCGACAGGACCTGGGACACACGCCTAACCAAAACAGCTTAGTAGAAAAGGATCCCCATAAATCCCCTTACTCTGGTTTGTGGGGGTCATACTTGAGTGGGTACTCTCCCATAAGGTAGGTTCGGGGGGTATTACCCTGGCACGCAGCTGCTTTTCTCTTGGCGCATCTGTGGGGTAGGCGGCATTAGAAATGGCACTGATCAGGTGGTTTCACACAGTCAGGTGCACGCAGTGCTAGCTGTCCGCAGGTTGGATCAGTCAATAATTTCCATTTCCATATCTGCGACAGGCGAGGCTTGCGGAGTGTCTGGTGATTGGCCATCTTGCATTCTTTTAAGACGCTTCCTGATACGCGTCAGATGCTCACGAGCATTGATAAGCCGCGTTTCATGGAAGGCCACTCTTTCACAGGCTGTCTTCTCCATGTTCTGTAAAGTCGGGATGTCCGCTGCGGCGAGGTCGACGTCCTGCCTGGATTCGCTGGCAGGCTCAGGGCTGCTAGCACCAGCGGTGTCAGTTGCTTGAGTCTCTGGCGATTCATTTGGTGTACCCGCAGGCGACGATTCTTCTGTCGGTGTGTCGTCGTTAGCTGCGGGCTGCTCTGGAGGTTGCTGCTGTTCGTCATCTTTGCTGTGAGTTGCAGAGTGGAGGTCGGAGGATAACACGCCGGTACCCGGGGTATCCGTTTGTGGTTTGTTCGCGGGTAGGGTCGATGGTGGGCCTGGTCTTTGGTTAAATAATGATTGTGCACTAATTTTAGCTGGCGGATTGCTTTGTTGTGGAGTTGAAGCTTCTGCCACCACGCCTGTACTGGGATTGGTCGATACGGCGGTTGCCGCGTTGTCTGTGCTTCGTTGACTTGCGGCCAGCAAATTGGCTGGTTTTTGGGTTTGCTTGACATCCGCAGGTCGGCTGTTTGCTAACGTCCGTTGGTTTGCTTGAGCAATAATAGACTGCAATTCCATATATTGCCGTTCTCGGTCAGCCACTTGTTGTGGCGTGCTCTGAGTACCCTTAGGATCCTGCGGAGTAGTTGCTTGCAGTGTTTGTACTGGCTGTTTTGCTGCAGTTCGTTCCGTCCACCTGGTTGGTAGCGGTGGAGGCGGAGGTTGTGCACGCTTCGCATGCTGAGAAGGTTTGAGTTGGTTAATGCGTGGCTGAATTTCATCGCGCAATTCAGTTGGGTACGGCTCTCCTGTCTCAGCTAACCACTGTATAGTTTCTTCATGCAACCACAGGGTGGTTCTCCACAATGGGATGGTATTGTCATCATTGACCCAGAACAGTGGCTTAGGCGGTAGCAGCTCATGGGCCTCCACGATCAAAGGCAGCAGGAAAGCTAATCTCTTTTGCTCATGGAAAATCCCTGCTCCGTTCGGGTGAACTTTCAGGTGGGTCTGGTTCCACACAAAGGGTTGCACGACACGCATGGTATGAGCGACATTATTAAAGATGGATAATCGAATTTTGGTGTACGGTGGCGCAACACCGTAGGCTTGTCCATCCCAGGGTGGTTCAAGAAAACCCCACCGCTCTTTCCGGCTGTAGTTAACGGTCTCCCCAAAGTTGGGTTCAAACTCGTTCTCAAGGACATCAGCAAGAGTAGAAAAGATAAGCCATGGTACCTCGTCGATATACAATTGGTATTCCACCAGCGTGAAGTTATATGTTGTTTGGCAATCTCCTACCCATATTGTGCCCCTCACTGCAAGGAAGCGAACGTTGCTGGCATCTCGCATGTCCCAATTCATTCCAGCCGACATGTCCAGTAAGTGTTGATCGGAAACACGGATTGGGCCAGACGGAAAGGGATTTGGCTTCGGCATACCAGCAACAGGTACCCTGCAGTGGCAGCACTCTCCGGAGTGGAGGCTATTGCGTGGCGTATGGTTGGACCAAACGACAGGAACCACTCGCTATTGCGGGCAGCGGCCAAACAACGAGAACCCCGTGTTGGCTTGAATGTATGAACGGGCGAGCAAATGAAATAAAAATGGGGACAAGGAGGACCCAGGCAACTCTGGCTTATGCAGGTGCGGTGTCCTCGCAGTTTGAGCCAACGGCTGCTGACGGAGACAGTGAGTCATGTTCGGTTCAAGCATAAGTAAACAAAAAACAACCACTGCTTTGGTGGGAAGTGTATGCAACATGTTGCCGGTGACTGGGTTGGAGTGAGGTGCATTGTTGTTCAGTTGTAGAGGCGTAAAACACAGAGGGGAGTAGCAAGGAGTGGAGCAAGTGGCAGGGGCAGCAAAGCATGACACAGGAGGGTGGCTATCGGTGCAAGATATGCTATAGACGGTAGACCCTGAGGAGCATTGTCAGCAAGGAGGACGCATTGTTGAGAGGATATATGACCGTCAGGATGTTTAAACTAGGGTGATAATTATGAGTGTGCGAACCATGTGAGATGTGTAACTTGTAAAGTGAAAGCAGAGCTGAACCCTCACCATTACCCAAGGTGCCCTTGGGAACAGTAGGGGGATGAGAGACACATGTGTCGTGTTCCTACTAGGCATGATGTGGGGGGCACAGTGGGGGGTGAGGGCATGAGGGACTACTTACGTAAATGATTTAAAGTACGTGAAGCAGTTTCAATCAGCTTTATCCCTTAATAAGGGGGATGTACCTACAATGTGACACTTCACTTGTTCGAGGGGTTCAATGGCGGTTTCGAGGGAGTACGGAGTGCTGACTGCATTGACTGTTTCTTGGCGGCAGGTTGGCACTCAGTGCATCCAGGTCAAAAACTTCTATCTGTACATTGCTGCTCGGCACTTCATCGTATTAGTATACGCAGGATGCGTTGTTCCGTCGTGAGCATCGCTTGGTCACAACGGGTGATAAATCCACTTATCTCCAGGTAGGCGGTTCGTAATACTCCGCTTAGCACTTGCTCGTCAAACCCTATGTCGTCCAGGTCATCCATGGTTTCCTCCAACTGGTACTGCAATCTCATGGCCAGAAGTTTAACACGATGGACGAAAAGGAGCTGCTGGAGTAAGGCACGAACATGGTCAGCAGTTGCGCTACGTGCTGTCCTGTGCATGGAGAAGGTCCGAATTGCCGCACAGCGCTGATGGACGTCCTGCTGCAGGCAGGGCAGTGGACAGGAAACACAGAGGCGGGTAAGCTCTAGCCCAAATTCACGGACGCAATGACAAAAATACACAAATAATATGCACTTGGAGCACCTCCTAATGCAACATGCCAATAGTATGCTTTGGGGCCATAGTGGCTATTCGACTGTTCCCAGCGTCCTGCATACCGGGGGACCTAGATTGGGCTGCGGCAGTAGAGGGGCAATTGTTTAAGCCGTTGCTATACTGTAATGGTATTTAGTGTCGTGCCATCAACCAGGTATTACTTAAGGGCAGCCAACGACTAGATAGACACCCCTTTGGCTCAGAACCAGGGATAAGGGTACACTGATGGGGTATAATTACCTTACAATGGCGGACGGTTGCTAAGCATGTGGGCGGCCCTAATCAGCTACATCCACTGGTAAGTTGGATATGTTTAGGCAGGGGGGATAATGACTGGCATGGGAAGAATTTAATTGTACAGGAGAAACCAACAGCTACCATTTGATTGTGGAAGCCCATGGAGTTAGTACTGCTCTGTTGTTTGGATTTTGGAACGTGCTTCCATCAAGGTGCCCCGCTCGTATCCAGTAGACTGTTCCCTTAGTCCATGGGCCTTGGCAGAAACAAGCACTCCTGTAAGCGAGCTGTCTACTTAACGCACAATGGGATGCTCTAAGGGAGTGAACTTTCCATCTCACGCAGACTTTTGGTCCTTAGCAGTGTCCAGTAATTGAGGTCCTACATAGTCCCTCTAGGTTACAGGGAGATAAATTATTTTGCAGTCAATCTGTTGAGCTTTGCAACCAAAAAAGTAAACAAGCAATGATAAATTATTTCAACCAGTGTCCTCTATATCCAGGCTTCTGTGTTCCCAGGGACGTGTCCGTACAAGGTTGGTTCCGAACTATGTCCGAACTATGTTCGTTTTGACGTTTTGATTTGGGGAATTATACCTCATGATAATGTTACATGTAAAATTTGATGTTTTAGTTGATGTTTTGTCTTGACCCTGGGTACATTTTGAGGCCTGGATATAGGGGACATTGGTCACTGGTTGATATTTCATATAATATATATAATACTATTAATATAATTAAGTATAATTAAGTTATATTTTATGTAGTATATAGTATTAGTATGCATTTTTCTTATACATAATATAATATATATAGTTATACACATTATTTTTACAGTGTGGCTGATCTTCCTGGTGTACACATTTGAGAACACAAACGCGCTTGAATATATATATTTATATGAGTTTTGTTTGGTGTTCTTTGTTTTGGTCTGATCCGGTCAATTTCTAAGTCGTCGTCGTCGCCGTCGTCGGCGTCGGCGTCGGCGTCGTCGTCGTCGTCGTCAAAAATTAACAAAAATAATTAACTATAATTAACTATAATTAACTATAATTAACTATATTAACTATAATTAACTATGATTAACTATAATTAACTATAATTAACTATAATTAACTATAATTAACTATAATTAACTATTTATTAACATTTAACAACGACGACGACGACGATGATGACGGCGGCGGCGGTGACGACGACGACGACGACAACGACGACTGGCATTCTGACGCAGGTGGTGCCTCAGAAGAATGGTTTTGATCCCCACGTGAAAATTCTTACATCGTATAATTATATATTGTTATACATTGGTCTTACTTTGGGCTACTGGTTCTTCAAAATTATGTGTTTATCTTGACTAAAACGTCAGTTGCAACGTCATTTACTCCATGAGCCCTGCTTTAGAACATGAACTACAACATCACTTCTTACATAAGGAAATTTTCACAACATTGAGGACAACGTCTACTGCCGGTGTCAACACTGATAGAGGACACTGGTTGAAATAAATGATAAGTTAATAGCAAGATGCTGGCCGGAACTATGGCACCAGTAATTAGGAAGCACCAGCCAGTGCAGCAACTGCTTTCAGCATATCTGAAGAGTTCATCAACCTCTGAAAAATTATTGAATAATCATATGGCCACTCAGCATTTGCAAAGGGCTCGCAATCAAAACCATCCGAATGGATATGCCCGAAAAATGGTAAAAACATTGAGACCATGCGGTAAAATACAATTTTCGGGTACAACAGAGGGTCTAGGAAGATAGCATCTTCCACGTCTTTCTTTCGGACAGATGGCGATTCCGATTCAAATGCGGTAACTGGAGATCTCACCGTGGCCACAGCTCCTTTCTGTGCCTTGTACCAATCCGAAGGGGCCTGAGTGCATCGATGCGCGGAAGTACTTCCATCAACATTTAAAATGGTCCTTGATCCTCGTTGTGAAATCTTGCGATGTCCTAAAAGGTGGCTTGTCCGAGAGGCTGGTCTGTGCAAGAACTTATTTGCCAGAAAATCTTGCCAGCTATGTCACTGATTGTTGAAGCCCATGGAGTTAGCGCTGTTCCGTTCTAATGGATTTTGGAGCTACGCTTGTAGCCCAAAAACTTGATCCTTAGGCCATGGGCCTTGGCAGACAAAAGCAAGCCCGTTCACGAGCTGCCTACTTGGCGTACATGAATGCGAGCTATCGCAAACCCATGCCTGGTGCCCTGGTTAAACTCCGTCCAGGACACCAGCGCTAGGACTTGCTGACCGAAGAGAGCTTCGCAGCTGCATGCCGCCGTCTGGTATATGGGGCAAGGCAAAGGCTGTTTCGGCGCGAATTAAGTACAGAACACTGTGATGGCACCGGTTCGGAGCAGTGCACCGCTTATCAGAGTAGTAGTTAAAAATCTCGCCATTACCCAAGGTACCCTTGGGAACAGCAGCTGTCCTACACTGCTAGCCCTTTAAGCTCTATCAAGCTCTGAGTATGAGGTGCCATGGGCGGCGAGAGCACTATCTACTTTAACTTGGCAGCACATAATGTCCTACCGGCTCTATCACACTGCACGAGGGAGGCGTCATCGTGGTACTTCTCTGTCTTGCGTCGGTGGTGCATGGCCATTGATCTTCTGCGGTGTCGTGTGGAAAGTGCTGTCCATCACCCGGGAGCAACCCTCATTCAATTAACGATTCTACGGAATTTCTTATAGCCGCATTGACGGGAGTTCTACAACTAGGCTGAGATAGTGCGCTGGTTGGTAAGGTGATAGTGAGAAACAACTCTAAGTATAGGCGTTTGCTCAGCATGGCGATGCTTCCAACACGGCAATAACTATCAGGAGCAAGGGTGTGTCATGTATATCGTTATAAAGGGCCCTCTTCAATGTGGGAAACTGTACGTATGACAAATGGGCAACAGTTATCCCTGGGAGCAACCTTTAATCATTTGGCCAGTTTTATGAAACATCCACCAATAGGGTTGGCTACAAAGGTGGGAGATTAGGAGTTGAGCGCTTGGGTAGTGTGCTGATGGATACCATTATGGTTAGAGCAGAGAAGATACATCTTTCCCTGGGACGTGCGAGTCAGCAATAACTACCCAGCATTTGCTGGCATCTGACAGCGTGGACAGGGAAGTGTCATCCATTCGTTTTTACTATGATATGCTCCATTCGACAAAGGTAACAATTTGAGTGGCACGTAACTCTGAAGGGCAGTGTTGCTCTGCTTGAACTACTGCGCCTGACCAGTTGGTACGGCACCCGGATAGAAAGGCCCGAAACAAAAAATCCAAAACCTAAACAATAAGCTTATGACTGTGCAGTGGATTACAATGCGCGGGTACATCGGAGGGTCGGAGAATATGGCATGTTACCAGGCTTTCCTACGGACAGACAGAAAACGAGATTCACATACAGCAAGTGATTACTACTGTTTTTTGTGCTTTATATCAGTCCGAAGGGGCCTGAGCACCTCGATGCGGGTCGCTGTAACCTTCTCCATTACCCAAGGCACCCTTGGGAACAGAAAGGGTCTTATGGCAATTTCACGGGTGCCATGGAACAAAGATGCTTGATTGCGCATTCCCAGGACACCTCTAGTGACGGAACTGTCTAACAGGCTGAGAAGGAAGTGCGACATAAAAATTGTCCCACCGCTAGTCCATCCTCTCAGGGCAAACTGTTTTGCACTCTGCTTCACGATGCCTGTGTTTGCTGAGGAGCTGGAGTGCAGAGAGAAACCGTAACTCTTTTTTTTTTTTCTCCCCACCTTTTCCCCTGGGTGGGAAGTTGATTCCCTCTGGACACTCAGAAGTAAGCAAACAGGAGCTCAAAGCAGCGTGGAACTATACTGTGAGATACACCAGTAATCAAACTGTGAGGTGGACACGGCCGTGTTGAACAGTTAGCACAGCTTGGCAACCTAATAGCATCTGCAGGGTGATATTTAGGGTTAGCTGATGCTCAGTGAGCGGCTGAAACTGGGTCCTTTCTGGGGGACTACTTAATCACCTGGGAGTGCCATATAATTGGTGGGCAACAGAAGGTTGCCCACAATTTGGTGTCCTCCAGGTTAACGCTAGTGCGCATGTAACACTTTGAGCTAGCTCACTTAATTATGGAAAAGGCCTTCCATTATCCGAGGCGTGTGGTTCAGTGTTAAAATGTCCTCATGGGTCTTGTGCAAGTGGGGAGAGCTACCCAGGGTACCCCTGGGAGCCCACCCCACCTGACCTGACCAGCGTTCATGAGGCATAAGAGCTAAATTGGCGGGGGGTAGGTACAAATAAGGTAGTGAGCTGATGAAAGTTAATTGGCAGTCACAGGGGGTCTCAATCAGCAATAACTACGTTGCAGTGGCCTGGAACTGCCTAGGCAGTGGCAGGCCGTCTGTCTTGGGGTCGGGTCACCTTCCGCAAGATCACGTCAGCTTAGTGGGTTGCAGCTTTATGCTCATGGGTGACTATAATGGAGTAAATGCTGAGGCTCATTATTAGGGGTTGAATTAGTCCCGGATAGGTGAGCACCGGAGAACTGGTTGCTTTGTGGTCACCGAGGCAGCAACAAAGGCCGGGCAGGCGTTTCAACTCACTCACGTCGGGCGTTCACGTCGAGCGCGCAATTTGGCAAGAGCTTCCAAGGGGGTGGTGCAAATGTGTGGCGATCCTTGAGCATTGCGCTGCTTACGTTGGCAATTGTGGGGTGTACGACGGGTGAGGGATAGGGCATGGCTACTGGCGGTATGCTTGAGGGTGTCTACGTATGCGTTGCGCGCCGCTGCAAGGGAGGTGACTTTGAACCATGGCTGACCGAAGAAAAGCTGATGCTTGGACAGAACTTCTTTCTCGATTTGCCTTACCATTTGTTCAGGAGGCGGGGGAGCAACTAAAAACCCATCGTGGAGCCACACCAAGGATTGTGTTGGGTGTCGGGCAATGAGGGCGTGAATGGTGTCCTCGACAATTATGGCTTCAAAGTGCTCTAGCAATCTAAAAGCGCTGTCATTATGGTTGACCAGGAACTCTGGGCGGAAACGCGGTAGCAACTGAGTAGTCAGGGTTGTACTCAAAGACCAGAGTTGGCGAAGGATTGCGCTCACACTAGCACTGGGGGAGTCATCAACAAGAGAGCTTAGATATCGGTATGTAGCATCAAGGGAGCTATTGATAATCCTCAGTGGGAGTTGCTTGATGGTGTCAGGGTAGATTGCTTCTACTTTTTGAATATAGGGGTCACGGGCTAGCTGCGCGCGAAACTCATCGATGGTTGGGAGGGGTACTAAGTCTGGCGCAAAGAGTAATCCCAGGCGTCGGACAAGTTCATAAAAAGACCCTTTGAAGTCAATTTCGCAATGATTCCGTCCGAACAATAAAAGCCTGGCGGCTCTCGGTAGTCGCTGGCCTCCTATGGTGCAGCAATATCTTCGTCCATGGTTGTCGGCAGCTTTGGGGGAATAATCAATTTCAATACTGCAGTTTTGCGGTAGACACGGGGAGAGATAGGATTCGATCAGCTGGCGGTGATGGGGGTGGAGGGTCACGTGTTTGCGGAGGAGACCATGATCAATGCTAGGCCTCTCTACTAGGGTAAGTATCGGCTGGCTCCAGGGCTGTTCAAAACTTTGAATGTGAAAGCCTCCGACCTGAAAGAGGCCCGTGGGGAATGATGGTTTGATGGACACCGGCCCAGCATTCCGGTTGAAGGCAGAGGGGTCGCTCCTATATTTAGCCAAAAGGAACTGAGAGGCTTGCCCTGCCAAGTCATCCGCTATGCCGTTCGCAACTCGAGGCAGGTATATGAAGAGACTACAGGGGAGGTGCAGACTTACGATCGCTCGAATGCTTTCCAATGGTTGGTGCATATCTAGTCTTCGGAGACGGCCTGCAAATTGGAAGTACTTAATGACAGGGAGAATATCACCTTGGATGACCACCTTGGGCGTGAGGCCGCGGCTCGATAAAAGCTGCTTAACGACAACAGAAACTTCTTCAACCAGATACAAACAGGCCATGATTTCTGCTTCTATATTATCTGAACAATGCGGCAGAGCAACTGACCGACATGCAATAACGCGAGACCGACCACCTTCTATTACATATATGACATATCCAGCTCCTCCTAAGGTGTTTTCGCGCATACAACTGCCATCGAATTGGCCTACGATCTGTATCGAGGGTTCGGATGGTGTATCGTCGGGAGGGATTGCTAAGATCAACTCATTAGGACTGACGGATTGAAGAGCTGTAACTGTACAGAAGGAATCAGGCGAGTTGGGGCAGGCTGGTACAATCTTGGCATTAGGGCGGAATCCAGCGACCCGGGCTCGAGCTGGGGCAATTAGGCTAAGCCATGGATGTCCGAGTGGGAGCACTGCGATAGGCTGATCCGGGGCAATGGATGTAATAGCTGTGCAAACTAGATCGGGAAGTGCTGCAGAGTGGAGGGTAACTGCTTCATTGGCGGCGGTTTGCATGTAGCAGGGATGAGTCTGGTTGTCTGCACTTGCACGCTGGGGTCTAGCCGGGGAGACAGACTCCGGGAGGAAGCGAGTTGGGATCGCTTGCAGAGCATTGTCATGTAGGCGGGTTAACCATTCAGGGACGCTCAAGGGAACTGAGGATGGCGCATGTTGCATGCCCCCATGCTCAAGCAAGAGTCGGCGGAACTGATGTAGAATGTGGCTCGCGATCACGCATCCAGCTGTGTTGACTCGGGCTAGTTGATCCAATGATTTCACTGGGTTGGGGGAAGGTGACAAGATGTTGGCAACTAGGACAGGCACTATACAGAAACGAGCCCAATGTTGAGAGGAATTATCTCCATGTCCGCACGCTACGCAGGGGGCGAGATTTCGTGCACGGTCACGCCATGAGGCAGGAATAGGAAAAGATCCCCGAGTAGATTCCGCGATGGCATACCAGGGGGATGTGGCCGGTATCCCCCATCTCTCACTACTGTACAGAGTGGTAGCATTGATATCGTGATCATGGCAGCATCTCTCACAGGCTGGGGCAAAATTAAGTCCGAGTGGGTACAAACGGGTGGGAATTCCACAGAGCTGGCATGGCTGCTCAGCCTGAAGAGAGCCTGCAAGACGAAGCCGAAGGCATTCATCATCATCCTCATTCACTGCCCACCGCAAGACAGCAAAGCGTGCAACCCCATTAACAGCAAGTTTAGGCACTGTGGCTAAATGGGTTAACCAAGCCCACGATACTCCGCCTGGTAGGAGTTGTAAGCTTACTTTAGACTGCAGATATTGCAGCGCATGCACTTGGATGGCTTCGTAAAGACTGAGTTTAAGCTGGCGGAGGAATTGGAAGTGTTTTTTCCTGGTGTTTTGTCCTGCAGTTATGCGTAACAAGTTGCCGACTGTGTCAAGTCCGAGCAGGGGGATCCATGTTCGGAAGATGCGTTGGACAACCGCTCCTTGCCTTGTCCCTACATCCGGGTACCCCGGTGAGAGAAAGGCGGTAGAGCCATTCTGTCTAAGCCAATAACCCAAACACGCTGCAGTGAGTGTGACCGCTGGGTCTAGCGCAGGAGCAATACCTAACCACCTAAATATGTGTGGGAGATACCGTGCGGCCAGCCATGGCCTGCCGAGGATAAGTTTCGCAGAGCGTTGTTGGTATAAATTGATGTCGTCCGGATTAAAGCCAAAGTATGTACTTTGGTAGATATTGAGGGACAGAATAAAGCAGTTATTGGCAAGGCTTCTTTGCACCACAGAGTGAGCAGGTGTGGCGAAAAGGGCGAGCCGATGGTTGGCTTTGGACATGGCTTTGGGGTTAATGGCTTGTGTGCCTATAAGTTCCTCCACTGGGGCCCACCCTTGATGGCTACGGGCATATTTACCATATAGTAGCAGACCCAGCGCAGTAGTTTTTCCCTCAATGAGATGGGCTCCCCAGCTGGAGCATTCTAGCGCATTCAGAGTACTTTGGGAGGCTGGGTGGTTAACCAGTACGCTGCACTTGTTGGAGCAACTACATTGTACGAGGAAGAGTGGGTCAATTTTAGCAAGATGCCCTCCGGCTAAGACTAAATCAACCTCTGCTGGGGTGAGACACACAAACAAATTGGCTCGGCACACAATGGTGGTGGTGCTATACCCTGCTCTGTGAACCAATGCTTGCCGCAGTGTAGCATGACCTGGTAAACTTTGTGTCCATTTTAATGGAGGGTATTGGTCGATCTGGCCAGAGCTAGCTGCATGCATATTGATTCCACTGGTCCGCCAGCAGTGGTGTTCATCTATTTGGATGCCGGCAGATTTCAGACGGGTACAAGCTTGCCAGGCATCTGAGAGCCATTGCATGCCGGCTGTGGTATCTCCCACCATCGTGGTGTCATCCACATACCCTTGAACTGCCAGCATGCCGGGGATTCGGTTGAGATAGGTCAAAACAGGGTCCATGGCAACGCAAAAGAGCAGGACTGAAAAAGATCGACCCATGTCAACGCCTGTGACAATCATTTTTGAGGGTAACAACTTGCCTTGGACCTTGTGCCTACATCTTCGGAAGAGGAGTATATGCCGGGTGTACATGATGATCCACCAGGGGGCTTTACATGCTGATAAAATTTGCAAGATCCAATAGGGGTTAATCCGCTCGAATGCTTTGGAAAGGTCCAATGACAGGCATGCACATGGTGCATCTTGGTCAAGAACAGATTGGACGGATTGGACAGCACTTTGCGGTTCGCGAAAGACATTTAACACCGTTTGAGAGGGGTGGAGTAGCGGAGCAATGGCTCTGGTCATGACTGTCGCGATGCTTCCGTCTATTACTCTCTCAAATGTCGATGGCATACCCAATGGACGGAAATTATCAGCAGTGGGGCCCATTTTGGCTTTCGGGATCCATGCTTGGACTGAGCAAGGGGGGGGGACTGAGGATCTACAGATATCATTGAGATGCGTAATCATCGCGTCAGATGACACGCCAGGGTGGAGTCGCCATGCCGCATAGGGTATTCCGTCTGGACCTGGGGAAGAATCGTTGGTGGCAAGAACAGTTCTGATTAGGTCTTCCGCGCCGGGTGGGGGAACATGTGGCCAGGGCTGGGCTTGTGCTTTGTACTGCTCCAGGTAGTCTGCCCACTCAGGATCATATTTAACAGGCGGTTGGAACCAGAACTTGCGGGTGGCGAGCATGGCTGCAGACAAGTCCAGGTCGGTTTGGCACTGGTTGCCTGCACCGTCCAGGATAGGACCATTATAAAAGACTGTTCGCGGGCAGCTAGCTCTCAATCTCTGCCACAGAGGGGCATTAGTGCCTAGGCCACGACTGCGGGTAGTTTCATCTCTATTCCTTGTGATAAGATGCTGTTGTTGCAACTGAAGATCAAGGAGCTCGAAACACTTCCAAAGGAAGGTACGAGGAACCGTGATTACAGTGGATGATTGGCAATATTCTTCCAGGGCAGGGCGGAAGCCTGGAAGGGCCGCCAGCAGCTCTCGTAGCAACCATTTAGAGATATTGAGAAGTGGTCGATCAGATTGGAGATGCTTCCTCAGAGTGTTGAAGTCCCGGGGCCGCTTGGGGAGTGACATCCACCATTGCCATAATAATGCTTGGAGGGATTTAAATGTGGGTTGGGAGACCAGACAAAGTCGGCGAACCAGCGATTGGAGTGACGGCCACACTTGTCGGGTGTCATGTCGGTCCTTGCCCGGTTGGAAGACACTTGCCGGTATGGTCATGTGTAAAGGCAGGTCCGGGCTACTAGAAACTGGTGGCCTGTGGCGCAACTGGATGGATATGCATGCATGCCCGGCAGACTCAAAAAGACGATCATAGAACACCTGATGTTGGATTAGCCCACGGTTCATATATTCGGTCGGAAGAATGACTTTGTCGATTGATGACGAGCCGTTAGGGCCTCAGAAGGTCGGTTCATCTTTGACGATGTCGTCACCCTGAGCACAACTTAAAATGCGGTGCCAAGCGTCAAGGGAGAGGTGATGACCATGATTAAAGTCTCCGACAATGAAAAAGGGGTCAGGGTGATCCTGATGATCAGTTAACCATTTGGCAAGCGCTTCACAGTCTTCTTTAGCGCTGCTAGGATGACAATAGGCCGAAATCACCCAAAAGCAATCGGTTCTGGTCTGAACTTGTGCGGCAAGGAGTTTGCCAGGTGTGATAACAATTTCTTGCAGTAGTCTAAAGGAGCACGGAATCAATATGGCTACTCCTCCAGACAGGCCTCCATTTTCTGTAACAATCGATGGGGAGTGTGCAATATTAAAGCCTGGATAAGTTTGGAGAAAATTTGTAGCAGTACTCGCCGTCCATCTGGTTTCTTGGAGGCAGACAATGCCATGCCGAGCCCGGCGGAGAATGGCTTGTGTCTTAGGGTTAGTCCATTGCAACGTTCTCCAACCGGATACATTCCATGTGGTTAAATGTCGGAGGGCAGTACAGCAGTCTTGTTTCTTTTCTAGACGATATTTGAGGACTTCAGCACAAAGGAGGCTAAACTCAGAAGAGTTGGCCAGTGCTTGTGCAAGGAATTGTCTAGATTGGGAAAAACATTCACTGCGGATGCCACATTTATTAGCCACTGTGTGGATATCTAATATTGGCCACGGCGCGGGGATCTGGAGTACGTGCGGCAGAAAAGAGAGTGATTGCAAGCAGTGAAGGCTTTTTGGACATTTGGTCATGAATTGAAGTGAGTACAACGCTCGAATTTGCCGGGACCACGCATTGCGAAATTCGAGCAGCAGAGGTTTCGCAACTGTCCCGAGGCGCTGCATGGTTACTGGTGACACTCGATCAGGGAACAAACAAAAAAAGCAAAATCTGGGGGGGCATCGTCTGTACACCAGCTGCGTGCGAGTTCCTGACTGATTTTCCCAATAGGGTTAATATGTGGAAGATTGTCACTATGCTCTGGGTACTTGAAGACACGGTTGTCAATAGATGCTTTGATCAGGCATGTTTGGTATCCTGTAGTGTCATCAAACTTCCAGTCGTGTGCAGCAGCAACGGCGACATTACCTTCATTGTCAATAAACAAACAACCATGGAGTTCAGGATAAGAACCAGCTGCCGTGTGTATGTTGCAGGAGGCTTGTTCGACAACCCAAGACAGAAAGCAAACAATGCACTGGTTATATAGGAATGTGCCAATAAACGATGGCAAATCAGATATTGTCCTTTGGGTCCATAAGGAACAGCAAACCAGATGCAGTTGGGGTTGGTGCAGTGGAACGGGATAGGTGCTGCCGTAAACACCACAGGGTGAGGCAATTGCTGCCATGGGATGTCAACCCGGGTATGACAATTCCACGCAGCTGTGTCAAGGTGAAAAGTACGTGAGCGTGGGAATTGAACACAGTAGACCGTCCATTTGGCAGGGGCGTCACCGAAGGTAGCAATATGTGCTTGATCTTCCCAGTCAGCAATATGAACAAAATGAACAGAAACTTGCTCATGATGTAATAGGGAATACAACCAAAGCAAAATTTGTGCCATGGTGGAGGTTCACTGTCCAGCGGATTTAAGGTTGTGGGAGATCCATTCCTTGGCCTGTGGACAATGGCGTTCAACTACAGCGTCATAATTATGACCAAAGAAGAATTGCAGCAGATCTTCAGCTCTTCCAATTCCTGCTCCGAAAAACTTCATTCCTATGAGGATGCTTTGCATTTGTTTCTTCTGAAGGAGTTGAATTGCAGTTGGCGAAAGCTGCGATGGTGGTCTGTTGTCCATGACACCTAGGTCGGCAGGGTGGATCTTACGGGTAGCAGGCAGCAGTTGCTTGGGCAGTACGGTCGGCATGACTGGAGTCAAGTGGCCTTCGAGCGTATGAATTGGAAATTCCGGCATTGGATCAAGACCAATTTGTTTGGAGGAGAAATCACGGATACGTTGTTCTCGTGCCAGGGTTTGTACTTGTTCACGCAAGGCTTGGTATTGAGCGCGAGCTTGTTTCGGGTGAACGACTCCGGACCATGCATGCTTTGTTGCTGATTCAGCAGGTTCAGTAAGCCAGCTGCGTAGACGCTCAGGGTGCCCTACGGCTGCTTGAATATATTCCGGATGAAAGCTGTTGCCGCAATAGTTTCTAACTGTAAACTCAGTGAGCAGCGAGCGATGAGCATGGACCCGGTCAAAATGGTTGTGTAACCCAGCTAATTTTTCGACCTCATCGCAGAGCAAGATTCTCATAGGTGCTTTGATGTGGGGATGATGGAATATTGGCAGAATAGCACGGACAAGCCGGTCTCTATCAATGGTGCTCACATTTGTTTGTCGGAGAGACTGTAGGAATCGATTCCATGCACGCAGATAATGTGGCGGCAGAGATTTCTCAAAGTCAAGGGCAGGGATTATGTCACTGGAATGCATTTTGGCTTTGAGTTGGAATTGAGCTTTATCTCCCCAGAAAGGGTAGTCCCATATAAGAGAAATTGGTTGATATGCCGTCCAAGATAGCTGATACACATTGTGTCCCAGGACTGATCTAACACGGAGGAGTGGCCCAAAAGGAATCGGATGACCATTAAAATCCAACAAAGGCCCTTCTATGTCATTCGGTTCAAGGACAACCGTCCTGGAGACTTTGACACAGTCTTGGTAGTTGCGAAAGTAAAATCTGTTACGCCTTATGCCATGTGTATTCTTGGGGTCAACGCGGAAGCTATCGGGAGTCGAATCAGGGTTAAGTCCAAGGGCACGCAGGATTGCTTTATGATGGATGTCAAGCATTGCACCTGCATTTTCAAGCAGAAAGCGAATGTGCTCCAGCGGATAGTTCATTTGCAAAAGCCACAGGATTACATGGACATAGTAGAAAAGGGAGCTACAATGACCAGTGAGTCCGAGGAGTCCTTTCAGGGGGCCGGCTGGGGTTAGATCCTGGCAGGGTGAGCCAGCAATTACAAACCAACGGCACTGCCATAAGGATCCTTTAACATAAAATTTTAAATATATCTAAATTTTAAATAGATATTTAAATTTTAATAATATTTAAAATTTAAATATATTTAAATTTTAAATTTAAATATATTTAAATTAAATTTAAATATCGATATTTAAAATTTAAATATTATTCTAAATTATAGTTTAATAAAAGTGAAAATAGAAATTTAAATTAAACATAAACTAAAAGTGTTTCAAATATCTAAACTATATTTCAATTTAAATATTATTCTAAACAATTAAATAATTAAAGCGAAATTATAAATTTAAATCAAATATAAATTGAAAGTATTCACATCTAAACGATATTTCAGTTTATGTGTAATATTCTAAATTACTATATAATAAAAGTGAAAATAAAAATTTCAACTAAATATAATTTGGAATTATTCATATATCTAAACGATATGTCAATTGAAACATTTTTCTAAATTACTATATAATAAGAATTTCAATTTAAGTTAAACTGAATATAAATTAAAATTATTCACATAAACGATATGTCAATTTTAACATTATTAGAATTTTTATGTAATAGAGGTTGAAATATACATCAAAATTAATTATAAATTATAATTATTCAAACATCTAAATCAACTATTCTAATCAAACTCTCAAAACTCTTAAAACTCAAATTGTTATATACGACTCTCAAAACCCTCAAAAATAAACTTGTTGGGGCTCTCGAACCTCTCAAAACTAAAACTGTTACGACTTGCAAAACCATCACAAAAATAAACCTGTTGCGATCTCGAAACTCTCAAAACTAATGAATTCTCAAAACTAGAATTGCACTCCTCAAAACAATATATATATATGCCAATATATGGAAAAACAGACGCGTGCAATCCAAACGCCTTTGCCCGGCGATCCGGTTATACCGCACCGCTGCGTCCAATCGACTCAGCAACATCTGTCATTAATTTGAATTCCTGAGATGAAAGTTTCTACTACCCTTTTCCGTTTCTGAGTTTGCCAGGATGCAAATTGTTATGCACGGTGATCCGTGCAATTAAACCCTCAAAACTAAAATTGTTACAACTCAAAAACCTCAAACCTAAAATTGCTGTGACTCTCAAAAACATCAAAACTTAAATGTTGAACAAAATGAAATGCATGTGCATGTGCACTCATATTCACGCAGACATGGATCAAAAGAGAAATGCCTGACCGACGGCATAGCTCAAATCAAAACAGAGACACGGGCAAAAGAAATAGAAGCTAGCTAAATACCAAACAGCTTCTGGATATGATATATTGAACAGTCGCCCATCTTTCAAAGACTGCGCGCAAGCAGCAAACATTTAAGGTAAAGAACTAAGCTGAAGAAATCTCCGGCTCAAAAAAACATCCAGGTACACCCCAGGCTAATTTTCGCCCCTCAGCGCGCGCGACCGTGCTCCAATTAAAATCCTAAGCGATACTTGGTCATGGTTTTGGTGATACTGGCGAGAGGCTTGGCCCCTTGAACACATTTTAGGACTAGAGTCTTGACCTTTCCCATGAGGTCCTCCTGTTGCATACAACTTCCCATTGCGGGATTTAAATCACAAGATCTCTGCGCTAAATGGTACAAGCCGTGAAATTGTTGGTCATGGCAAAATAATTACCATGATCCGAAAATTCTTCCTTGAGAGCCTGGTACACTCAAACAAATTCCGAAGCAGTTTTCTCCAATGCACCAGCAACCTTAGTTTGGCAAGACTGGAGGGTTTCAAGAGATTGTGGAATTTGGAGATGAATTGAAAAGATTGGAGAGATCGTTGGTTTGGAAGAGATTGAACGGTTTGCATAGGTTTGGAGAGCTGAGAGTGTAGCTTTGAGAGTTTGGAGGGTTTACATAGGTTTTGAGAGCTGAGAGAGTCTAGCTTTGAGAGTTTAACTTGTTTACATAGGTTTGGAGAGCTGAGAGAGTGTAGCTTTGAGAGCTTGGAGAGCGCAGGTGTCTTCAATTGGTCTAAGGGTGAAGCTTGGATTTGAGAGTTCAGCTTTAGGCTATTTAAATTTCTAGGTTCGCACTGCTGCGCACGGCGATCCGCAGCATTAGTTCTGCTACCAAACACATATATATATATATATATATGTATGTGTGTGTGTGAGTATAGGCAATGTTCAAACGGCAAAAGTTATACATATGCTATGGCGACCTAGGCACGTCGGGGGGTAAACAAGGGACATCTGGGTGACGTTGCACAATTTCGTCATACTCTTTTGATCTTGGCAGTACCATCTTCAAAAGGTTGTCACCTCGAGTGTTGGACTTCACAACACACCACAAAGCCAAGATTGGCTCAGTCATACTTCGGTGTTTTTGCTTGATGCGCCGCCTTTGGAATGCAGCAACTGTGCCTTAGCGACCTCTGCTGCAACGTCCTGAGCCATCACTCAGGCAAGTCTCTCCAGCCTTGACGTTTACCCCCTGACAAACCACACACATCCAACCAAAATCCGCCCACACCGCTTTGGCGGTGAAGGCGTGCTTATTGTGGGGAAACAGCTACACTAAATGCTCAATCACATTTGTTAATATAGCAGTCGCTATATCAGCTTTAGCTGGGGGGGGGGCCCATGAACGATTTCGCACCGAGACCAGAATTAGGTGGTGTTTTCGACATTTTTCGAGGATTTTTGGGTGTCTGAGCGCAAGAGGGTATTGAAATGGAATTTTGGGTCATTTTGGTAGCTTTCCGGCAATGGAAAAACGGCCAAAAATGAAAAAAAACATTGTACATAGCAAAATTTTGCATGGTTTTTGGATGCCAGAGCATTGAAAACACTGCAAAAACAAGTGTTTTGGACTGACGTTATAGCAAAAAACGTGTAAATTACCGTATGCTTGACTGGAAGCATTACAAAAACTCTGTCAAAAGCAATGTTTTGGAAGGATTTACTGCCTTTATGGCAAAAAATGTGTAAATTACCGTCTGTTTGATTGGAAACATTGGAAAAACACTGTCAAAAACAATGTTTTGGAAGGATTTCTTATACATATGTTGGGGTTGGCTACCGGCATTGGAACATGGAAAAATTGAAGAAAACACTGTAAATAGCGGTATTTTCAACGGTTGGGGAAATAAGGGAATTGGAAGCATTGTCGAACATGATGTTTTCGACCGGTTTTATGGCGACAAAAGTGTAAAGTACCGTGCTTTGAAGGAAACCATTGCAAAAACATGGAAACACATTCAAAGAACATGGGATTTGGGGGGCTATCTAGGCGTCGTTGTCTAGCCATTTGAAGTTCCGCAGCTTGGAGAGCCCCCAAGGGAGGGAACAGTGAAAATTCTATAGCTTGGGAAGCTGTCACGGCGGGGAAAAGTGAAAATTCCCTAGCTTGGGAAGCCCCCACGGGGGGGGAAAGTGACAATTCCCTAGCTTGGGGAGCCCCCACGCGGGGGAAAAGTGAAAATTCCCCCGCTTGGGACGCCCCCACGGGGGGGAACAGCGAAAATTCCCTAGCTAGGGAAGCCTCCGCAGGGGGCAAAGTGAAAATTCCCTCGCTTGGGAAGCCTCTACGGGGAAAAGTGAAACTTCTTAGCTTGGGGAGGGAAAAGTGAAAATTAAATTCCCTAGCTTGGAAGGCACCCACGAGGGGGCGAAGCGGGGTGAATGAACAATGACTTGGGATGTTCAGTCTTCATATTTTTTGAAAGTAGTTACATCCAAAATCTTACCTATATATATATACATATATATATATAGACACATATTTTTTGTGGGGGGTTCCCCAGCCTTGAAATTATTGACAAAATAGCGCCAACCACCCAGAGCCAATGCATCACTAGAGGAGTGGTTTTCCCAAATTTATTTAGAACAAAAAGTGCAATCCTACCCACAGTTAATCAATCACTTGGGCCCTCCCTAATTTCAAATCTATGCCGTGGAAAAAAACGATCCAATTGTTTTGCATGACTCGGGGCTTCCCAGCCATCAAATTCCTTGGCATAAGAACGGAAAAATCTATCCCAGGAAGTATGTGTTTGATATTTTTTAAAACAATAACAATATGAAAGAAAAACATGTTTTTTCAACAAATGCCAAAGCTTGGAAAGTTTGAAGTATTGAGGTGCCAATTTGGTGTAAGTTTGATGTAAGCTTACACTTCATGGGATTCATGGGTGGTAAATTTACAACAAACTTACATCAGACTTACATTTATGAGGTGTAAGATGTAAACTTACGCCCCTGAAGTGTAAGTTTACACCAAACTTACACTGGCAAGTGAAAATTGCACTTGCAGGTGTAATTTTGATGTTAATTCACGGTTGCCAATGAAACCCTGGTGTAAACTTACACTTCAGGGGCATAGGTTTACATCAAGTTTACACTTCATAAGTGTAAGTTTGATGTAGGTTTGATGTAAGTTTGGTGCAAATTTAAACCCCATGAAGTGTAAGTACATCAAATTGACACCAAATTTAGACTTCAATACTTCAAAATTACCACAACCCATGCATTTTTGATTTGAAAACATGATTGAAATGTTAAACATGTTTTATTTCAAAACACATGGCTCTTTCAAAAAATACGTCCTTGTTCCAAAAATATGATCAAACCATTGTATTTTTTCAGATAATATCAAACACATACTTTCTGGGAGAGATTGTTTCATGTTTATGTCAAGGAAATTGATGGCTGGAAAGCCCGCAGTCATGTAACACAATTGGAGCAATTATTTCCATCAGATACATTTGAAATCTACAAAGGCCCAAGTGATTGATTAACTGTGGGTAGGATTGCATGTTTTTTTGCAAAAATAGATTCGGAAAGACTCCTCTAGTGATACATTGGCTCTGGGGTGGCACTATTTTTTCAGCAATTTTTAAGGCTGGAGAACGCCAATATATAGGTAAGATTTGGATGTAACTATTTTAAAAAAATGAAGACTGAACATCCCCAGTCATTGTTTTTTTTTGCTTGGATGTGTGTGGCTTGTCAGGGGGTAAACGTCAAGGCTGGAGAGACCTCTGAGTGGTGGGTCAGGATGTTACAGTAGGTGGTTTTTTCCGTCTATACAACTTGATGCGAAGCTCACCGCACACCTTCAAGGCTTCAAAATTTCACCAAGGAAACCTCGCAAAAATTAACCCTGACCCAGAATTTCAAACATTTTTTTTTGATCTCGGATTTCAACGCAAAAAAGACGCAGTGCAATCAACTTTTGACCCAAAACTTCAATGCAGAACTTCAGCCCGGAAGTTCAGTGCGTTGAATTTTTGCATTGAACTTTTGGTATGAAAATTCAAAGTTCAAAGCATTGAATTTTTGCATTTTTTTGCCCGAAACTTCAATGCATTGAACTTTTGCATTGAACTTTTGGTGAAAAAGTTCGGTGCATTGAACTTTTGCATTGAACTTTTGGTGAAAAAGTTCAATGCAAAACTTCAATGCATTGAACTTTTGCATTGAACTTTTAGCATAAAAGTTCAATGCATTGAACTTTTGCATTGAACTTTTGCCCAAAAGTTCAGTGCATTGAACTTTTGCATTGAACTTTTGCCCAAAAGTTCAGTGCATTGAACTTTTGCACTGAACTTTTGGTATAAAAGTTCAATGCATTGAACTTTTGCATTGAACTTTTGGTGTAAAAGTTCAATGCATTGAAGTTTTGCATTGAGCTTTTGCATTGCACTTTTGGCATAAAAGTTTAATGCAATGAACTTTTGCATTGAACTTTTACATGGAGGTTTCATAGGAAATTTCAATGCATTGAACTTTTGCGAAGACATGCTGCATGAAATTTTTGAGTCAAAAAATCGTCGCGCTGAAGTTTTTACCGTACTTTCACGCTGAAATTTGAAGTTGAAAGCTCAATCCACTGAATTTTTGCTTTCGTTTTTTCTCTCAAACTTGGGGATAAGGCAAACGCTTTGTTTGGCATATTGCTCCAGGTTTGGCATTGTGAGCCTCTTTTGAACATGTTTTTTCATTCAGGCCTCCCATATTGTCACCATATTACCCAGACCTAATTTTCCTTAGGTCTGGGTAGTTTTTCAAGTCATGTTTCATGCTAATTTAGGGTTTCTTCCTTTGTCTTGTAGGCACTGAGGCATATATTCGTATGGGTTGAACGGAATTTTATGCAAATATCTGTGTTAAAGGGTTGTGAGAAAGAAGTCATTAGCCATTTGTGTTGAAGGGGTTTGCTCTGTGGGTCTCTGCGGATCATCATGGTGAAAGGAATGAGACATTTGGATACATTTGGTTATAGTTCCAATGTTTTCATAAAGGTATGCAATTAAAGAAATTATATATATATATACACCTGTAGCTAGACACAAGCACACCTAAGTTCATACCATCCACCTCCATCATTTCATCATTTACCACAGTTCATTTTCACAACATTTCATATCATTTCATCACAGTATCAAATAACACCACAACATTTCATACATCATCATCCCACATCATTTCATCATCATCCATCATCACATAAATTCAAATCGCAAAAAATCATCGTAATATGTCATCATAAATTTCATCATAATATGTTATCATAATATAATATCATAAAATAATATCATAAATCTAAATCATCCATCTCTAACATACATATGTTCGTATCATAGTTTTTAATAAATTATGATATGAAAAATTATGGGGATAAACACTTTTTAAAGTTTTTTGGTGTAATGTTTTCCAGATTTGTTTCAATTTTGCAATTCTGGTTTTATCATCTTTTAAGTATTCCTCCATCTTTTTTTGCTTTTATTTTCTTCATTTTTGAGTTTTTCCTTGTTGATATGCCTGTCGGTTTTTAAGATGTTTGAACAACCTGCACTGTTTCACATTCCGCTGGCAAATGTCGCAGAATTCTTCCTTTTGATTATAATAGACTGTGTTACTCGCCTTTTGTTTGCCCAAGCATTCAATATACATTCTATTCATTCCATTGA
Source organism: Cladocopium goreaui (assembly GCA_947184155.2). Taxonomy (NCBI): domain Eukaryota; class Dinophyceae; order Suessiales; family Symbiodiniaceae; genus Cladocopium; species Cladocopium goreaui. The sequence continues at coordinate 504,455 of CAMXCT020001180.1, read as the reverse complement.
ACTCGTCACCCTTTTTTATTTTTCTTACACTTTTTGCATGTTCTACTCTGTATACTATTATAAAGTATTATCCTTTTAAGATATTTTAAGTGTATTTCCTTATATCATAAAATTTCATCCAAATCTGTTTCCCAAAAAACACCGTAGATTTCATTTTTTTCTATTCCTGTTCCTCTTCTGTATCTTTACCTCCTACTCTTTTGCATATCTGCAAAAAGATATTGTATTTGAAAATTATGTCCATGCAATTGTCAACATACTCCTCTCCATTTGGGTTGTTGGTGAAGGTGGGGTTTTCATTGCAGAAGACTCTTACCTTTTTCAAGATATAAGGACTTGACATGTAGATTTCATCAAAAAAGATTACATCATAATCGTTGTAATCATACTTTGGTAGCCTGCTTTCCCCCTTACACGCAGGAACACTGAATAATCTATTTTGGGTGACTGCATCGCATGGAACATCTTGCTTTTGCATATTTTGAGGAACAACAAAAAGTGTATTCTTACCACTTCCTGCAAATTTTGCCCTAATCATGACTCTCTTCTTCCTTATTGCTGGTGTGTTTAATTGCTTCTGTGTCCCAGTCATAATGAACCTCAATCATTTCGTTTTTGTAAATCGGTATTTTTGGAATCTCATTGTGTTTCCATCCATAGACTTCGGGAACAGGAACAACTTTCTTATCTTCCGCTCTTCAGCCTCCTATGTCATTATGAAAATTCAATATATTTTTAGTTTTCTTTAAATCCCTCTTTGCTATGTGAAAGGCATCAGTCTTTACAACGTAAACATTGATGGCCTCTTTCAAATTTTCATATGCATCATGCATATGAAAGTTGTGATTTTGTAACAGTAGGTCTTTGATATACCTAAATCCGTTCATCAACTGCCTTTGGTCACTGACATTGACTATATTAATATTTGGCTGTCTCGTTTTTCTTCTCTATCTTTTGGTTGAAAGAATCATTTTCACAGTAGTAGGTTTTGCCATCCTCGAAGTTATAATCGAAATCTGTAAAACACGCACCGCCATTCACATGTCTAACAAAAGGGTTTGTTGTTCTCATCAACTTCCATAGTCCAATCGTCTTCCAATTCTCTCCATTTAAAATTTAAAATATTTTTCATACTCTTCCTTGTTCATTGCGTAAATCCTCCCATCATATTTTTTCCGGTGCCGTACTGCCTCCTTAGGATTATCAAAAATCTTATTTTTCTTTTGTAAGACTTCTCAAGCAAACCAAAGGCTACATTAGCAATAGTTTTCAAGACTGTTTGATTCTCAAATTTGTCATCGCTAATCACTGTTTTATAAAAAATGTCAACCACTTTCTTATACTTCACTCTGTGAATGTATGAAGGTACTTTGCAAAATAGTTTTTTCATTGCCACCCCTCTCTTAATCAATTCCTTCAGGTGCTTCCCATACACCAAATTACATTTTTTTGGTAGAAAACAAATGTTGCTCCGACATGCCCTCACTATGAACAAGGTGTAGTTGTTGACTTTGTTAAAATCATATTTTTTGGTGTATGGTTTCCATACGTCAAAATTTTTGAACACTGGAATGTGTGTAATCTTTGTTGCTTGGTATGAGTAGGCTTTCCGTGTGTCGATGCTACACATATCTTCAGGGAAGGACAAGTTCATAGCCCTTGCTATCATCCTTTAACAACCTTCCATTAGGAACAATGGTTCTGCATTCATCCAATGCTTTAAGGTCAGTTTCGTTATAGTATGACTTGTGGTTTTCACTGAAAATTGACTCATGAAACTTGAACACTGTCGCGCTGGTTTTGTTGTATTATTCACCCCGCTTCGCGTGGGGTGGCCGCCCACACCGCACATTTCGGTTCGAATTTTCACTTTTTCCCAAGCGAGGGAATTCCCCCGCAAAACCTTCCCAAGCTAGGGAATTTTCGCTTTTCCCCCCCGTGGGGGCTTCCCAAGCGAGGGAATTTTCACTTTTCCCCCCCGTGGGGGCGTCCCAAGCTAAGAAGTTTCACTTTCCCTTCGTGGGGGCTCCCCAAGCTAGGGAATTGTCACTTTTCCCCCCCGTGGGGGCTTCCCAAGCTAAGAAGTTTCACTTTCCCTTCGTGGGGGCTCCCCAAGCTAGGGAATTGTCACTTTTCCCCCCCGTGGGGGCTTCCCAAGCTAGGGAATTTTCACTTTTCCCCACCGTGACAGCTTCCCAAGCTATGGAATTTTCACTTTTCCCTCCCTTGGGGGCTCTCCAAGCTGCGGAATTTCAAATGGCTAGACAACGACGCCTAGATAGCCCCCCAAATCCCATGTTCTTTGAATGTGTTTCCATGTTTTTGCAATGGTTTCCTTCAAAGCACGGTAATTTACACTTTTGTCGCTATAAAACCGGTCGAAAACATCATGTTCGACAATGCTTCCAATTGCCTTATCTCCCCAAACCGTTGAAAATACCGCTATTTAGAGTGTTTTCTTCAATTTTTCCATGTTCCAATGCCGGTAGCCAACTCCAACATATATATAAGAAATCCCAAAACATTGTTTTTGACAGTGTTTTTCCAACGTTTCCAGTCAAACACGCGGTAATTTACACGTGTTTGCCATAAAGGCAATAAATCCTTCCAAAACATTGCTTTTGACAGTGTTTTTGCAATGTTTCCAGTCAAACATACGGTAATTTAATGTAATTTGCACGTTTTTTGCTATAACGTCAGTCCAAAACACTTGTTTTTGCAGTGTTTTCAATGCTCTGGCATCCAAAAACCCTGCAAAATATTGCTATGTACAAATGTACAATGTTTTTTTTCATTTTTGGCCGTTTTTCCATTGCCGGAAAACTACCAAAATGACCCAAAATTCCATTTCAATACCCTCTTGCGCTCAGACACCCAAAAATCCTCGAAAAATGTCGAAAACGGTCTCGGTGCGAAACCGTTTTTGGCCCCCCCCCAGCTAAAGCTGATATAGCGACTGCTATATTAACAAATGTGATTGAGCATTTAGTGTAGCTGTTTCCCCCCAATAAGCACGCCTTCACCGCCAAAGCGGTGTGGGCGGATTCCTCTGTTTCCACCAAGATATCATCATTGATTCTATCACAGCAACACCGGTCGTCCACGTAACATGACCGACTTTGTGAGACAGCATTCCGGTGTCACCGTGCAAATTTCTCCCACAAACCAACATGCCATCCTCTAAAGCCTTTTGCAGCTCGGCAACGCCAACACCTATAGTCAGCCGAGTCAGTTTTTCATAAACTTTTTCGAAACAGTGAAATTGCAGTAGCGCCTGGTTCTGCTGACAACCGTGCACGAACCGTTCCAGACTTCATGGCAGCTATCTGACCATGTCTCTCAAATTCTCTTGACTCTCAAAATCTAAAGCTGCAACTGCGGGCATGTATGCATATTGGTCTACGCGCAGTTTTCCAAACTTACACGCAACTCTTGGCAGGCAAAAAAAAAACTAGCATGGTGGACAACCATTTTCCTATGTTGCACGCACCGGTCTATTGCAATATATTTTTTACAGAAACAGCTTGCAAGTCGCAAGAACAATCCTTGGAAATCAAAGCCAATTTGGCCTTTTCAGGCTCAGTCAAAAGCCCGTCACAATATGCCATCATACAACTCAGACAGCAGCGATCGCCCGCAAACGCTTCCAACTCCAGCATGAGTTGTCTATCTTGCACGGGTCGCTTGAACATCTCCTGCAAAGCGTCCTTCAACGATTCAAACTTGCTGCTGCTCAGCACGTACGCCATTGGAGATTTCTGGCAAACAGATTTCGATCCACAATATTGAGCCAAATCTATACACGCCATGCATCGATCGATGCACTCGCAAAATTTTCATGCACATGGTTTTTCGACGTATATATGATCGACAAGCAATAACCAAACGGAATCTCGACAATTCGGTAAACATATAAATATATTCAATGAACACTCTGCACTCTCAAAACGCAACTCTCAAGTATGAACACTCTCAAAACTCAAGTCTCAAAACCCGGACTCTCAAGAATTAACGCTCTCAAAATTCAACTCTCAAAACCCTCAAAAAGCAACTTTCAAAGATAATTTTTTTTTTTTTTTTTTTTTTTTTTTTTTTTTTTTTTTTTTTTGTTTTTTTTTCCTTTTTTTTTTATTTTTTTTTTTTTTTTTTTTTTTATATTTTTTTACTTTTTGTTTTTCATACTTTTTTTTTTTTGTATTTTGATTTTTTTTTTTTTTATTTGATTTTTCTATTTTGTAATAAAAAGTAGGAGCTTTTTCTTTTTAAAAACGTATTCTTTCTTATTATTCATTTTTATTTTTTTTTGTTTTTCCACCCCCGTTTGTAAATCTGTAACGTTTGATGAAATTTAAATATATTTAAATTTAAAATTTAAATACACATTTTAAATATATATTTAAAATTAATTTAAATAATATTTACAATTTAAATAATATTTAATTTTTTTAAATTGAATTAAAATTTTTTAATTTTAAATAATATTTAAAATTTTATGTTAAAGGATCCTTATGGTGTGGCCCCGCTAATGCAAATGCTTCCTTAAGTATTCGACATTGGTTTCGAAGAAGCTGTCGCACATCGTCAGCATAAAGCGTGTAAGTGTCCTTGCTGGATTGGGTCCATTCACCGTCAGTTCGAAGAGAAAATTGTTCACCAACGAGCTGCCTGAGGATGGGGTCACATTCTGCAACAATGATGATGCGTGGGGCACATCCGATAGCTTTAGTGATGGCCGGAATAGCTGAGCCTACACCGTCAAAAAGGCTAATGATAGCGTATGGGTGAACTTTGGAATACTTAGCCCTTTTGGGAGGGGATGCATCTTTTTCCTTAGCAAGGGAACTAGGGGAAGCACCACTTTCACCACTGACTGGAGGGCGTAGACTATCAGTATAGCTACAGGATGGGTTTACTTTGTTGCAATTATCATTGGGGCGTGACCGGACAGCCTCCGCTGGTGCATGCTCATGCGTTGGACCCTGGGCACTTGCGTTAATACTGACCGGTGTCAAAGCCTCATTTTCATGAGGGTGAGGGACAGCGACAAGCTCTTTACTACCTAGGTCTGCATGGGATGGTGTACCGTTATCGTTTTGAGGGGTGCCCGTCAGACCAACTGTGGGTACCCCACAGTGGCTTTCTGGCGTGCCACCCGCGATGTCGTTGTTCTGGTCAGCATGTGGAGGGTGTGTACCAGTGTGAGGAAACGGCGGAACAAGTCCAACCATGGGTACCCCATGGTGGCTGCAATGACCATTGCCGGCCGGCTCATTTTGCAGAGGGGGGGACGTGTGTTCGTTTCCGGGCGGGTAACCAACCACGGGTACCCCGTGTTGATCACCCGCCCCACTGTGTGCAGGGTGAGTGTGTTTCGGGGTATCGGTATGGTGAGGGCTCTCACCTGGTGGTGAGGGGTCAATTGGCTTACTATCCAATGCTTCAGTTGACTTGTCCGGAGTATTATTATTTCCCAACTTCTTTCTTGAAAGGCTGGAGACCTGATATCGTCTGGCACTAATGCCGAGGGTATTCTTGGGTTTTGACTTTGGTTTTTTGGGGCGATGAGACTGCTTGGTACACTGAAGTGTGGCAGGTGCAATGGCTTTGTACTGTGGAGGTTGGAAAGAATAAGGCTGATGATCATGTCGTCGAAAGACAAAACCCCAGACAAAGGAGGTTGCTTTTAGTTGTTCGACCGGGATCCATGCATGGCCTCGGAGGTTGTCATAGACGAGAACCTGTCCTTCGTTCCACCGTTCAATGATAAGGAAATGGTGTGACGACTTTCCTTGAACAATGATGATACCAGTGACGATGAAAGATTGAGAAACCGGATTTGCACTCAGGGTGGGAACATTGAAGAGCTGTCCAAGGAGGCCTAAAGCCTTGGTAGCAGTTGGCAGTTGCTCAATGGGGCTTGTAATTTTGAGGGTAAAAATCAAACAACCTTCAATTTCTTCATTGTTCTGTTGGTCCTGATTATAACAGTCACTGACGTGAGAAAAAACCAACATCCTCTCTGTCAAGTGCAAGGCGCGGAGCCCGATCTGCAATCATTTGTGGAAGATCAATGGTATCATTCTCCAGGTTAATACTCAACATTGTATCAAACAGAGCGGCTGAAACCTGGCCCGATGCGCTGCATGAAAGGCAGTTCACCTGAAATTGCGCAAAGACGAGTTCGCTATGGTCTGGAAATAAGTCATCACAAGCTGCAATGATAGCGGTGTCAAGGTCAGAGACCTGTCCAGGCGGAAAGGCGTTCACGTTCAGGTAGCTAGCAAAAGCAGCGCAGACTTCTCCAATGCTTACTCGTCTTCCTTGCACAGTAGCTGTCTGGTCAGCCCATGTCCATCCATTGCCGATAGCACATAAGACTAATTCTCTGATGTGGCCATGAAACATGTTATCATTCCAAGGTGCATGGGTGAGGACACGAAGTGCAGTAACCGCATAGCACATGTAGCTTGGGAATTTAATAAGATAACACGTTGCAAGCTTGGCAAAGTAGTCGCAATCAGCATGGGAAAATGAGCTGGGCCATCCAGTGATGATTTCTCTATTGGAAATAAGGAGACTACTGCTTTGTTCGCTGCCACATAGAATGTTGTCGATAGGGCTATGTGAGGCCTTGACAAAGATCACTTCATCGCCAGGAGCATGTTCATTAGCATTGTCATCTAGCTGCTGATAGGCGGCATTTTGTGTTAAAAAGTCAAGGACAGTTTCGGGTGGCTGATTAGGAACATTCCTATGCTCATCTTGGCTGCGGCTCGTCTGTCTGCTGGTCTGACGACTCTTTTGTGTTGGTAAGCCAGCTTTTAAGGAAGGATTGTCAGAATGGTCTCGTTGTTTAGCCGTTGGGTCATTGGCGAGACATGTAGGAGGGTTGGATGGTCCTGTGGCCTGAGGCGTGGAATGGGTGCGAGTGGGTCTGTGGATGGCATCATTTCGCTGAGTGGGACAGTCCAGTAGTAAGGGTTGCACAGTGGCTTTGGGTACAAAATTTGCCTGGGCAGTAGGTTGGGAAGTGTCACTCAACCGTGGGTACCCCACGTTGGCGACATCTTTGTGATCAGTGGGCATATTCGCATTGTGATGCAAGTGTTTCGCCTTGGGGGAACTGGGGTTGTTCGTAAGGCCATCATGGGCATGTTTTCCTGGTTCGTGAGGGTGATTCTGACCAAGGTTGGCCGTGGCAAGTTTGTTGTCAGAGGCAAGGGGGTGATGACCATGGAGGGTATCATTGTCTTGTTGGGAGTCTTTGTCAGAACTATGAGTGTTGTCGTCAACCGGATCAAGAGCTGTTGCAACATATTTCATGGGTACATCTTCACAGTGTTTGCCAGTATCTGACTGAAGGTGTGTTTCCGGAGGTTCTGGGTGTTTGCTGTCATTCGTTGGCGCAGGCAGCATTTCAACATCACCCTCAGGAGGTATTTTGGGGGATCCTCTAAACTGCCTGGGTTTGGGAGGTGGGCGATAAGTAGGTCTGCTACCTGATGGTATTGGACTCGATTGCCCATGGGAGGGCACACTCTTAGCGCTGTTCATTCCATGACCGTTTGGAAAATTAGCAGTCGGTGTGGCATTAGTATACTGCTCTTTCAATCCAGCATGGATAGTGCCAACATTAGGGGTTCTTTGTGATGGTACGATACAGGCATGTGCCTCTCGGAGGTGACAACATTGCGTTTTGTCGACGACCTGCGATATTGAAATTCCAGGTGGGAGTGTGACAAAAATTGAGGAGGGTTCAAAAGTACGGATGATCAATTCATCGTAGTATCGTACCTTCCATTCATCACGCTCGAGGTGGATAGATTTCAAATGAAAACACTGTTCTGGACCAAGTACGATATGATAAAAAAGCCACTTCTGGTGGTCCCTATGCTTGATAAATTCATGATGAAGTAAATCAATCTTAACAGTGTCAGGGTTCGTCACAAAGGATTCCTGGATGAAGGAGTTGTCACAAAAATTAACTTTTTGTAAGCATTCCATCAAGGGCATATGCAACTCTTTAGGCGAGAAAAACCACGCAGGCGGTTGAGACGCAATGGCAATGATGTTGGTGAAGTCCTGCATAGAATCAATGACAGTGGTACGCAAATCATAGTATCTTTTGGCTGACTGTTTCTTGTTTGGTTCGAAGGAAAGATGACTGATTCTGCCTTCTTTAGGGATCATTTGTTGAGCAATGACTTTATTCCAGTGATCCCGTCTAGTTTCGACTTCAGTAAGGGAGACATCAGCACGAAAATCTTCCGCAGAGGGGCACTGGTGCTGAATTACAACTTGGCAAGGGTCACAATCCAGTGAAAAAGGTAGAGAGTCTTCATGTTTAATCTCGATGTCAAAACACAGACACTTTTGCTGCGACCGGTCAACCTGGCACCAACGAATGGAAAAATTAACAGCCCCCATTTTTTGTTTTAGTAATTGTACCAGAGATGATTGATCTAATTGGTCAAGTTGATCCTCCATACATATTGATGAGGGAATTTCAGCCCATAGAATTTGTGCAGGTGCATACTGAAAGGAACCAATCTTGCCAAATTTGACTTGAAAATGATTATAATCATGGGCGGTCTGTGTGCAATGTGGTTCTGATCGCAGCATGTGGACAGTGAAAGCACCCTGTTTAGGCCCAATAGGTAAATGAACGTCAAATGGAAGAAGGGCTAAGTGAAGGTTAATGACCAGTGACGGCGGCCCAAAGATGGCAAGTCTTCTGTAATTCATGAAATGGTACCTCACTTTAAGGTTGGCTAGTTGGACAAGAATTTCATTAAGCACGGTGTTCGGAAAAGCCTTCAAACCCAGTACTGACATAGTGATTCCATGTGGAAAATGCTTTTGGAATTCTGTGTCATTCCATGGAAAGAAATGCTTTACCTGACACTCTGCAAGTCCATGCGACCAAGCGGCATCAACAGTTGGCTGAAGGATCTTCCCAACAAGCTCGATGTCTGCCAGGCAGTCATTGGCAATTTGGACAGTGAGTGAGGTGACATCAATCTTATCTGATATGCGATGGCATCCATTGGGTCGTCTGAAGTCAATATAGTTAACAGCAGACAGGCTCTGAAGTTCACTAATAGTCTGGTGTCGTTCAACAACAGTTCTGGGAAAGACATACTCCAGCGTTCTGCAGGGTCGAGACCAAGAAACATGACAGTGTTCGGCATACGGTTCAACCTGGCATGCAATGAGATATTTCTCTTGGTTATTTGCGGGGCAAAAGGTAATGCCAAGATTTTGCATGAAACCGACATGTTGAACTTTATCATTGAGAAGGTTGTATAACCATGCAGAAGCTTCAAATTCGCTGGTACTGCTTGAACAGGTGAAAACAAAGTGAACAGAGATATCTTTGTTAAGGCATATGTCAATGAATTTCTGAAGGACATAAGCTTTGGGGAGTAAGAGGCAGAGGCCAACTCCTGTATCACTGTGATCAAAGGCTTCTTCATAAGTGATCACAGTGCCTGAATATCTGTTCGGATCAATATCACTGGGACAGTTCGCAACAAAAAGATGTTCTTTCCCAAGACTCGACACCAGCTCAATGGCATGCTGTTCAACAGTTTCATGAGGGTTGCTGTTCATGTTGTCGACTATAACCCAGAGTACCCCTGCGTACAGTGACTACACAGAGGCAGGCCAGAAGGGCAAACTGGGCAGAGCAAGACGATAACAAGAACAAAAAAAAAGACTACACTGAGTACCCCAGTGAGCCTTGTCAATAAAACCACAAGATCACAAGTAAAAGAACTACACTGGGTACCCCAGGAGTCCTTAAACAAATGGGGTTCAAAACAGGTGTGTTCAACGGATACAATGCAAGTAAGTCAAAAACGAGAAGGTAGATCTTAAACAAACAAAACTAAGATAAACCCCCCGCTCCCTTATTCTCTTCTAAACAAAACAGGTTGACGGGCACCTTTGTGCTCTTCCTACGGCAGTACTACCCTAGCCCCTTTATACTGGTGCCCCCAAAATTAACTCACGCAAATCACCCAAGATGGATGTTTGCCCCTTGAGTTAAAATCAGGTTACCCAGTCCCACGGGGTTTGAGCCGATACAGCCTTGAGCCAATGGCTACGGAACAAGTTGGCCCTATGATGAGCAGTTCACAGCCTAACGCTAGTGTTTTCTATCAACCTGACAACCTTGGTGCTCTTCCACACCTATGGCTGCAAGCTGAGCTTACTATCTCCCTGACTTCAATGCAGGAAAATTTTGCCCGCCTTTTCATGTCAATTGCGTCAGAACTGTGGCTGCGGGGCGTGATTGAGAAGGTTGAGGAGGTCTTTGCACATGCTGCCCGGAGTTTTACCCTCCGGCTGGCCGAAACGCTTTCGCAGTACATCTGCTCTCTCACTCGAAGAGCAGAGTCCCTGGCAACCCCAGAGACGGAATGCCTGCTATATGCCACTTTCTGGTTTCGTCCAATCCTCTCCGAGCTCATTGTGGCAGCCAGAGAGAGTGCAGAGGTGAACCGAAAACGTGCCCCCAGTGGCCCTGTCAAAGTTGTCGTCACGAACCAGCCCCACTCGCGGCGTCACACTGGGGTTGACCTGGTTAGTGGTACTACGGCCTTATTGGCGTGGTTTCCGGCGAGCTGGGCCAGCAAGATTGCGCCATGTTTCTTAGGAGAAGCCGGCGGTAACACCCAAGCCCCACAGGAGGTTTCCTTCTCCTGTCCCCATCGAGTATTTGAGGGGTTGCAGAGAGAAGCGGCTGATCAAGTCTTGCAGGCGGTTAAATTTACTGACAAGAACGTTCCAGGATTGAGCCTGGCCTTGGATGAGGAATTTCAAGCAGCTGACTGCTTTTCAGAACTCGCCCGAGGATACACACAAGGGGTAGTTGACCCCTATATAATGATGGGCCTGCAACCCACTGGACCCACCAGAGTCAACCTGGAAGTAATTGTACCATCCCCCAAAGGACTTACGCCTGAAATGTGGAAGCAGACAGCCACTTTGTGCCCGCTTGAGTGGCCGTCCAACTATAGCCTTCTGAGATTGTGGCACACGCCCAAAAGTTTCCACCAATATGCTGCACAACTCAAGCAACAAGTACAGCATCAACATATGTTCACTCACTGGGAAGTCAACCGCGCTAAGTTAGCCAGCAGAGTGCTGTTCCAACGACCAGCTTATAATCTACCGGAAACGATTCTGCAACAGCACGTGCGAGAGCGCGTATTCCCTGATCGGAAACTACGCAAGAGAGCACCTGATAATGACGTAGCTGCTTTCGAAACCAAATGCAACGAAGTACGTCGCTTGGCTGCAACGAATGAAGCAGAGAACCCTGTCTCCTTTGCCATTGGGAATAGCTGGAATGATACTCTCCGAGCAGACAAACACCACCACCTTGAATACGCTCGAACTCTTCGAAGAAGATGAAAGCCTTATTTCACTGAAACAAGCAAACTTTTTGTTAAAGCCAAACATTTGGCTTCAAACAAAAAGAGGTTACACTGACTTGTAACTTTATCACCTAAAACAGTTTCCTTTAAGTAACTTGGAAGTTCTGACTGTTCTGAACTATGAGGATACTCAGTTCCTTTTTATGCATTGGAATTTCAGAAGCTTGTTTTTAAAACAACTCAACAAAACTTCAATGCTCTTTCACTTTCACAGGATGTCCTCTTGTTTACAACAAACAAATCTTGTTCGTTGCGTTCACTTGCATGAAACATGTCACATGCCAAGTATCCATTCTCCGCAACATCCCGTTTCAAGGTGTGGGAGGGTTGGGTTTCCTCAAACAATTTTTCATGAGGAATCGAAAATTGCATGGGGGTATGTTTGTTCCACTTTGTTTGTTTGTTTTTTCAGTGGTTCATTTACCCTGAACTTCATTCAAATCTTTCGGTTGGCCAAACTTGCACACCAAACAACGGTGCCGCGTAGCTGCTGCCTTGCCGTATGGTGTGATGGCCTCCAGCGTTGAGTTGTTTCGAACTCCACTTGCACTGTGATTTGAGTACAGCAGCATGAGCAAATTTGAACTTCAGTTTGCAAAGGCTTGGAGTGAACTACCAGTTGCATGTCCTGTCGTTTTACCCTGGGAAGCCAGTTGCTGGAAACAGATTGTAGGCCGTAAGAGCTTGGTTGAGACAAAGTCTACAGGTTTCAAACGACCATTACCACCACCTGTTTTCCATGTTAGTTCTCCTGTGGAGCAGTTGGAGCCTACGAAACGGCAAAGGCCTCAGAGTGACAATGCAACTTCTTGGCAACAAATTGTGAAGTCAAGCATTGAAGAATCATGGACAGAAATGAGGGATGCGCAATTCCAGACAGCGCTTAGAAGGTGGCTTGACGTCATCATGCAGTTGCCTGACACCTGTTTAGTTGTCGCACAGTTGAAGCAGTTGAAAGACGTTTCTAGCCAACTGAGAATGATGAGAGATCTGTTTGTGAAGAAAGCACCTCAGACCCTTCTCAAACGATGTCATTCTTTTCTACGTTTTGTGCAGTATTTGAAAGATGCTGGTGAGTTTTTTCCTGGCACAGAGAATGGACTCTATATGTTCCTCTGCAACTTGCGTGAGTCGGGAGCCCCCACTTCGAACATGCAAAGCATCATGCAGTCATTGAACTTTGCACAGCATGTCATTGGACTGCCAGAGTTGATGCCCTTGACGTTGTCCAAAAGATGTCTTGGTTCAGTTGGAAAGCGGAATGAGGGACCAAAGCGGCAGGCTTCTCCTTTCAAGTTGGTCGAGATCTTATCGCTGCATGAGGTGTTGCATGACAGTTCAGAAGACCTTTGGACAAGAGTTTTTGTTGGCACAGTGCTCATGGCTATTTACAGTCGAAGTCGCTGGACAGACATGCAACATGCGGAATATCTGGAATTAGACGTTGACATGTTTGGAGATGTTGCCTTTGCCGAACTTAAAATCACCAACCACAAATGTCAAGAGTCAACTGCTTCAGAAACATCTTCTTGTGCGCCGTTGCACCTGGGTTGGGTGTCAGTGAACAGCCTTGGATAGCTGAGTGGGTGAACGTCAGAAACTTGCTCGGCATCAATTTCAGTGCTGGGCATCCAACTCTGCCGGCGCCTGACTCAGAGGGATCCCCAACTAAGAGACCGTTGGGTACAGATGAAATGAAGAGGTGGGTGCGCCTAGTCTTGGAAAGCAGAGGACACAGCCTTGTTGACAGACGTTTGACGTCGCACAGTTGCAAATGCACCGTTTTGAGCTGGCTTGCGAAACATGGAGATGAATGGACAGACCGCATGGCTTTGGGTGGTCATGTTTCCTTCATGAAGTCCACAGTCATATACAGCAGGGATGCGATGGCACGTCCCCTCCGCGTCTTGGAGGCCTTGCTTTCAGAAATCAGAATGAAACACTTCTTGCCAGATGAAACAAGAAGTGGAAGGTTCAGAAGGACTTCACAACATGAGTTTGGCGACTTGCGCAACAGTGAGCTGGACCCCTCAGGTGAGATCAATCCACATGAGTGGACAGTGGTGCGTCCATCACTCTCTGATGGATCACATCCGACCACCTCGTGCAGGCCTACGATGGAGCAATTGGCACCGGTGACTGCCTGTGCTGATGTGGTAGAGATTGCAAGCAGTGATGACGGTGAGATCAAATGTGAGCAATCTGACACGTCAGATGGTTCAGATGCCCTGACGACCTCGTCGAGCGAAGATGAGGCTGGTGCAAGTTACACTGGAGCTGCAAGACCAATGAGGCTCCCAACAGTGCCAGACAGCTTGAAGCTTGTGCAGCACGTCAAGTACAGAACCTTGCACCTGATGGAGGCCCAGAACTTTAGAATCATGCTTTGCGGACGCACTGCAATCGAAGGGCGGTACGAGACGGCCACAGCAGCTCGTTTTGACACTCCGTGCTGCCACACGTGCTGGAGGCACAAGCCTGAGTATGAGTGCTAGGAAAGAAAAAACAGGTGCGTTTGTTTTCATTGACTCGTCAGATGTCAATCATTCAGTCACAGCACATTGCAGTGATTTCAGCATTCAATTTCCATCTTGTGCACTTTCAGGACGTATGCAAATGGAAATCAGGGGAAAACATGGCAAGCCATCCTCTTTCACATTTGCGCATCACATGTCCTTTTGTTGCACTTCAATTTATTCAACCTTCAGTTGAACTTTGATGGTCATTGATTATTTTGTGCTGAATGTCATTCACCCTCTTTAATTTTGAGGGATCTTCTGACCGGGTCTCAACCGTTGGAACAGTCTGTGTTTCAATGGCATCCGAGATCAAGTGTCATTTTGACTGAAACAGCTTGGTCAATGTGTGAGACATTCAAAGCATCTAATGCTTATGACAGCACTCAGGCACCTTCTTGCGTTTATTGTATGTCACCAATGTTGGCTTCATAAATATCAGGTTGAGATGAGTTGACACCAAGATCTCATCACATTTCGCAATGGCAATGATTTTAAACCTCCGGTTTTTTTCCAATAGACATATAACAAATAGTTGCCCTTCAGTGAACCATGGCCCTTGTCGATTCAACTGCCTCATTTGAGAAGCGGTGCAACGAGCTCCAAGAGACATTGCATAGCGTTTTTCAGGATGCTGGCATCACAACGTTCTCTGCTTTAGCGTTTGCAGTGGGCACACCACAGAGTGCACCTTCAGATGATGACATGCAGAGGTTTGCAGATCGCCTCATGGGCGGCCCAGCTTCACTAGCAGAGCTCTCACTAGTGAAGCGATTGCATTTCGAAGCAGTGACGTTGGTCATGGTTGACATTCAGAAGCAATCGGCTTCGCAAGACTTGTCGGAACCTGGACGCAGCCTTCCCTTTGTTGAAAAACAGAGACGCTTGATGGTGCAGCAGGAGCGCATAACAGGGATAAGTCACAAGCACGAGCAACAAGCAGCTCATGCATTGATAGACGCTTGCTTTCAGATGGTGGAGAGCGGATCGCTGATTTACATTGCCCCTTCCAAATGTGGGTCAAGAGACCAAGAAATCCAGCAGGATGCCAAAGCCAAACAAAAGCAGCTTGTGACGATCGAGCAGGGAGCATTGAAGACCATTGCTTCTCCTACTTTGCCTACAGTAGACATTGGAACGGAATTGAAATTGATGTACGCGCTGCAAAGGCGTGGATTGGCGTTTGACGTCGTTTCCCTGATGTCTTGGGAAACCCATTCGGAGTGGGTCAACAAACTCTTCAGGGCCCTCATGTCAGATGCCATCCCGAACTTCAGCCCCATCTCCTTGGACCAACTCCTACGTGCAGACCAAGAATTATTTCTTTTGCTTGCAGCGGAATACACAGGGTCTTTGAAGCCTGGAGCTCCTGATGCAGATCCTCCACTTGACCAAGAGGTTAGACGTTTGATGAATGATCCCCGGATCAATGTGCACCTGACTCCAATTCAGAAGATTGAAAAAAGGTCGGGAAATCCGCCTCCCAACCAAAGCAATGCACCGACAAGGAACAACAGCAACAAGCGACAAAGGGTCGAGGGTCCAAAGACTCCCAGCCAGGTGCCGACCGAGCTACAGGGCCTTCACTTGAAGACTAAAGAGGGTAAGCCAATCTGTTGGCATCGAAACCTGAAACGAGGGTGCAAGAACGCCACAAAGAATGGAAGATGCAGGTTCGGATTCCATACCTGCATGCGTTGTCTCAAACCAGGTCACGGAGCTTCGGAGTGTCATGCTGAAAAAGCCTCGTGACTACACAAAAAAGCTAGGAGCAGAAGTCCAAGACTACAAGAGGTTAAGCCCCTTGTCAAGTCCAACTCAACTCAGTGTACAGACTTGCATTTTTCTTCAGACTCCTCACCAAAAGCGGGGAGCAGCCAAACAATCGAGGGTTCTTTCACTGAATTTGTCAGCGAAGAAACTGTAGTTCAAGCAAAAGGACGCCTCGAGTCTTCAGCTGAGTTTGTTAGTGAAGACAATTCAATTAACTCTAAACAGTCCTGCCTCATTTTGGAAATTTTTGCTGGAAGCTGTAGGCTCTCAAAAGCATGCAAACAAGCTGGCTTTCGAGTAACTGCAGTTGACAAAATTGAAGACAGGGCCGAAAGTTTTCCTATTTATCAATGTGATGTCACAAATTCAGCAGAAAGAACACTACTGCTGCAATACATTGAAGCTGAAAAAGAGGAATTGCTACACATTCATTTCGCTCCTAGCTGCGGCACCGCCTCACGCGCCAGAGAGAAGGCACCAGGGCCTCCCCCGTTGAGATCAGATGTCCACCCAGATGGATTACCAGACTTGAAAGAAAGTGACAAACAACGGGTGGAAGCTGCAAACGAAAGTTATCGTGCAATGATCACCATAGCAATGTTTGCCATCTCTCTTGGGATTAGCATCAGCGTGGAAAATCCCAAAAATTCACTGTTTTGGAAATGCTCATTTGTTTTACTCTTTTTGGAATGGCTGCCGCAATATCATATTTGTGAGTTCCAACATTGCATGCATGGCGGACGTCGCAACAAGTTCACTCACTGGATGAGCTGCAACCCTCGCAATTTAACAGTTGACATGTTTCAATCGTTGCACCTCCTTTGCGATCAAAAACATCAGCATGCGAGTTGGGCACCTTACATTGATCAAAATGGTCGACAAGTTTTCCCGACAGCCAGTGAAGCAGCCTACCCAGAGTTGCTGTGTACACGAGTGGCCTGCATCCTCAAGGCAGAAGCCTTGAAAGCTGGGTTCGCTTTCCCCACCACTTTAGCTGACCAATTGGAAGTGGAACCGCATGCTGCAAAGAGACAGATTTTTACCACCCAACCTCGAGGGAAGAGATTGAGACCACTGGTTTCTGAATTTCAAGCGTACAAATCACTTATTTTTCCACTGAATGCGGAGCCAACCATACAACAGTTTTTACAAACGTTGCCAAAAAGATCAAGGATTTGTCATCGTACTCTCACTGAAGGGGGTTTTTTCTGGGATGACAATCTGGCCAAAGAAGCCGAACTAGTTGCACACCACAGTTGGGAAGATGGGCAACCAGGAGAAATTTTACATTTTGGAATTCCGAAGGAACCACATGATTTCATTGCTGATGCAACAGCCAAAGGCCACCCCAGAGACATCATTGCGAAAGTGCCACCTAATGTCAAGGTCCTGTTGAAAGAGCTAGCGGGTGGAGATACGCGCAGGCGTTTTGCCAAAAGAGCGGCCTTCATGAAGCGTTGGCTTAAAAGATCTCTGGAACTCAAGGACAAGGAGTATGAGCTCCATCGACAGCTACCAAAACACCTGCAAAAGATTCTTCATGGGAAACGCTTGCTTTTATTTAAAGAAATCTTGATGGACCTGAACTACAGTGATGCTGCTGTGGTAGATGACATTATTTCTGGTTTTCGACTCACTGGATGGGCACCAAAGACTGGCGTTTTTGACCAAGATGTCAGACGGCCTCAACTTACAATTGATCAACTGCAGAAAATGGCCCCTGGTATCAACGCCAGCATTCAACGTGCCGTTGACAACATGCAGGTTGACCAGACCACCGAGCACGTTTGGAAAGAGACATGGTTGGAGGTAGAGAAGGGGTGGTTGAGCCCTGCCACAACGTCCACGGGTTGCTCGGTTGCCAAACGTTTTGGATTACAACAGGGCTCAAAGATACGAATGATCGATGACCTTAGCATCAGCAAGGTCAACCACACGTACGGGCTGAGAGAAAGATTGAGAGTGCAAGCTGTGGATGAGTTGTGTGCATACCTTGCAGTGATGATGGATGAGACAGAAGCAGCTGCCATGCCTAAGATCAAAGGGCGCACTTTCGATTTGAAATCTGCGTACAAACAATATGGAGTAGATGCATGGCACAGCGACTTCTTACAGATTTGTGTTCAAAACCCTGAGGGTGGACACGGCTTGTTCAATGTGCATGCGCTCCCTTTCGGCGCAACTGGGAGTGTCACTGGCTTCCTACGAATCTCCAACGCACTTGCCTACATAGGCCACCACGGCTTGGATCTGATTTGGTCAGCCTTTTTTGACGATTATACTGTCATCTGTGATTCTGAAGAAGATTGTAACGTCACCTTCTACGTGGAATCCTTATTCAAACTGTTGGGTATAGCATTTGCTTCCGAAGGTGACAAAGCTCCGCCTTTCCAGGAGAAGTTCAAATCACTGGGTCTCGAATTTGATTTAGAGACATTGTCACAGGGCACTTTCCTGCTTCAACACACAGCCAGCAGACGCCAAGAGTTGGTGAACACAGTAACATCAATGCTGGAACGGCCAGGAGTTTCTCCCAAAGAGCTTGAGCGCTTACATGGACGCCTAGTCTGGTTCGGTTCATTTGTTTTTGGAAGGTTGATGAATCAGGCCGTCAAATCCATTTCGACTGCATGCAGATCTACTGAGAAGACAGTCGCTTTAAACAGCTCACTAAGGGAAGCTCTTGTGAGTGTACGAGACTTGGTGCTACACAGCAAACCTCTGGAGATCAGCAGGTCACTCTGCAAGACCTGGACAATATTTACCGATGGTGCCTTTGAACCGGGCTCAAATCACCCAGCGACTGTGGGGGGTGTTCTCATCAGCCCGAGTGGCGTGGCTCTACAATGTTTTGGCGAATATCTGAACGAAACCCTGGTGGGTGAACTGCTCACCGAGTCCCAACACCCTATATATGAACTCGAGGTACTGCCACTGTTACTTGCCACACAAGCCTGGAGTCATTTCATATCTGGATCACCAGTCGTTTATTTTCTGGATAACGATGCAGCACGATCGGCATACATCCAAGGTGTTGGAGCTACCAATTTTGCCAGAAGCTTCACCCAAAAATTTGTATGCCTTGAAAGTGCCCTAAAAATTCTTCCCTGGTTCGGGAGAGTGCCAAGCCACAGCAACATATCGGATGGACCGTCGCGACTTGACTTTAGCAATCCCCTCTTAAAACAGTGCACTCGCATTCGACTCCACTTTCCAGCACACTTCAATCAAATGGGGCTGGCTTCGGGTGTACTGGAGAAACCAAACTGAAACATCAGTTCTCCGGCGAACAATCCTGAGACCGTTCCCCAGAGCTTCAATGAAAAAGGAGTGCATCAGCTGGATTCATCGGATGTCAGTTTGAGTTGCTTGTGTTTTCTGATTTGCTGTCTTGTCACGTGCGACGACGTAACCCGAACATAGCGCGGCGTGTTATATGTATATATATATATATACATATGCCCCTCCACATATTAGTTTTATATGTTTCTTGTTTACAACAGATTATGTCAGAACTATTCAACAGAAACGCTTCTGTGTGCCGCACTGGCAGTGTAACCGGTTTGTGGAAGAAGGGAAATAAGCTCGAACTCTTCGAAGAAGATGAAAGCCTTATTTCACTGAAACAAGCAAACTTTTTGTTAAAGCCAAACATTTGGCTTCAAACAAAAAGAGGTTACACTGACTTGTAACTTTATCACCTAAAACAGTTTCCTTTAAGTAACTTGGAAGTTCTGACTGTTCTGAACTATGAGGATACTCAGTTCCTTTTTATGCATTGGAATTTCAGAAGCTTGTTTTTAAAACAACTCAACAAAAACTTCAATGCTCTTTCACTTTCACAGGATGTCCTCTTGTTTACAACAAACAAATCCTGTTCGTTGCGTTCACTTGCATGAAACATGTCACATGCCAAGTATCCATTCTCCGCAACATCCCGTTTCAAGGTGTGGGAGGGTTGGGTTTCCTCAAACAATTTTTCATGAGGAATCGAAAATTCCCGCCCATTCTATTTTTCCCACCCTTTTCTTTTCTCATCCTCACGTTTCACTTCTTTTTTGCCTCGTACTGGAGAAACCAAACTGAAACATCAGTTCTCCGGCGAACAATCCTGAGACCGTTCCCCAGAGCTTCAATGAAAAAGGAGTGCATCAGCTGGATTCATCGGATGTCAGTTTGAGTTGCTTGTGTTTTCTGATTTGCTGTCTTGTCACGTGCGACGACGTAACCCGAACATAGCGCGGCGTGTTATATGTATATATATATATACATATGCCCCTCCACATATTAGTTTTATATGTTTCTTGTTTACAACAGATTATGTCAGAACTATTCAACAGAAACGCTTCTGTGTGCCGCACTGGCAGTGTAACCGGTTTGTGGAAGAAGGGAAATAAACTACACGGAGTCAGACATAGCCTTCTTTCTTCCTCCTCCTCCACTTGCTCCTGGGTCGCACCCCTCGCACCACCTCGTCGTCTCTCCGGCTTAATTTTTGTTTCTCTTCTGGCCCCCCTTATCAGTTGGGTGGGGCCCTTTTTGCCCCGGCCGGGACCTAATATTGGCTCCTCAGTGTCCGGTTAGTCCCTCACCTGTTTTGTTCACTTGGGTCTTCATTTCCACTGGCGTATCTGTCCATAGACGTGACAGGTGCACTGGTGCCCTATTCTCCCAAGTGTATGTTTTGGGCTAAGTTTCTCTCTGTACTTGTGTGTCTGTCCGTAGACGTGACAGGTGCACTCGTACTCCTCTAATTCGTTTTGCTGTTTCTTGTCTTGTTTAGCTGCACGCCCCTCCTCCTTGTCTGTCTTCTGTTCGCTTCTTGCCTTACTTAGGTCAAGCGCACTTTGCTCTTCACTTGCTTTGTCTGTGCTGCCCTCAGTCTCTTTGGCTGTCTTGTGCTTCCTTGCTTGTGTTGCCCTGTGGGGCTCGTGGGTTTGTGCTGTCTTTGTGCTCCTGCTGTTTCGCCTCGTCGTCTTTCTGGTTTTTTGCGCTCCTCGCTGTGCTTGTGCGGGCCCTGTTGTTTCCTTTGTTGTCTGCCCTCCTTTGTTGTGGTTCCTGTCTCTGTCCTGTCTGCCTTCCCTCCCCCGCGAGTGGTCTTGTTTGTGCTCTGGTCCAGCCTGCACCCTGGTGTGCTGGTACCTCCCTCTGAGTATCTGGTTGCAGCTGTGACGGCTCAGTTGCCCTGCTTTCATGCTGGGAGTGTGGTTAAGCTTTGCTATCCTTCCGTCATTCGTTTCATGGCAACAAAGGCTACTGGCCCTGTGTGGGGTTTTCACCCTCTACACCATGTCACTGGTGACGTCGGGGAGCTTAGTTCGGCCATACTGAGGTATTCATCGTGATGATGATCCAGGTCCATATTAGACTCCGCTAAGCTGCACTATTGCTATTCTAATGTGATTGGTGCAGCCTTCTCCGCCCCTGTCCTCCTCTGCCTCCCCGGCTCCCCTCT
Source organism: Cladocopium goreaui (assembly GCA_947184155.2). Taxonomy (NCBI): domain Eukaryota; class Dinophyceae; order Suessiales; family Symbiodiniaceae; genus Cladocopium; species Cladocopium goreaui. Next base: position 483,267 of record CAMXCT020001180.1, on the reverse strand, counting down.
CCTGCCTGGTTGCCGCTTGGTCTTGTTGTCCGGTTGTGCTCTTGCTGGGTTTCCTTTTGCTTGTCTGTGTCTCTGATGGACCTTGCGTGCTTCCTCTGCTTATTTACTCTCCCCTGCTCTCACTCAGGCACGAATGAATGGGGATTTGTTTCAATGTACTTTCTTTGGTTATCTGGGTGTTTTTTGTTGGGTTTTTATTTGTACTGACTGGAGAGACACTGACGCAGCACTCTTGTGACCCACTAAGGTGACTCAGGACAGCCGTATCGCCTGGTGCCCGTAAAGGCCGTCTATTTGCTCTGCCTTTTTTTGCTGGCTTGACTTCTTCTTTTTAAGGGGCTGCTTTGTTAACTTGACTTTAGTTCGTTTGTTTTCTTTGGGTTCCCCTGGTATGTCCTCTGTCTGGGTACTCTTTATTGGTAGCTGAATCCAACTGAGGGGGGCGGTAGTTAGCCGGCCGATGCCATGGACCAGACTGTGCTGCAGCGAGCTTCACCGGTGCATTCCGGTGTTCCTCCCTGTAGGACAGCCTGGGGCGCCCGCGAGCAGCACAAGACTGCCAACATGGTTCGTCAATGGACAGAAAGATGTGGTAATTCTGCAGCCTGTCTACTCTCTGGGTGAGTGGCAATACAGCCGTAGTTTCGCTACGATCCTCGCCGGTACGTACTGCAACGCACTGCGGGTCCTTCAGGGACGATGACATCCTGAAATGTCCTGAACAGTTCTGTAGTTTGTATTCCTTGCGAACCTGCTTTTCGAACGCTACACTGCCTACGACAGCACATGTATGGTGGCACTAGCAAAGACAGTTTTACAGATACAAGCGTTTTCTGCATGTGGCTCAGCTTTGCGAATACTGCCAAGAAAGTCGCTGACTGAGACCAATACAATGGATGGCTGCATTTTCCCCTATGAAACTAGGGGCGTGCCCCCCCTTATTAATTTGTTTGTCGGCGATGGCATGTTTGGAAGCCTATCCCTGGCCTACTATGCTTCCCCTTTGTCATCACTGGCCCCCCCTTTAAGGGGGGATCTGATTTCATTACACCTTGGATTCGAGATCGCGGCTGACAGTCAAGAGGATGACTATTATGTCCATGAAGGCCCATGACGAGTTGATCTGAGAGGACTCTGAGAGAGATTTCATCGTAGCCCTGCTTTCGTGTACAGCTTGGCTCATGCTAGGGTTAACTCCCGAGCTATGGTCTTCATGTCTGCCTGGACAGCTGTGATCCATAATTCATTTTGCATGTTTTTGATAGTGATGCAGTGGATATGCCACTGCGTCCAATGGCAAATCGATTCGGTGGGTGTTTTTGTTTGGGCTCTGGCCCCGTTTTTTGGGTTTTGTTGTGTTTTCTGCTGTTTGCTTCGCTGTTTCCGCTGGCGAAACGCAAGTCTGGCTGGGGGATTTGCGGGTCGTCGTTTTTTTTTTTTGTTTGGTTGTGGTTTTCGGTTTTGTTGCTTCAATCGATTTGCCGATTCCAAGGACCCTTTGTCCTTGTACAGTGTATTTCCTGCTTACTCTCATGTAAGGACCGAGCCATTAGCGCGACATCGGCCACACTCGGAAAAAAAAAACGTCTTAAATTGGGCAATATTGTTCGGTTGTATCTCTATTGTTTTTTTTTAAACAAAGGAAAAGGGGGGGCACATGGGAGACCCATGGCTGGCCTGTCGAACCGTGCAATGCAAGCTGCATGGCTTGTCCCCCCCCCAGGTTTTTCTGGTGGGTGGTAGTAGACTAGAACGATGTCAAAGTACATCTCGCTATGGCACCTGTTGCTGTTATGCTCAATCTTCGCGCTGATGCATTGGCAGCAGCTTACCACGGAAATAGCCAACGTGGGAGACCCACGACTGATAGCAGAACAGCCTACTGCCCGTCACCAACTGGTGCTACAGCTGTCCAATTGACGCAGCCTGCCACTGCTGTCATCTCCTCCCTGTTTGCCTGCTGGCTTGCAATGGAAGACGCTGCTGTCAACCGCTTGGCAACATCAATTACTCAACTGACTCTGTGCCAAGTCACTACAGACGAGATTGATGCTGCTACCAAACTTCTCGACAAGGCATGTCAAACTCCGAGCTATCCCAGACATCCCACCTCAGAGAATCACTGACCTTGAGACGGCCATACGGCAACTACGTCAATTGAGCTGCATTCTGGACAGTTGCACAATTTCTGCCAGCTACGAAGTTAGTCAGGCGCAAAAAGCACTGCTGCTCATGCCGCGTACAGCCAAAGGTGCAAGCACATCATCCGATGAATTGAACGCACAGGTGTCACTGCCAACAGATGATGAATATCATGTGTTTCAGGATCAAGATCAACTCCAAGAGCACTAGAGTACTGCTCAAGGATGATGATGATTGGAAAAGAACTACTGAGCGGATTCTGAGAGGGGTATGGCGATGTCTGTGATGTGTTTTCGGTTCTGCCTTTGCTTTACCTGCTATACCAATACAAGCGATAATACAGGATATCACGCTTACTCATTACCGATGTTGCATAACTGGTCTGCCGGCCACTTTTCCCCTTCTCGGATTGTTTTGTGCTCTGTGTTTTGGCTTATTTTGCTTGTGTGTTTTTTCTTTGGTTTGGTTTTGTTTTTCGGTTTTTGTTATGTGACGGAATTGTGACGGCATTTTGGACTATGTATCGGTCCACCACCAGTTTACTTTTGCGGCCACTCAATAAGCAGACGGCCATCTTTGCGTCAATTAATTAATTCACTCATCTCTGCAACATGCAATCGAACATGTTGAACGACCTGGCGAAAGCCAAGAGGCGTCGGACGGAAAAAAAAAGTCGAGATGCCCCTGCGTAAGCCCTTGATTCCATAGGCGAGGGTAGCTAGTACTTGCGCCATGCCTTAACCCTGTTATGTCCAAGGGGGAAACAACTATGGTGAGAGATTTGTGGACCTGGTCAACCCGACTGATTCGCCCCAAGCAATCTTCTGTGTCTTCGGTAGGGGATCCGTCAGCATAAAAGTGGCCATTAAGAAACCCTGTGCTGGGCTGTGCAACTATGGCTACTGCAGCAGTGCCTCCTGCCGAGTTAGCGATGGTTTCTACGCGAAGCGTTCGGGAATAGGTCTTTTTGATGGTAGATCTGTTGAGGTTGTTCTTGCTGTCGTTATGACAAAGAGGCCGTTGGAAAAACTGGTGCTGCCTTCGAAGTCTGCAATAACATGCGAGACTAGTGTGTTTAGATCAGCTGCCACAAGTCCGTTAATTCTCGCCTCAGGTCCCACAGTACAAACTGATAGCCTGGTGGTCGTTCGGGAATGCCTCCAGATGCGAAGCTGCCAAGTTCCCATAGGTTGCCCATTACTCGGCACAAGGGGTTTGCTTTTTGGTTTTGGTGTTTGGTTTTTTGTTTGTTTTGTTTGGTGGTGACTTCGTGACGGCCTACTGGACTGCACTCAGGTCCTTTACCAGTTCACTCTTGAGGCCCCTCAATCGGCAGACGGCCATGTGTATGCGCTAATTAACCCATGAAATCTAATTTGCAACATGCAATTGAACGTGTTGAACGACCTGGCGGAAGCCATGAAGGCGTTGGGCGGAAAAAATGCCCATTACTCGGCACAAGTCAGGGTATCTTACTGCCACACTGAGTGGTACGTTACTGGGCTAACACGACGCGGCGTTGTCGTTGCGACGCGGCGTTGTCGTTGTTTGCTTCGAAGTGACTATGAGTGAGTTGTTATGCCTATCGGCTTGCGCCATGTGATCTCGGGGATCCTGGCTGGGGGGATCCCTGGTTTCCGCATGGTGCTTTTGTTGCTTCACTCGCCTTCTGGTATGGCCTGGTGATTTTTTGGGTTCTTCCGTTTGTTTTTGTTGCCATACCATGTCGAGACGATACAATGCTATCATCTCTTGCATGAATTAGCCCATGAACTGGCACCTGTCACACCTTGGTTCGGCGGTTTTGTTTTGTGTTGGTGTTTTTTGTTTGCTTTGTTTTGGTGGGTTTGCTTTTGGTTGGTGTTTGGTTTTTTTGGTGGTGACTTCATTACGGCCCTCTGGCCTGTAACAGTTCACTTTTGTTGGCCTCTCAATCAGCGGACGGCCATGTGTATGCGGTAATTAAGTCTTGCAGCCCAATTTGCAACATGCAATTGAACGTGTTGAACGGCCTGGCGGAAGCCATGAAGGCGTTGGACGGAAAAAAAACGTTTCTGGGCTAACACGCGAACTGGAGGGAAGCTGCTGTGTGACAATTTAGTTCCGCTTGTATCTCACCTGCCATTGGGAGTAGGGTTTCGACATGTTGCAACATCAAAGCGAGGCGGATCAAGGAGCGGCTGAAATTGACTGTGGTGCCTTCGAGGAACTGTGGATCAACAATCCGCGGGAGTTGGGCTACCTCTTGAGGTGTGGCTGTGCGGAACTGTGCAGGGAGGCCTGGGAGTACCGAGTTGATTGCATTAAGGTCATTCGCATCTGGTTGCGTTAACTGATCTGTCCAGACATTACCTAAGACATGTGTCCCCCTGTCTAGGATACTCTTTACCAGGTGAAGGCCCTCATTGGATGTGTTTGCCAGGAGCTTCGCCATGGCTTCGGCCAGGGTTGACGGCATGAAATATCTCCTGTTGCTTCTAAGGCGTGTTAGTTGGCAAGGAGTAACTGTCGGGACCGTTTCGCATTGGGTGCTGCACGAGCAAGGCTACCTGGGGTCTGTTGTGCATCTCCAGTCCACAGTATGAGGGGCTGAGTCCGAAGAAGGCTGATTGTGGCAATCTCTCGGTCAGTTCCGTACTGTTGGCCTTCATCAATTACCATCAGGGAAAGGTCTTGCATAAAGCCACCCATGGTTGACCACTGCATGGTGAGATCTTGACTAACTGTGCCACCTGTGGCCATGACAAGTTGACACTTTCCGAGCATCTGCCTTCGTTCTCTTGGGTTGATGTCGAATTTCGTGTAGGAATAGCTGGATTTGTTCCTTTCTTGGTCACCGACAAGTCTCCCGAGTCGCTTAAGCACCGCCTCTGTGTGTAAAAGCGTTTGTGTGTAAAAGCGTCTGTGTGTAAAAGTGTTAGTGTCTAAAAGCGCCTGTGTGTAAAAGTGTCTGTGTGTAAAAGTGATGTGTGTAAAAGTGTCTGTGTGTGAAAGCGTCTGTATGTGTAAAAGTGTCTGTGTGTAAAAGCTTCTGTGTGTAAAAGTTTTTGTGTGTAAAAGCGTCTGTGTAAAAGCTTCTGTGTGTAAAAGCTTCTGTGCGTAAAAGCTTTTGTGTGTAAAAGCGTCTGTGTAAAAGCTTCTGTGTGTAGAAGCGTCTGTATGTAAAAGTGTTTTCATGTAAAAGTGTTTGCGTGTAAAGCGTCAGGGCGTAAAGCGTCTGTGTGTAAAGGAGTCTGTGTGTACAAGCCTATGTGTGTAAAAGCGTCTGTGTGTAAAAGCTTCCGTGTTTAAAAATGTCTGTGCGCAAAAGCTTTTCGTATGTAAAAGTGTCTCTGTCTAAAAGCATGTTGGGACTCCTCCCAAGGGGAGGATACAAACCTTATTCCTAAAAACAAAAATTTTGGTGAAACCAAAATTAGCCACGTGCGTTTTACCTACTCAGTTGTTTTGACAACGTGAGTGTGCGTTTTTATTTAAATGTCTTGTTTTGTGAAACAGACAAACCAAAACAAATCTGAATCAAATATGTCAATGACACATGTTGATTCTATGTTTTCCGATATATTTTGGCTCAAGGGAGGGCGTGGTGGGAGATGCTTTGTTCATCTAACTTAGCAAGAGCAGGGGGGTCATTGTTTGAGATGGCCTATGATGTGCTTGAAGAACTCCGAGATGAAGGATTTCAGGTGTTAGAAGCTCAAGTTGCTGTTTTAGAAGCACAGGCAGCAGCAAAAATTGGCTCTTGAGATGGAACTTTCAGAAAGCATGCAACGTGAAACTGAGATTGCAAACGACATGGACAGACCTTCAGTTGGACAGCTTAATGCAATGCCTGGGTTGTCACATGATGTTCATATTTTTTCAGCATGTCCTTTGACGACAGTGATGCTCGATCATGGAGGTCTCACAGTGCAGATGCAACTGCTACGGTGATTCCAGGGTATTCGACTGAAAACACTTTTGGCTTTGCTCGCGTGGCACTCCAACCTGAAGGTGTAAAACTTTTTGGAAAACTGGTTTCTGGAATGACTTCATGAACCCGGACAGAGTTTTCTTAGTCTTTTTGATGGCAATTTCAAGCGGCCGTTTGACAACACCTTTGAAGGAACTTCAGGAGAGGTGGCCGAGACAGTTGAAAGGAAACCCAAAACGTTGCAACAATCAGCGACCTTCATGGATCATGTTCGTGATGTCCCAGTTGAAAGTTGGGAAGATCAACGTGATGCAGAATGGCAAGTAGCTATTTTCAAGTGGCATACGATGTTGTATGTTTGGGGCCCCAAAGTTACATTGGTTGGACAGATGATGGCGCTGGAAGGTTTTGGAGCACAAGCTCAACTACTGGTCGACAATTTTTGCAATAGGGCTCCTTCAACAGTCATGTAGCGTTGCCGCAGCATGTCCTGCATGACAAACTACTTCATTGCACGGGGTCGCTTTTTCCTTGTGATGCATCTCAGGTGCATGAGTTCATGTGTGTTGAACGCAGTGTTGGGGCACCTTCCAGCTGGTTGAGAGGGTTCATAGAGGCTTTGACATTCTGTAGACATGTCCTTGGCGTTGCAGAGTTTGACAGGGTTACAACAAGCCGACGTTGTCAGGGTGTTGCAGCCTTAGACGCGGATCAGAAGTTGGAGCAGTCCGAACCACGGTCTGTTAAACAAATGGCATACTGCACGGTGTTCCTTTTTAAGACCATGAAATTTGGAACAGAGCTTTTATTGGTATGTTGCTGTTTTGCGTGTAAGCACGCTCAAGACGGTCCGACGCTCAGCATGGTGAGGAACTACTGAAGATGTGACGGCAGTGGTGCATGTGCACGCATAGAAGTATCAACTGGAGTTCACAGACAGCAAAATCTTTGCCGTTGCGTCACATGTACTTCCCGTTGGTAGCACCTTGTGGAGGGGTCACCGCAGGAAACTGGGTAACGAATGGTGCTGGGTACGCAGAAAACTTGGCATACATGATTTGTCAGTTTACCCTTTTGATGCCAGCTCCGAATGACCAGAGGGAAGCTACTGTGCGGCCCTTATCAACCTCAGAAGCGGGCAGCTGGACGCGTGACTTGTTAAAGGCTGACAATGCAGACAAAAGTCAATGGTTTTTGTCACACTCATGAAAGCGATGTGCCTCAGCTACGCAGTTAATCGAGGACTGCCATTTGAGGACCGCCTTTGCTTGGGTTACCACACACATTGCTTGAACATGGCATTAATGTATTCAAGAGATGGTACGTCGAGACCCTTGCGAGTCTTGAGACACTTTTGAGGGAGATACGTTTAAAACGATTTGACCCCAACGACACTCGAAGTGGTCGGCTCAGTCAACTTCAAAACTTGAAGCTGATGAAAAGTCAGAAGTGTTTGAACATGTTGACAGAGTTGAATTGGTTTCATAAGTGAGTTCGGAGAATTTTCTTCCAGTGCCAGAGGCAGGTGATGCAGGTGAGAGTTGGATGTAGTGATCATGCAACCACAGGCTCGGAAAGCGAGTCGGATGTGGAGACAACGGTCCTGCCTTGAGTGTCCTACAAGGATCTCATCGAAGATTCCAATACTGACATGCCCCAGGCGCCGGAAGTCACAAGACTACATCAGCATGTAAAGTTGAAGACTCTACATTCGATGCAAAACGAAAACCGTGTGGTTTTCCTTTGTGGCAGAAAAAACAGTCACCTGTACGGAGTTGCAGAGGGACGTCACCAGTTTGACACTCCCAAGTGCAGACAGTGTTTTCGTGCAGAGCTCGACTGACGAAGATGAGAGCTGAAAACTTTTGGCAGCCATCATTTGTCGTGTCCACCATGTTTGAGTTTTTCTGCAACAATTGATGATGTATCAATTTTTCAAAGACATGTGATACACGGGCAGCATGTGCGGGAAACTCCACAAAACATGCGTGCAGTGACATACATGTTTGTAGCGGAAAAACATTGCTTGAGGTTGCAAACTGAGGGACTCAAGTGTCGGAATCACTCAGTGGTGATCGGCAGTGAGAGGCTCACAGCTGACGTGTGATAGGACATGTTTGCATGATTTGCGCTTCGAAATGTCATTTGCAGATTTCATTTTTATTTTTCAGTTGTGCCAACACCCACAACGATTGTTAAAAGAAACAAGACTTGACACGACAATGCATAGCTTTGAGAGACTTTTGCATTGGACGTTTGAGCGCCCGACAGGGGCATAGGCAGTTCGGTCAGAACCGGCGCAATGGCACTGGTAGATTCCGAAGCTGCATTTGCAAGTCATTGCGATGCCGTAGACAGGAGTCATGAGTTGCGCAATCTTTGCGTAGCAGCAGAGCTCACGACTTTCATGAGAATGGCTTTTGCAATCGGCACTCCACAGGTGCCAGCAACTGACGAGGCTTTTAGGATCTTTGCCACTGAACTCAATGGCGGGGTTGAGCCGTCTCTGACATTAATGTCCCTCCTTAGGAGACTGCATTTTGAGGCGGTCACCATGGTGGTTGCGCATCTGAAGACAAACGTAGTGACAGATGCGAGCACGGAAGGAGGCAGGAAACTTCCACCGGTTGAGAAGGTGGCTAGGTTGAATGACCAACAAGCACGACTACGGGGCATCAACATAAAGGGCGAGCTACAGCCGTCCTATGCGTTGGTTGACATTGTAGCTGGAATTTTCGACAGTGGGTCAATCATATGGGTGCCGCCTAGCAAGTGCACCAAGAGAGATGCAGAGGTACAACAGACCTTGAAGGAGAAGCCAACGACGTTAACGTTGGAACAACAGACATTGAAACTTAGCACCGCCGACCCGAAGTTGAAGGCGGACACATCAAATGAACTTTTGATGCAATGGGCATTGCAGAGAAGGGGACTGGCATTTGACCAGTGCAAGTTGATTTCGAATGACATCCACGAACGTTGGGTAAACATGCTTCTCATGCAACTGACCAGGGAAGCTCCAAGTGGATATGCCAAGGTCAACATGGAGCAGATCTTGCGCGCCGACAGAGAACTATTTACAGTTATGGCGCAGGAGCACAGTGGACCCTTTTTGAACGGGCCTAAGGGTGAACTGCCATTGGACCTGCTGATGTCAAAGCTCACAACTGACCCCAGGATCAGCATGCACCTTTTGCCTTTACCACATGCAGCTGGGCGAACACCCACGGCAACATCAGTCGACGAAGGTGCAAATTTGGCGCCTCCTACAAGGAATTTGCAGCCGAAGAAAAAGGCCAAAGCATCGCCTAAGGCAAGGGCAAATTGCCCTGATGAGCTTAAAGGATATAAGCAGTTTGATGACAAGAACAATCCGATATGTTGGGCTTTCAACATGAGCAAAGGATGCCAAGAGGAGACAAAGAATGGCCGCTGTAAAAGGGGCAGCCATGTGTGCATCAAGTGCAGACGCAGCAATCACAGCTTGGTGACGTGCCGCGTCAAAAACGCCTGACTCACAGGTTGCAGGAGGATGCCTCAAGTCTCACACCGTGCAGTCAATGGTGGACGCAAACAAGTCTCTTAGGATGCAAGGTCGAAAGTTTTTACGGAAACTCTCAGTCAAGTGATGAAATCATTGACAACAGGGATACAGCTCAAGACGAGCACAACAAAGCCGAGTCAAGCGGCCAGACAGTTTCCTCCGTCGAAGACGGGGGGGGGGGGCCAAAAAGTTTGACGAGCCCTTTAAGGGCGGTGAATTTTTTCTGTAGAAGTCCTTGGATAGCATCATAGTGATTGAAGTTTTCGCTGGAACGGCGCGACTCACGCTGGCAGTGCGTGATATCGGCCTGAGTGGTTTAGCAGTTGACAAGACAGCCCCGTGCACATTGCAAACTACGACGTAAACGATCCAGCGCAGTTCAGAGCACTATGTGACTGGGTGCAATGTTGCACCGGCATGTCGAACAGCCTCCCGTGTAAGGGGAAGGCCCTTGCCAAATTGCATAAACTTGGAGTCAAAGTGCCACAACCTTTCAGAAGTGACACAAATCCATGGGACTAGACGGACTCGGAGGACTTGATATGGTCAAAACTGAAACAGCAAACATCACTCATGAAAACATGTGTTTGCTAGCCCGCATTTGTCATAACTTGGACATTGCGATATCAGTGAAAATCCCGAACACTCGTTTTCTGGAAATGTGCCTGCAGCGCTCGTTTTAATTTCTGAGATTGCCGATTTTATGACAGTGTTTGACAGTTGTTGCCATGGTGGGTCAAGACGCTAGGCACAGCCTAGTGGGCAAATTTTGACTGGTTTAAACAGCTTGCAATGCGATGTGACAATTCCCATTTTCATGAGAAATGGACTGCTGATATCGTAGATGGCAATGTTTGTTTCCCGACTCACTTATAGGCTGCATATACAGTCCTCTTGGGCAGACGATTTCAGCGATAGCTCGAGATCAAGCGCTTGCTTTTGGAGCTATCAACACTTTTGGTTTAGAGGAACAGACTGCACAAACGCCATCTACCCAACATTGTATCCTTTAGACATGCTGCCAAGAGGTCGAAAGTTTTGACCTCTAGTTTCAGAATTGGATTCTACGAAAAATGGGCATTTTCAGCGACCCATGGAACTAATGATGCAACCTTTTTGAAAAAGGTGCGAAGATCATACATCGACAATTTCAAGGGGGGGAATTTCGAGTCGATGGAAATACTGAAGTGAGATCATGCAAAGACGATTATGAAGTGTGCAAAATACTGACAGCTGACGTGCCGAGAGATGCAACGGACTTTCTTGCTAGAGGAAATGGTCACAGCCCCATCTGAAACATCTACTGAAAGGCAAGCGTTTTCTCCTTTTGAAGGAAGTATTGACGTCACCGAACCACCCAACTTGCAAAGGCAACCTGGGAGAGCACGCTGGAAGAGATCGAGAGACAATGGGCATGAAGAAATTTCACGAGCCACATTTCTTAGGTCATACGTGCAAAGAGGTTTGGTTTTCAGCAGAAGAACAAGATCAGAGTCGTAGATGATCGCTCACGTGGTGGCTACAACAAGACCTAGGGCACGACAGAGAAACTCCAAGTTCACGCTGTTGACCAAGTTACAGCATATCTATCCGGGATATGCACAGAGCTTAGTGATTCATTGGATAATGAATTGATGGGGCGCCCATGTGACTTGCGCAGTGCATACAAGCAGTTTGGTGCCATTGAAACGGCGGGATCGGTCAGTCCCTTCCTGCGTATAAGCATGACATTGTGGTTCATTGGAACGGTAAGCATTGAACTTTGTTGGACAGCTTTCTATGATGACTGCACAAACATTTGCAAAAAGCGGATGAGCCATGAAACCAGCATAGCAGCTCTGGAAGCCATTGAGAAATCAAAGCGTATTGAGCCACAGCAAGCAGGGAGGTTACGTGGCAGGATGCAATGGTTTGAGGGGTATACTTTTGGCCGCATAGCTCAACACGGTTTGAAGGTCCTTAGTGAACTTTCCCTCCGACACAAAGAATGGTCGCCTTGAGTGAAAGCGAACAGTCAGCGGTACGTTGCCTGCTGTCTAGAGTTAAGCGTGCGGAATCCATTCCCCTCTCGACGACCATGCTTGACAATTACTTGATCTTCACGAATGGTGCCTGCGAAAGTGAAGGTGAGAAGACTGGCAGTGTGGTGGTGTTCTTGTGGGCTTGAACGGCCGAGTGTGGGAGCATTTTTCATCCTAGGTTCCAACCGACTAAATGATCTTGCTTGGAGATTTCCGATAACCAGTGTATGAACTCGAATTGCTACCAGTACACATTGCCTCGCTGTTTTGGAAACACCGTCCTAGATCTTCGCGTGCTGTGATGTATCTTGAAAAATGATGCAGCAAGGTCTGCAACTTGCAAGTGATATGGAGCAACTGCGTCGGCACAACGTATCACCCAAAAGGTCACGGAACAAGAACGTTCCTACATGTGAAAAAGCTGGCTCGCTCGAGTCCCTACCCACTCGAACATAGCGGACGGACCCAGCCGTTTGCAATGTCACGAAATCGAGCTGTTGGGATCCAAGGAACTTAAAGTGGACTAGAACGTTGTTCTAGAGGACTTATAGTTTTGTGTGCATCTTCTAATGGGGAGAGCTCGGGCACACTTTGGATGGATCCCCCATTGCTCGTTGGAAAAAAGACTTGTCCGAGTGTGGTGCATTCCGTTTTTCCAGTGATGCATTATTTTAAGTTTACTTTTCGCGCGAGACGCGTAGCGCAAAATTAAGCGACGCGTGGCGGTTTGAAAAAAGGAATAAGTTGGGACTCCTCCCAAGGGGAGGATACAAACCTTATTCCTAAAAACAAAAATTTTGGTGAAACCAAAATTAGCCACGTGCGTTTTACCTACTCAGTTGTTTTGACAACGTGAGTGTGCGTTTTTATTTAAATGTCTTGTTTTGTGAAACAGACAAACCAAAACAAATCTGAATCAAATATGTCAATGACACATGTTGATTCTATGTTTTCCGATATATTTTGGTTTAAGGGAGGGCGTGGTGGGAGATGCCTTGTTCATCTGACTTAGCAAGACCCACCCAAAACCATGGTTTTTCCCCCCCAAATTTTTGGACAAACTGTTATTTTCCGAGCAGTTTGGTCCAAACCCGTGGGCATCGCCCAACGTAGTTCATATTGTGGTCATGTCCGACCCATCGCAGGATCTCATCGAAGATTCCAATACTGACATGCAACGAACTTTTAAGGTTCTGCAATTCCCTTTTGACGAGGACCGCAGCCAAATGTTGCTACAACTTCCGCTGTTGGTCATTACCTATATCGTGCATCGATATGACTGGATGGAATTTGGCATCTTCATCTTTTTGACTTCGGAAGATCACGCTTCCGTTTCCACGGTCAATTGGGCTGCCTGGAATGAGTACATGGAAAGATATTCGGACAATTTAACTCCTGATTCCCCTCAAGCAGGGGTCGTGGCCCAACAATTGCCACTGCAGTTAGCCTAGCCCTGCCGTCAGAGCTCGGGCACACTTTGGATGGATCCCCCATTGCTCGTTGGAAAAAAGACTTGTCCGAGTGTGGTGCATTCCGTTTTTCCAGTGATGCATTATTTTAAGTTTACTTTTCGCGCGAGACGCGTAGCGCAAAATTAAGCGACGCGTGGCGGTTTGAAAAAAGGAATAACTGTGTGTAAAAGTGTCTCTCTGTAAAAAGTTCTGTGTGTGAAAAGCTATACAAAAGATACGATGCAAACTACTGTCTTGTACTTGTGCTATATTGTCTTGATACTCCTCTTTTCGACTGCGTATAACACATCTTTAATATATTGTTTTGTAATATGGTGTCTCCATACTAACAAGAGAAGACCCTGCTCCTCTACGCTCTCGGGCCATCCGTCGTCTAGTTTCCTTGTTGCTTGGTTTGTTGATTTGCGTGGGTAGATACGCATTTCTGACCGGGGGAAGTGCATTTTTACCCGACGCTTGGCCTTTGTGTTTTCTTTGATTTATCGTGCCACAGTGTCGGGTACAGGTTTTTCGTGAGATTTTTCGATCTCTTTTTGCTCTCATTTTAGTCTCACATAAAGGACCGAGCCTTTGAGCAGAATCGGCCACACCCGAGGAAAAAAAACCCTCGCCACTGGCCTCATCTGACTGTGGCGTCAGGGCCCTTCGCACACTTTGAATGTAAACCTACTGGGCAGTCTGATATGATCCAGCACTGCCCTGTTGGAAGAGAGACGTTTGCTGGCCCAGTTCGCAGGGAACCAGGCAATGAGGGCCGAGATGCGGCTGGCCACGGTGACTCCAGAAACAACCCGCGAATGCGGTTGTCGGGCTGACAACTGCTTTAACTGGCCCTAGGGGCTCTGTTTTTGTTGGGGCCCGATAGCTCCCGTGCCGCACCCAGAGCTTAGATAGAATCGGGTTTGGCATGGGGCAGATATTGAGTGTGAGGAGTGATGCTGTATGAGTAACTGATGTATTGAGCTCGGTGATGCTCCGGGCAACCCCATCGAGGGTGCGTTGGATGTCAGCTTCCCCTTTCCTACAGCTCGGGGAGAGCGCCGAAGCTCGTCGGGGAGAAGAAAAAATCTGGACAGAGCTGCAACCGCTATCAAGCTTCTCCGCGGCTCCAGCAAGTTCTTCTTCTGTAGGGTCCTTCAGGTCATCAGGGACAGGTGGACACCAAGGTTCGCCATCGTCAGGAAGCCAAGTGTTGCGTGTCGTGGCACACAGGATAAAAAGTATTCAGCCAAGTCTGGTCAATCAGGAAGATGACCACGACACCTTAAGCCACAGGGACCTGAATTAATGCACACGGCGCGTCGGCACGACGAACCGTGGTCGCAGGCTTTGCTGCCGCACTGAGAGATAGAGACACACCACAGAGCCAGGCACTGGACAACTACGTAAGCAGGCCCGGGCCTCCAGGATCACCGTCACGGAAGCTCCCCAACCAGCCAGCACCCCGCCCCAAAGCTAAAACCCACTTAGCAAGCGGTACCTGAATAGCCAAATCAGACCTAGGGAAATGAGGCCTTAGCCACGTCCAGAAAGAAAGAAAGTGAGACACATACTTGCAAAAGCGGCGGCACGTCTGTGGCACAGCACCAACCCGACCAATCCCCGGACAGGAAGGCACCCTGCAAAGGTGACAATCTTAGCAGTTGCTGGGTTCGTGCCGCCAAATCCTCAGTACTCAGCCTTAGGAGAGGCAGAGCAGCCCAATGGAGCCACCTCCAATACACAAATATGGCACTAATGAATTCGAAAAAGGTGCAACAGACAGGAGAGGGCAATCAGCAGTGTTGGCGGAGGAGCCGTGGTGTGGGTGGTGAGGTCAGACATGGAATTCTGACCATCTCTGTGAGATCGATGGGCGCCTCTCCAACGTGCTCGACAGGGTGTAGAGAGACGCATCCCCACACAGGGCTAAAGCCTTCAGTGCCATGCTTCGCAACAGTGGCAGCAACCAACCGAAACACACAACGGATGCACACCTACTTGGGGGGTGAAGAACAGCTGGGCACCGACAACAAACAGACGGCTGCTTCACCTTGCTGCCGCACAAGGCTGCACTGGCTTTGGACCCGCGCTCGATCACTTTGTTGCAGCGACCTGACACAGACGATGAGATCGGATTTCAGCTCAACTGTGTGCTGCAAGTCCAGCACCAGAACCGAGTTCATAGTTTGTGTAAATGCATCCGTATCCGAGCGTGGCGTCTTCAGTCGAAATCCCAAAGGCGACTGATGCTTTTTTAGGCTATCCAAAAATGTTTTCGACACTGCTGTTCTGCAAAAAGTGGGAGCGATTCTATTTAGCACGTGAATGTCGCATGGATGTTTGTAAAGCTGCCCAACAAGTCTTTGACGCCTTCATTCATCAGTCGTGGCAGCTATGCTCGGTAGAAGTATCCGGGGTTTGGGGAGCCGAAGCAAGCAGCCCTTGTCTTTGGGAGAAGCATGCAGCCATCGCACCTTCTGGCTGAGATCGGAATTCACATGGGCACTCTTGCTGGTTCACAAGGAATGAGTGAGCGGTCTGGGGTCCGCCTCAGCAGGCAATGTCAACCTATCCGTGCCAACCTGATTCCAACCACGAAGGCCAATTTGATGCAAGTGGCACGAATTGCCCGCTTCTGCCGGCTGTCTACGCCCAATGGCGTCAAAGGCTTTCTTCCAGAAAGGAAAGGTACAATGTGGATTTTGTTCAGTTGTCACGTGCGCGGAGACGAGAAGGTGCAGGTCCAGAGCATCAGCGTCCAGTGGAGCCGGCTGGTGGTGATGACAATATGTCAGTCCATTCTGATTCATCGGATGACTCATCCGTTGGCTTCCCGAACGAAGCTGGCGGCGAAGAACATTTTTTTTCTGGAAAGTAAAATGCGATCACATGTCATATCACATGTATATGGAAGGTATATTGGCCAATGCGTTTATTTCTTACCCCAACATGCATCGGTAAAAACAACAAGGTCCTATTGTTTCTTCTAATTTGCTTCATGATGCACCATATATGATATGAGACCACTTTCATACCAGCAACACTGCTCATATATCCTATATGAAAGCATGGATGCATTTTTGCCAAACCCAAAAATGCATTGATAATGGCAATATGGTGTGAAGCAGCTTTCCCACATACTGCGTTTTGGACCGCGTTTCGGCGCGCTGTGTTTGCAATTGGCGATCGTTTGAATGTATGTTTGAACTGAGTGCAAAGTGTTTTGGACAACGTCAACTTTCGAAAGAAACGTGCCAGTTTCAGTGCGGGAATTGACCGGTGTACAAAAACCTCAACTACTCAAACACACCATTTGAGCAACCCTGCTGCTGTCCTACAGCTTAACCATGTTCAACCTGGACCGAGTCCTCCAACCCCCTGCTGTAGCTCACTCCAAAGAAACGATCCTTGAGCCCCTGAAGTTTTTCCAGGAAAATGCGTTGGATGCAGTGCTGCGCCAATTCACTGCACTGCCAAATCGACATTTTTCATCATTTTTCACCTAGACATTATACAGATGTGCAATTTCATAGCGCAAGATGTTCACATTTGTCCAAACATGTGGATCGCGTGTGCACGTCATTTCGTAAGCCACCTAGCAGAAGGGCTATGTTTTTCAGACCCGCTCCAAGTTGCTATCCCCGAATCCAATGCCTTGGTCTGGACCTGTCTAGGTTTGGACCAGAAATGAATTTGATGCCGCCTTCGGATTTTCAGGGCATGCGGTTTGGGGCGGTTTGGGGGGGAAAATCTTCGTTTTCAGGGATGTTTCAAAGAAACTTCAGAAATCGCAGGAAAATATGTTGAACAAGGCGAAATCCGCCCTCGTGAATCCAATACGGATTTCGTTGGAAGTTTAATGGAGATTTGATCGAGTCTTCTTGGTGGTGTCTTGATGCCAACGCCAAGAAAAGTCAATCAAACCCTCATGAGACTTTTGGTCATAACAAAATAGTACTTAGACTTCATTTTCTTGATGTTTGATGGACTTATTTTATTTTTGTGGCAGCTTGAGCCAAAAGGTTACGAACATTTTCCCAACACCAGCCTGACGTTTTAGTTTTTTTTTTTACAACGGTGTTCAGCGACTCGACGCTATACGCTGGCTTGTTTCGTCTTCATATTCCCAAGGTTGTCAGGGTAGAGTACTGAAATTTTGCAAACTGTACGCTAAGCCGGCACCGTTTTACCGCGCGCGTTGGCAAAAACCTTGGAAGACACTGCAGAACTGTACGCTCACTGTGGCCACGACATGCCACGACATTTGGACGAGGCTCCTCATAATCCCCAACAAAATTTCCAGCATGAAACAACGATGTCCGTTTCCTACCAGTTCGTTGGTTAATAGGTCGTTTTTCCATGTTTTTCCTATACAACCAATTTGTAGATACATCATAATCACAAACGTGACAACCGCCAAGAAAAATTATGTTTAATGGGGTTTGATGGACTTATCTTGGCGTTTATGGTGCCAAACACCGCCAAGAAACTCCATCAAACCTCCAGGCAAGAATCGGTGGGTCGTTTCTTTGATGGAGGTGATGAAGTTTTCTTGGTGTTCTTGGTGCTAAAGAATGCCAAAAAGATACATCACACCGCCATCAAACCTCCATGAAACTTGCATCCACCCTTTCATTTCCCGCTGAAAAACCACCAGAAGAATCATCAAACCTCCATCACACCCCAATCAAACTTGCATAGAACGTGTTGTTACTTCATCAAAACTTCACTCTCATTTCCTTCCCGTCAAAATCACGCAGGATTGATTGCGGAACGATTCCGAAATCGCGATAATTTGCAAAATAGTGTTGGACTGGCAGCACTTTGTCCTTCTCAAGACTTCGTTGCCCCAGATATCATGATATTTTTTTTCCTTACCATGAACACATCCGAAACAATGTGGTGGTTAAATTTGGCGATTTCAGTTTTCGCCGAAAAAGTACCGAACAGTATTTTTTTTTGTATACACCTGAGTAGCGCAGGATTCACGCAGGTTGCATGGAAATTTGATGGTATTTCAGCACACAATTCAAACTCATTTTTTTCTGTAATCATTGCCGATCCTAAAGCTGAAACCACCAAGTCAAACCATGACAATTTTTTTCTTCGTTTTATCCTTGAGTATCAATTTTATTCAATTTTATACGTCGACTTCGACCAGGAAAAAAAACGCAAATGTTGTTGAAATAACCTGTGAAGGATGCATCACCATTTTTTTGATGTAGGTTTGATGGAAGTGTCTGGGCATTTTTGATGTCGAAAAAACAAGGCAATGCCATCAAACCTTTATCAAACCTCCATCAGACTTACAGGGCGTGGTCAGCTCGAATGGTGATTGCGGCTTGTTCGCGGGAACAACGTCGTTTCGTTCAGTTGGTGGTTTGTTTCGTCGTTGCAAAAGATACAGCGATAGATTATTATTTGTGTATATTCGTTTTTACGACTGCACATCCGGAGCAAACCTGTTTAGAGCGGCAAATGACACAACACATTGCTAAAATGAACAAGTTCCCTGCCACGACGGCGAAAATATAAAGTCAATCATTGTCTGGTGACCATCTCCGATTTCTTTGCTGACACGTCCAACTTCTGAAACTTTTTTCATGACATCAGACTGTGAGCATAGGAAATTTTGGCCGGCCCATCCGGGTACCAGGAGTCCAGGCAACAACACAATGTAGCCAGTGTTTTTCCAGTAGCGATAGCCAGGCCGGTAGCTACGTACGAAACGTACGAACCCAGCGTTGCCAGAAACAAAGATCTGACCACAAGAGAATTCCAAGTTGATTGTTTTTTTTTTTTTGGCCAACCATATAAAGCATTGTAAAACCATATGCTATTGGCTATGGCAGCTATGGCAGAACCAAATTCAAACCGACCACTGTTCCAACCAGGGCACGCAACAAATTGCAGAATTGCACGCCTCATTTTGCCAGTTCGGCCTGAAACTGCTCGGTGACCAGCAGCAAGACTAGCAAAATGGTGTCGCAACAACGTGGACGTACCGAGATGTTGCGAATAACCTTCCATATGTGTAGAGATATTTAGTCCTAATTTTTTCGATGGTAACAATTTTCAACTTTTGACTTGGAGCGATCCATATTTTATAAAGGATTTGGAGTGCAGGGTCGGGGGGGATGCGCGTTCTATAAACGGCGCATTCTGCACAGATGTGATGTAGAAGAGGTGTGAAATAGATTTTGTAAAAACTCATTTTGCCAAAAGTCAGAAAGTGGTTAGGGACACGAAGTTGGTTTGGTTGATGAATACACATTATGCAAAAGACATTCTTCAAGTACAATTTGACGGCAGTGCTACACTTACAGACATATCATGTGCATCAAACAATTCATCTTCAGTTTCGACGCGATATATTTCCCAGGACGAATGGAAACAACCTATACAACTGCGCCAACACCACTAATTAGGTATAAATCGATGCAACATATTTATTTTGGAGGGCGGGCAGGGTGGTGCGGTAGGGAACAGAACCTGTACGCAGCATACTGACCATACATGACCATACCGTACTCACATCCGTACCAAACCACTGCACCGTTTGCTTGCACCTTATGACTGCGTCCTTTTTAAAACTATGCTGGCCAGAGACCCCAAACTGTGTGTGTGTGTGCGCGTGTGTGTGGAACATCTGAACTGATGTAAAATGTCTTTTGGTATGTTTATTCAATCATGCAGGGGAGTGGAGCAGGCCTGCAGAGCTCCACTTAACAAAGCTCCCTGCAGTGTCCTGAGGATATCACTGCTGATATCCAGTGACGTACCTGCACAGTTGCGATCACTTGTTGTTCAGGGCCTGTTTTCGATTACATTTATTTATCTGCAATCAGCGCGTGTGTATGGCGAACCGGACAGATGTTTATTTGCACGTTTGCCGCAATCCGGTTTGGGATATTCATTTGCTCCGTTTCGGACTTGACGATGCTTGATGCCTTCCTGGCATTTATCTATTCAGTATATGGGGACTTTTTGGTAATGTTTCTGGTCGGGGTCTTGATTTTCGGAATACATCCTTTTGGTTACATACTACCTCCTGGAGATCTACTTTGCTTCAACAATCTTGTTTAATTGCACGTTTTGGGATTCAGTTCCCAACGGATCACTACAATATACTACAATGATCCAGTTGTTGTCTAGTGTGATTTCCCTGGTGATTCCGACATGGTGCCATGGACCCAATTGAGGGAACCTTGCTTAACGTGAATGTCGATCGATTGACCTCCAAATTTACACGCTTTAATTGAATAATTCGTCTATGTAAAGTGTAACAGTCAGCCTTGCCGTTCCTCATCCTTTTCTGCGATGTCCCGCTGCTCCTGTCGTCTATGTGAGCCTTCGGAACTTTCACTTTTGCTCACGCTTCGCCGTTATGAACAGCCACAACTATTTTTTTCCATCAGATTCTCGCACTGCAACATGACATTGGTTATTGGAGTAAACAGACATGTGTTTTTCCTGCAGGTATAGTATTTTTTGGTCTTTCGTGAGGGTGAACATTTTGTGCATCTAATTCATTTGGCTGTTTAATGCCTACTCGTGGGTTGGCCGGCTACCGTCCCTTCAAAGGAACAACGCACGACATCATAGGTAGGAATTGAATCCCAACTGATGTTGAACATTTTTTGGTCCATTCATTATTCACTACCGTTGCTCTCGATCAACCATGTGGTCTTGGACTGCTTCCCCGGCGTCGTGGCCGGCACCTCCAACGTCGAGCGTTACGGCTCGTTAGTGACATCCTCACCGTGGACCACGCAACATGTTCTTCCACAACACAGCTCACCATTCCCTAGCCAACCACAACAATCAGCGACAATGCCATCAACGCCAGCTGCCACATTTTTTCACGGCCCACCGGAGCACCTCTTTGGACAACCTACTGACCTTCACCTACATTGGACCAATCGACAGCCTGCACCAACTTTGGCACCTCACCCACCTGTTCATCCGGAACCTGTGCCAATCCTTCCGCATCAGTTGACGCCACCTCGTACTTGATGTTTGGTTCAAAATGCGGGATTTTGGAAAATTGTATTGATGATAGTGTAGCATGATGTATAATGATTTAATGGTTTTGGCGCACATTTTATGCCGAATTTTGACAGTTTTTCGTCGGAAATGCTTCGATGAAGACCTATGTGGGAGCAGGGTCGGGGCAAAGAAGAAAAACATGTTTTTGTGGTGCCTTAGTTTTTTTTTGGTTGAATTTTATGTTGACATGTTGGGATCTAGATTTTGCCCGTTGGACAGCCTTTATCTTGAACATATCTAGGAATATTCCTTATGCAAGGCGCCCCTTTTCCGCCTTGGTTCGCATATGTCTTGGTTACTAAGGATTCAGCGAGTTTTTTGGCGGCAAACCTTGGCTATCCCCGTCGGAAGCCCCTGGCGAAAAACCATAGGCCGAAGCCTCATGATTTGCGCCCAATGACATAGGCGAAGAACCTATCCAGCTTCATATCAACACTAGTGCCGCCCTAGTTTTTTTTTTTTTAAAGTATATTTCTATGTTACATCCTGGGTTTTAGGGTTTAGGCTCAGGAACGTGGTGATTATAAAAAACAATGGTATTGTGGTGACCCAGGTGCTTCTCCTTGAGAGGACAACTAGTCCAACATCTTGTGCCCAGGTTTTCGATCGCAGATGAAGCAAAAGTAGAAAACACAAATATTTGAAAAACTTGCAAAAGAGGTCGCAAAAATTAAAGAACAGGGGGCTGTAGCCCAAAACTTTAGCCAGATTTGGTTCAAATTGAGCCGCAGAAAGGTTAGGCCTCTGCCATATGCTGTTGTTTGGTTAGTAATAAACTTTGCAGCCTATGGATTTCATACCAGGTGGCAATTTGTGACAACTTTGTTGCAATAGGTTGGGCACATGTAGCTTCAGCCACTGAAACTGGTTCAGGGCCGCGTTTGGCATTACGCTCACGGTGTTCACAACCAAAGGAACATACAAAACACATAGGTTACCATATGTTAGGGCGCTCTGTTGGCCGAAGTTGTAAAGCATGAACGGGGACGGTGAGAGAACAAACTGGGTTCTCCCATGCCCTTGGCCCGTACCCAATGCTTGAAACCTGTACGCAAAAAATGTATTAAAATGTCATTTTGCGAGATGGGATTGTAGAACTTAGTGGCTTTGTATGATTACTTGGTATGATACGCATGGCTAGAGAATGCGCCGTGTAATGCCTGAAGTATGGCGAATTGTTCCGGCAAAGATCAAATATGGGAGCTGAAATCTTAGAGTCTGAGGTTTTGATGGTGTATCTTGGGATGTACGTCGGTTCATCATGGGTTTGCCAAAACTGCGCGATGTGACATTGAGAGGTGTTTAGGCAAAGTTCCAAACAGGGATACGTGAGATGAAACCTTAGGGTCTGAGGTTTTGATGGTGTATTTTGGGACGTTCGTTCAGGATGGGTTTGCAGAAATGCCGAGTGTAACATGGAAAACAGTTTTTTTTTGGCCGGCAAAATTCAATACAGGGATATGTGCGCTACAACGCAAATCCGACAAATTTCAAAAACAAATGCTTGCCAACATGTCCAAAAATGAGAACATTCTTCAAGCAGTTGCACGTGGGGGCCCGTAAGAAATCAACGGATTTCATTTTGATATCATTGATGCTGATGTGTTTTCGCGATGTTTGGCTCAAAATGTAGGATTTTGGAAAATTGTAATGATGATAGCGTAGCATGATGTATAATGATGTTTAATCGTTTTGGCGCACATCTTATCCCGAACTTTGCCAGTTTTTTGTCGGAAATGCTTGGATGAAAACCTGTGTGGGAGTAGGGTCGGGGCAAAGAAGAAAAAGGTGCTTTTGTAGTGCCTTAGGTTTTTGTTTTTTGTTGAGTTTTATGTTGACATGTTGGGATCTAGGTTTTACCCGCTGGACAGCCTTTATCTTGAACATAATCCAAAAATATTGCTTATGCAAGGCGCCCCCTTTTCCGCCTTGGTTGCATATATCTGGGTTACTGGAAAACCTTGGCTATCCCCGTCGGGAGCCCCTGGCGAAAACCCATAGGCCGAAGCCTCATGATTTGCGCTCAATGACATAGGCGAAGAACCTATCCAGCTTCATATCCATATATCTATGGTATCTAGTGCCCTATGTTTTTTCTTTTGGGTATATTTCTGTTTTACTTCCTGGGTTTTAGGGTTTATAGCGACGGACATGCACTTAGAACATACTTTGGAAAAACAAATCCGAAAATCTTTACAGCGGGGATGTTCTAAGTATGGATTTCAAAAAAAGTAGTTAGAACATACCCAAAACCTATACTTAGAACATTTCCAAACTATACTTAGAACATCCCAGTGGGGAACCAATGGGAACCATACATATATGTATAAATGAGGCATCTCCAAAACATTCAAAATTAATCAAGATTATATATAATTCATTTTAGTTCATTTTAGTATTGAAACGTATGCTTTTTGACTACCCCGTGTAGGAAACCCACAAATTACTAGAGACCTTCCCGTTGCAGCAAAGACTGCTTGGGATATTGTTCCCGAAGAAAAGGTATATAATGCTGCAGCAGTGAGGGGAGAAAGTGTTCTAAGTATGGTGTTCACCAAGGTATTTGTGTGTATATATGCCGATTTACCAAAATAACAGGACATGTTCTAAGTATATGTGTGTTTGAATGTTCGAAGCATGCAAAAATCAAAGGAAATGTCCTAAGTATCTGTTTTTTTGATGTTCTAAGTTACTTAGAAATATTTTTAATGTTCTAAGTATGGTAATTTTGATGAAGAGGTTCCGATATTTTGGAAAAATGATGTTCTAAGTATATGTCCGTCGCTATAGGCCCAGGAACATGGTGATTATAACAAACCATGGTATTGTGGTGACCCCGGTTCTTCGCCTTTAGAGGAAAACTACTCCAACATGTTGTGCCCAGGTTTTCGATCGCAGATGAAGCAAAAGTAGAAAACACAAATATTTCAAAAAATTGCAAAAGAGGTCGCAAAAATTAAAGAATAGGGGGCTGTAGCCCAAAAACTTAAGCCAGATTTGGTTCAAATTGAGCCGCAGAAAGGTTAGGCCTCTGCCATATGCTGTTGTTTGGTTAGTAATAAACTTTGCCGCCTATGGATTTCATACCAGGTGGCAATTTGTGACAGCTTTGTTGCAATAGGTTGGACACATGTAGCTTCAGCCGCTGAAACTGGTTCAGGGCCACATTTGGCATTAGGCTCACAGTGTTCACAACCAAAGGAACATACAAAACACATAGGTTACCATATGTTAGGGCGCTCTGTTGGCCGAAATTGTAAAGCATGAACGGGGACGGTGAGAGATCAAACTGGGTTCTCCCATGCCCTTGGTTCGCACCCAATGCTTGAAATTTTTACGCAAAAAATGTATTAGAATGTTATTTTGCGAGATGGGATTGTAGAACTGAGTGGCTGGGTATGATTACTCGGCATGATACTCATGGCTAGAGAACGCGCCGTGTAATGCCTGAAGTATGGAGAGCTGTTCCGGCAAAGTTCAAACATGTGAGATGAAATCTTAGGGTCTGAGGTGTTGATGGTGTATCTTGGGATGTACGTCGGTTCAGGATGGGTTTGCCAAAAATGCGCGATGTGACATCGAGAGGTGTTCATGCAAAGTTCCAAACAGGGATACGTGAGAGGAAATCTTAGGGTCTGAGGTTTTGATGGTGTATCTTGGGACGTTCGTTCAGGATGGGTTTGCAGAAATGCCGAGTGTAACATGGAGAACTGTTTTTTTTTTTTTGCTGGCAAAGTTCGATGCAGGGATATGTGCGGTACAACCGGGATGCAACAAATAGAATGGGTTAACGCCTGGGTGCCGCCGACCCCTTGATACGGGGGTTGGGTCTGGCAGGAACAGACATGTGTCAAAGGTACATGCCGGCTCTTAGCCCTTGTAACCCCGAGGGATGAGAAATTCATTCATTCCTAGCTGCGCTAGTTGGGAAGATGCGGGCGATACAAATAATATGTTTTTTTTTTTTAATGATATACTAGAACATATCATAGATTTACATGTATGTACATATATGTATAATGTATACAAATATATATAATATGCATATCCATGGTACCTGCATGTGGTATGCGCCACTGAATCAACAATCCCGCCTGTCGCTATGCCACGATGCTGGTGGGCCTCAACCTACAGCAGGCTCGCACTGGTGGATGGATGCATGGGATGACCCCCCCTTAGCAGTGGTCGCAAGTTTGGGGGATATTCTTTGGTTTTTCTTTAGTTTATATTTGAATCCCTTATGCTGCGGTTCCCCGATTCGGGGACACATGGATCAAAGGGATGAATGATGGGGAAAATTTGCACGGTTCGAAGCAGGCTTGGTATGATGAAATCGCTCAGCAGGACTGAGAATGCAGGGGTGGCCCCACGTGATGAAAGAACCCAAAAGCTATTTGGGGATCATCCCGGCATCGAGGCTGTTCTTGGGCAAGAAATACACGCATAGTCCTGGGGAAACACAGTTTTGTATGTGGAGCGCTTCTGGGCGGAGGATATCTTGTGGAGTTTTGCGGCACTGTGAGATGTCATTCAAGGCTGGGTTCTCAGCGGGGGCTAGTGATCATGGAGGATCATCAGTACCTTAGAGTAAAGGCTGTATGTAACTCATGAAATAAAGCGTAGAAGCAAACTTTTTGATTACCTCAGTGGGCTGCTGGAAGGGGTGGATGACAAAGGTTCCCTTATTTCCAAAGTGGGGAAGGAAATATATACTGGAACGCCGTGCTGCCATCGCATTGCTTGGGCTGTAGCACATTCCGCCCCTTGCCTCATCAACACCGGATATTGTGATGGCAGCTATGGCGCCCCAGGTTTTCTTGGCAGAGCCGAAAGCCAATGCGGATGAGGCATTGCATGCTGCCATGGTTGTGTTGGCCTCTTTTTCGGCTTCTTGAAATTATGCTGGGCCTATGTTGGGCGTTGTTGGCTGGGAAGGGCCTGAGAGGGGCGCCAGGGCTATGAAAAGGACGCATGGGGAAGGGTTTGGGCTGCCCATGCTTTGCAATGTTCGCCTCTTTTTCGGCGTTTTGGGGTTATGTTGGGCCTACGTTAGGCGTTGTTGGAGGCTGGGAAGGGTCTGGGAGGGGCGCCAGGGCTCTAAAAACGAAGCAGCTTCCCAACGCTGGTTTTTTCGGCTTTTTGCGGTGATGTTGGGCTTATGTTGGGTGTTGTCGGAGGCTGGGATGGGTCTGTGAGGGGCTTCGAGGCTCTGGCAACGAAGCGTGGGGAAGGGTTTGGGGTGCCCATGCTTCCCAACCATGGTTATGTTGGCCTCTTTTCGGTTTCTGGTTGGTGGTTTGGAACATGTGAATTTTTGAAACTATTGGCAATGATGATCAACTTGGACTAATAGTTTCCGGATGGATGAAACCACCAACTAGACTATGTTGATCTTTCTTGGCCACAACCTGAGATCGGGGAGACAAAGAAAATGAACTTCATGGCGCAAATGTACGGGGTTGACCTACACAGGGGTTCTGGCCTGACCAGCTGTTCTTTCGCATGCAGTGGTGCAGCTAAGGCGCGAAGGCGGCTGCCGCCAGGTGTGCCAGCGCCCAGGCCACGGCAGATGAGGTTGCGGAGGAGGAGGCGGAGGAATTGGATGATGACCAGATGGTTGGCGCTGGCATGTAGAGGACAGTGGGGGTTACCTGGCGTTGTCAAGATGGGGTAAGGTGGCAAGTGCTGATGGTGGTGTTGCAAGTATAAGGGATGCGTCGATGCGGTTGGAGATTTAAGTGGAGCATGTCTCATGCTTGGGCTGGATGTGGTCCGGAGGGGTCTTGTTGCGTCTTTGCCCGACGCGCAGGGGATCTGCTGGGTCGGCCAGCCAAGTGAAGCTGCGATGGCCGATTTTTTTTTAAAAGAGCAGTCGTGTTCCATGCTGATGGGCACTCAAGGTTGGGGTTTACATTGGACAATACGAATTTCTTGCCATTGGGGCCATGAAGTTTCTGGGCATGACAGGTCTGAATTGGCGTTGGAACAAACCTTGCATTGCAGGGGCATGACACGTGCTTTTGGATCTTTTTGGCCTGCACGCCAGCAGTGCGTGCATGCCGATGGGGCAGGGCATTTACTTGGCTGATTGACTTGGCGTTGTGTCATGAGGGCGCAGTGTCTGGCGCTGTGATGCTGCGTGCAGAGACGGCAGAGGCAATAACAACTTGTCTTGGGTGTTTATGGGGTACAGAGGGTGAAGAGGGTGTGATGTTTCCTGTATTGTGAAATGGAGGCGGCTTCCGTGGCAGTACGTTGCATTGTTTTGTCCCAATTTAACAGGGATGAAAGTGATGTGTTTGGCCGACAGGAGATGCGGGTTTCACCGTTGGCATGCGTCATATATCAAGTGTTGTCAATAGGCTTTTGAGGTTCGAGTGTCGGATAGCGCAACAGGCGCAATGGTGAAGTTCAATGTCTCCTCCGGTGTTCCGTCAACCACGGCGGCTGCGCCGACTCCGCGGCAGAGGTCAGCTTGGCAGAGGTGGCTTCGATGGACCCGGTACCCATTCACCCTATCTGGACACCAGCGCGAGTTCATTGGGTTTTCGGTACTCAGAGCAAGTACCCGCAGTTCAAAATGATCTTGTGTGCTCCCGGCAGCAATTCAGGGGAGACGCGAGGTCAAGGTGGATCAGTGTGTGAAGCTTGTGGCTGTGGAAGTGAGGCAGACTTGGAAGAAAAGCAGTGGAGAGATCGTCGAAAGTGCCATCTGCCCTGGTTTGGCCGATTGCGAACTTGCGGTGAATATGCCTCTGCCTGGGAAGCGGAAGCGGCAAGGAGCCGAGTGCCTTGATGTGTTTTAATCGTGGGCAGGGCTTGCGGTTACAGGCGCAAAGGAGAAAATTTGTGAGTTTTTTTTTTTGGGGGTTGATGCCGAGTCGTAGCTCTTGAGCCATCATGGGGTGCTAGAAACAGGGCGGTGAGCCATGCAGAGGTTGTGTAAGGGCAGGCAATAAGCTGTATGGTTGCAATCACATGAAGAACCAGATGAAAATTGAAATGGGGCTTAGATTTTCATATTTGGCGTGGCTGAGTCAGGTCATCCCTGGTTTTCCTTGATGATGATGCGTCGGTGCCTACAGCAGATTTCGAGCTGTTGCGTGGCTTGGCTGGCATTGTCTTCCCATCTCCTGGTGAAGGGGAGAGCTACATCTCAGTGCGTGTGAAGGTGGTGGACTTGTCCGAAGTTGGTGGGGATCCGCAAAGGCCCCGCCGCGCCATGCAGGTGATGGACGTTGGCGTCGCGGAGGCAGAAGAGTCGCAGCGTGCCTAGGCTCACAGGTGTTGTGGGCGTTGGAGATTTTTTGGTAGGGGACCAAACAAAAGGTACCTTTCTTGCAGTCTGTGTGGTGCGGTCGTTGGGGCCTGAGGTTTCAATATCCAGCTGTTTGACGGCCATTGCAGTTCGAAGTTCCTGTCGAAGGGGGCAGTGGTGGCACTCATGGGACTGCACGTGGGTTCTGCGGGTTGCTCCGCATATGGAAACATGTGTTGTGTTTGTCCGTTCGAAGCCTCTGATGACTAACGGACAGAAGTTTAAAAAAAAGGGAGAAACTTGGCCAAGGATGACAGAAAATATGTATATCATGGTTCCAGCCACCCACATTTAACTCATGCAGCCATCGTATCTTAAAATCATTCGATATGTATATGGACATGTTGTGTTCCATGCAGCCACTACACAATGGGTCCAGTGTCGACAATGTATTTTGTCCTTGGCCAAGTGGCTGGTATTTGTGTCCTTGTGTGGCGGAATCTCACACGACAGGACGTACCGGCGCATTTGCTTTTTCCTTTTGATGTCCGGCTGTGGTGCCACACGCCCGGTGGTTTCGCAGCACTTTGGAACAGTTTTTCAATCCTACTTACCTAGCGACTACAGGAGAACAGAACCGTGGCAAGTTGTGGCCATTGCGCAGCCGCAGTGATATGCAGATGTGAGAAGTTTCCAGAGGAGCACTGTTCTTAGAGTGTAAGAGCTTTGTGACTCATTCGAGGTCAGTACTTTGATTTATGTGTAGAAAAAGATTGGTAGCCTTGAAATCATTTGCAGATTTTTTGGCCCATTTAGTTGACAGTGTGGGGGATTGGGGAGATGTTCTTGTGATTCAGCTCTGTATTGGAAAGACAACAGAATGGGTGGGGCCTCGTTGTTGCCAGGCTTCAGTGGCGCCAATCTGCTGGTGAGGTGGCCCAAGACAGGGATGAGTGAGGTGGAACGAGTGTTATTATGCTTGGTGGGGAGGTGCTTTTGCGCATTCTTAAGGTGTTTGAGCTTGTTTGAGTTGGTCATCATCATGACCTCTGCAAAGGTTAACAGGGACCAGAAACCCAGTGCCTGTGGTAGTGCATTTTCGGGACCATTGCGCCATCCAACGCAGTGGCCATAGATTTTCATCTTCTTGGGGAACCAGCGCTTCGGGGGTTTTGGGTGGACATGTTGGATGTTCGCTGATGTATATCCGTTTTTTAGCCATAAACATGGACACGGGAAGTGTATTGGCAACGCAAAATTCCATCTATGAATCAGTATATATATATATAGATATATGTATGCACGTCTCTTTGATATATATATATAATTTATATGTGGGTGTGTGTGTGTGACGTTGTCCTGAGGCATGACATAGACATGTCTACGGCGACGAGCATGAACTGCAACATATCGGGAGCATATTGCATTTACCCCAGAAATAGGTGGTGACAGGAAAACTGGATGTGCGGACTGTGGGCCCAGCCTGGGCGGGGGGTTTATTTGTTGGTCACAAGGCGAGAACTTGTGGGGTGCTGCTATATTTTGTAAGTTTGGTGTGGTTTCCCTCATGCCTAACATAGACAATATGTAGTGTGCATGGATAAGGCCTTCCAAATTGTTTCAGCCGTTCGCCAACATCACCTCCGCAAAGGTCGAGAGTCTTTGCTGACCTTCGGACGTCGAGGGTCGGAGCCACGGACGGGTGAATGGGTTCATGCAGGCGTCTGCCAAGACTGCGCCGCAGTTATTTTGGTGTGCGTGAATTTGTGCATGTAGTGGATTCATTGTAGGGTCGCTCTGAGAGTTTGTGACCGATGCGGTTCCATTTTTTAGATGGAAAATTCGGTTGTTGCCTATCATGCTGTTGTTGACATTATGTTGAGAACGCCCAGGATTATAATGATGAGCCAGTGTTGATGATCACGAAGCATGAGAATGATGTTGATGTTGATGTTGATGATGATGATGATGGTGATGATGATGATGGTGATGATGATGATGGATGATGATGATTATTATTATTATGATGATGATGATGGTTATGATGATGATGATGATGATGACGGCGACGGCGACGGCGACGGCGACGGCGACGGCGATTACGATGGTGGTGATGATGATGATGATGATGGTGTGGCCATCCTGCTGATGGTGCGTTTGATGATCTTGACCATGTTTGGTTTTGGTCTGGTTTTGGTGTTCCTGGACTGTTCTACGCTAGCCCTGGCCTGAAGTGGCCCGGGCAACTTCCTTGTTTCAGCGTCTGTGCAGTCTGGCATTGAAGAAAGGCTCCCTGCTTGGCCTTCCAGAAGATGCTTTGACAGGTACCGGCGGCTGGCGGCTGTTACAAGTTTGCTTGTCACCCGGACACAGTCTGGTCTCTGACAGGCGAAACATGCTTGGAGACATCAGTGATCGGAGCGGTGGGCCTGTACGTTCTCGTACGCTTCTTGCTGGAGAATTTTCAGTCAACTGATCTGCATGAGGTGAAGCTCCATGGCGGGCAGTTGAGTCTTCGCAACGTCAAGACCTTCATCAGTGCCAAGACTGCGGCAGTGCGGCTGAGCTGCCCCGGCGTGCTACGGCGCGATGCCTGGAAAGCCCGCCATGGCAAGGTCATCGGCCACCCTGTGCCGTAGCTGAATTGGTCACATGCTAGAATCACAGAAGGATAGTAATGTGAGGATCGTGGGCCTGAAAGCACAAGCTTGCTGGTGCAGATGTGTTGTGATGAAAGTGGCCTGGTTTCGTTTTTCAGAACAGGCGCCAGCATGGTAGCCTGAATGGCTGCACGTAACAATCCATGACATTTTCGCGATTGATTAGTCGGACATCTTTCAGGTTGAATGGGCATGGCGACGAAGTAGTGGGTACATTAAGCTGACCACCAGCATCTCCAAGTTCCACACCGCAGTGGTAAAGCGAAAGTGTGTTTTAGGCATGAATGGGCAAGACAATGTTGCCTGAGGTGACTGTGCTCGATCTGTTCACATTGCTGCAGTTGCATCCTGTGACGACCATGTCGAAATCTTGGATTCGAGCTTTGGATCGACGAGAATGGCAAGCAGCCGTTTACCTTGACGGTATCTTGCGACAGAAGGAGCTACAGGCGTGATCGCCATTGTGCATGGCCAGAGATAAAGTCAGATTGATGCTAGCATGATTGCAACGGAAGTGTTCTGAGGCACTGGTCACTGGCCAAAAGGTCAGATAAAGATAATGCTCCTGCTTTGAATAGGAATTCTGCTGCCGGTCCCCGACAGTCGCGGGCAAGATGTAGTTGAAATTGGGCATGGCAGTACATGGGCCATCCGAGGATTATTTTTGGCAGAGTCTCCCTGGCTGGCTTGCAGGAGTGGTATGATCGTTAATTATGGCACTTTGGATCGAGAACTATTTCGAATGGTGTCTTGGGAAAAAGTTTGAGGGCATGGATGGGTGGTTGGAAATAGGAAGTGGAATGGTTCTAATGACCCATGGGATTGTAAAAACAACCCCCTTGGATCTGATTTCTATGCATCGTGTTCGAAATGGCTCTGGTGGGCTGGGTTCTGCAAACACAGGAAAGTAAACGATTGAAAAACCTGACGAAATAGACGTTATGCTTTTGGTTTTCTTCGTCAGGCCCTGCCCCTAGGTTCCTCCTGGATACACCAATGAAATCACGACGGAAATGATCAAGTACACGAAGCTGCGCGCATATGCGCCGGCATCCCGCTATTTGGAAGCTTTGGAGACTTGCCGAAACAGTAGTGTGCTTTGTTTTTTATGCTCATGTCGATGTTGGTTTCAGGGCACTGCATAACAGAAAATGGCATGATGAGAGATTGCGTGCTGCCTCGTTTGGATTGTTGAGTTGCGATGGTGTCAAACCATTCCTGGCACCTTGCGACTCTGATCCAGGAGCGCCCAGCCTTCAAGAAGTGACTGGGCAGGAGGGGCATGGCCTCTGCGCGTGTGCTTGATGTACAAGACTGAAACATTTGCAATTGTGATTCTAAGAAGGTCGTTACTAAGAAGTATGTTTTCATGAAGGGGAGAGGCACTTGGCACCACATACAGAGGGTTGCACACTGAAGTCCTATACAGGTGGCACTGTACAGGTTCCATCTTTTCCGAGTACTTTGCAAGATGTTGGCTTTAAACTGGCTGCAATGGAAAAGGAAACGATGTTGGCTTGCAGCTTGGAACACCAGGGGTGTGTCGCCTTTGCGTTCTGTACGAGGTCTGAGGTTTGAAAAACTGTTCCAATCGGGCGAGGGAGACGAGGTCGAAGCTACCTGTGGTCAGCTGGGGCCGTTCGTGTGCCTGCCAGGGCTTGACAAATCTATGGCAGGTTTAGTTGGCACTGGTTTGACGTTGGAGTGAGTCATACTGACACGGCATTGGTTTAGCAACCCCCGGCTTGTCGCAAACCTGGGAAAGAGTTTAAGCTTTGATTGAAAACATGAGGAGCGGTCCTGATATGGAGCAACGGACGAAGGCGAACCGGGATCATAGAGAGGTTGGAAGGGGCGCAAATGACGACATTTGCCCAGCTGACCCAGGGTTCGGGACGAACACAGAAGAGTTGTTGGCTTTCCTGAAAGCTGCTTGCCGCAAGAAATCATTGGTTGCAATGGGCTAATCCCTATTGATTGTAAAAAATAAATTCAGGTGTGATTTGCATTGCATGCTTGATGAGAAATGCTTGCCATTGCCTGCGTTGCATTGCATGCTCAATGATCAATGCTTCTGTCAGTGTCGCCGTGAACGGACAGCAGCTTGAGCTTCCTGCTTTAGCACAACTGGCCTCAGTGATCTCACATGTCACATGGAATGTTCAAAACTTGTGTTTGTGTCCTGGTTAGTGCGGGATAGAAGTCTTGGCCATGTGGACTGTCAGGTAAATGCAGCCCATTTTGGACAGGGTTTGGAACGGAATGCACCAGTATATATATTGAATTCCCATCCTTTCACTGCATCCATTTTACAGATTCTGCATTGGTGGCAGGAGAGGGCCGCGATGGCCGACGCAGGGGACAGGGTGGTGGCAGCACGACCTGCAACTGGGCGAAATGAGGCAGAAACCTATGTGCACTGTATCCCGTTGGTTGTTTTGTGTTTTCGATTGACTGTGCACAGCAGATTGCAGTTTTTAAGACTTCGGGAGGAAGCAGGCAATGCTTTGGTGCATTTTTTGTCTCCCGGCGGCCGTAACCCGCTGTTTCGACATGAAGCCCTTGTAGGAGGGGACTGCGTCCCAGAAATATTCAGGTACCAACGAAATTTGGTCGACTTTGTATAGTATGGAAACTGCAGAAATCCAGGCATCTTTTGGAGGAGTTGGAGCCAGATCTGGTTTTTATGGTATACTTGGGACTGTTTACGATTGTGTTCACCAGATTAGATTATTCAGATTCATGAGTGTTGGCTATCATTTGGATAGTTTATGAATCAGTTGGTTTCGAATTGCAAATCTGCCATTATCTCCGAGGACAAAGGGATGTTAATCCCCACTGACTTCATGTTGATGAAACCACCAGGCAGTATTAATTATTCATCAGAATGAAAATGGTTGGCTTCCCTTGAAAAGAGTGGCGGGGCGGGAGGGTGACCGGAACACGGGATCACATTGCAAATGATAACCCCAACACATCAGTTGAAGCGGAGCGTTTGGAGCGTTCGGTGGGCCCAGGGCGGGGTGTGTCCGGCAGTTTCGGAGCAGTATGGAGGTGGTGCCGCGGAGCGTTTGCAGGGATAGCAAGCGGAA
Organism: Cladocopium goreaui; assembly: GCA_947184155.2. Lineage (NCBI taxonomy): Eukaryota > Dinophyceae > Suessiales > Symbiodiniaceae > Cladocopium > Cladocopium goreaui. The sequence goes on along the minus strand of CAMXCT020001180.1, from coordinate 449,134 downwards.
TGCTGTGGCAATGGAAGCAATCGGGGCATAGATCGGGAAAAGCCAAGGTCCACACCAAAGGTGGTCCCAGGCGCCGCCCCGGCCATGGCTAGGGCTGGGGTCGGCGGATTTCAAAAAAGAAATGCCTGCCAACAATTCCAACAATGTGAACATTCTTCAAGAAGTTGCACGTGTAGGCCCCTAAGAGATCAACGGATTTCATTTATATATCGTTGATGCTGATGTGTGTTCGCGATGTTTGGTTCAAAATGCAGGATTTTGGAAAATTGTAGTGATGATAGTGTAGAATGATGTATAATGATGTTTAACGGTTTTGGCACCGATCTGATCCCGAGCTTTGACAGTTTTTTGTCGGAAATGCTTGGATGAAAACCTATGTGGGAGCAGGGTCGGGGCAAAGAAGAAAAGGTGCTTTTGTAGTGCCTTAGGTTTTTTTTTGTTGTGTTTTATGTTGACATGTTGGGATCTAGGTTTTACGCGCTGGGACAGAATTTATCTTGAACATATCGAAAAATATTGCTTATGTAGATACCCCTTTTCCGCCTTGGTTGCGCATATCTTGGTTACTAGGGATTCAGCCAGTTTTTTGGCGGAAAACCTTGGCTATCTTGGCTCCGAGTGGAGAGGTGCACCACACGGGGATTTTGTGTTCATTCATTCGCCCCTATGTGTTCTGACTGTATGTTAGGTAGCTAACGGTTCATTTGTATAATTAATTGTTTCTCATGGCAATTCCCCTCATCACTTTCATGTTTGTGCCTGTCCAAATTTTCGGTTCAAGCGAAAGCATGTGTTGATGCTTTGCCCCCATCATGGGGTCGGGGCCGCAATCTGCATGTGGGTATGCGTCTTCAATTGCGGATCTGTTTAGCATGTTTTTTCGTTCATTGTTTGCGTGTGTGTGTGTGTTTGTGTAACATCTGTATAGATGTAAAACCTAACCTTTTTTATTTTTTTTCTCTCCTTCTTGCGGGGGGACACAGCATTTCACTGGGACTGTGTCCAACGAAGCTACCAGTGAAACGGGATATCCAGCTTGGCCAGCTGGACGTACCTGCAATCCGTCTATGGCACGGGGCTAAGCCGAGAACAACAACAACAATTTCATATATACACGGTCGCCGCAATCTGAATTTTTTCGATGTTATTTCATACGTGGTCTATATGGTAATCTTCATGCATGTGAAAGGATTCAGTTCCTGATGGATCACTTAAAAGATCCAATCTTGTCTAGTGTGATTCCTATGGTGGCTCCAACACGGTGCCATAGGGCCATTGGAGGCAACCCCGCTGTGGGTGAATGTTGACTGACCTGATTTCGGAAGTGACACTTTTAATTTGGTAATTCATTTAAGTAAAGTGCAACAGACGGCCTTTCTGTTTACCAGCCTTCTTGCGATGTCCCGTGGTTCCCGTTGTCCTTTTGTGAACCCTCGAAACCTGAATCTCTTCGCGCTTTCCGCCGTGTCGAACAACCACAAACTTCCTTTCTGCTGCAGCTCTAGCATTTGAAGTGCAACATGACATGAGCGACAGAAGGCAACAGGCATGTCTCTTTCCTGCAGGTGTGGTCACTTTGGTTTCTGGTGAGGTTGAACATATTGTGCATCTAATTCGCTGGAACTTGAACAGCTGTTTATGCCCATGTGGCTGGATTTGACCACGGTCCCTTTTTGGGAATAACGCACGACACTTTAGGGATGAACTGGGTCTTCATTAATTATTTTCTTGTTTCACCCCCTTCATCAACTATTCCCCAGTCGGTCCCTAATTCTTCCCCCGTGCCCCTCTGTAATGTGTCGTGGGTTTTAGGTGTGTGCCCTGTGCTGGTTAGGTCCGTCTCGCCGTGTAGGTTGGTTCTGGAGGTCCGTTTGTTCCCTTCCCCCCCGCGCTGTTTTGGCCTTCTGCCCGTCGTTTGTGTCCGCTTTTTTCTTCCTCTTGCCTGTCAGGGTTCACCCGGCTCCGGCCGGGTGTGTGTGTATGTGTGTGTGTGCATGTAACATCTAAATAGATGTAAAACTTATCCTTTTTCCTTTTCTTTCTTCTCTCCTTTTAATAAAGCAGGGGGTCACCGGGGTCCCGGGGGGGTCGATGACCAATGAAGACACCTCCCCGGGACCCCTGAAAACGTACCTGCGGGACACTGGTGACGCACCTGGGCGCATATAAGCCGCAGCTGGTGGTCACCACAGTCCCACACATATATATATTATATATATATATACAAGTAACTAATCTAGGTGCATGTTTAGGGGACGCAGTTCCCGACGGATCTCTTCAAAGATCCATTTTTGTCTAGTGTAATATCCATGGTGACTCCGGCATGATGCCATGGAGCCACTGGAGGCAACCCCTTTGCGGGTGACTGTGGACGAACTTGACATCGGAATTGACATTTTTAAATTAGTAATTCGTTTAAGTAAAGCGAAACAGTTGGCCTTTCTGTTATTGTGTTTTTTGTGCTGTCCTGCTGCTCCGGCCGTCCCAGTGAATCTTACGGAATGCATTTCTGCCAGTGTGAAGCCAGTCCGAACTACCAGAAACCTTGTTTTTTCGCTGCAGCTCAAACTTTTGAAACGACACGTGACCATGAAGGATGTTGCAGGCAGGCACACGCCTTTCAGGTGTGGTCTTTCTTGCTTTTTATGGTTCTCTGGTGAGGTTGAACATATCGTGCATCTAATTCCGGTCGGGTGTGTGTGTGTGTAACATCTAAATAGATGTAAAACTTATCCTTTTTTCTTTTTCTTTCCTCTCTCCTTTTAATAAAGCAGGGGGTCACCGGGGTCCCGGGGGGGTCGATGACCAATGAAGACACCTCCCCGGGACCCGTGAAAACGTACCTGCGGGACTGTGGTGACGCACCTGGGCGCATATAAGCCGCAGCTGGTGGTCATCACAGTCCCATACACATATATATTAACTAATCTAGGTGCATGTTTAGGGGACTCAGTTCCCGACGGATCTCTTTAAAGATCCAATTTTGTCTATAGTGTTTGTGTGTGTGTGTAACGTCTGTATAGATGTAAAACCTCTCCTTTTTCTTTTTGTCTCTCCTTCTTGCAGGGGGACACAGCATTTCATTGGGACTGTGTCCAACGAAACTACCAGTGACATGGGATAATTATCCAGCTTGGCCAGCCGGACGTACCTGCAATCCGTCTATGGCACGGGGCTAAGCCGAGAACCCCAACAACAACAATTTCATATATACACGGTCGCCGCAATCTGAATTTTTTCGATGTTATTTCATACATGGTCTATATGGTAATCTTCATGCATGTGAAAGGATTCAGTTCCTGATGGATCACTTAAAAGATCCAATCTTGTCTAGCGTGTGTGCGTGGGATCCGAAACAAAAAACTGTTGAATAAGTAGAACTCTTGCGTACCATAAATGGTTGGTATTGTTGGCAGAAACAATCCCCAAATGGTAAATTTATGTCATCGAACTTTTTATGGTTTACCACGTTGGCCGTGTCACGTGGCTGACGTGGTTCAGGTCAATTTTGTCGTTGTTCTTCGGGCGGCAGCTGCCGCCTCCACAGCCAGAGGTGGCCACACCTGGTGATTCATGTGCGTTAAAAACAAATTTGATCATCAATAGATGGATAATGAATCCCAATGCACAAGTAAACATGCGTATTCACTTTAGGCAATTGAGTACTGTGATATTGTCTGATGGTCATTGTTTGACAGAGCGCGTTTTTCGATCATGTGCAGGGAAAAAATTCCCTTGGGTGCCACTCATTCCGGAGGTAGCCACGACGGCAGCAGCAGCGACGGAGGCGTCTGAGAACGTTTCTCTGGTTGCAACCAGCGGATGGTTGGGGCCGGGTAGAGATTCGCTTTCACTGTGGTTAACCATGGTCAACTCAAATAGCATAAGTAAAACTACCATTTGGGGGATTGTTTCTGCCAAAATTTCCTCCTTCATAATTAAATGCAATAACGTGCCCAAGAATGGGGCGCGTTAATAAAACCAAATGCGCATAGTATTATAGACCAGACGAATAGGTTTTGCTACTGCGGGTAAAGCGTGCATGGATTTGTTTTCCAATTCCCGAGAGAAATTTTTTCAGATATATATAGAAACTAAAAAATGAACAAAACCAGTGTTTACTCCCTGTTTGTTTGGAGAGTAGGGAGGTTGTGCATCATTCCGGGGAAGGCGCGTTTTCCAGTTGAACCAACCGACGGTTCGAACCAATAGAATTTTCGCATTGAACCCATATCAATATAACACCCCGAAACTTGCCAAAATGATTTGCCCAGCAGGTGTTGGTGCTAAACCAATATTGGTTTATCTTCTTTATTCTTTTGGGGACAATTTTTTGATCAAAATTTCTTTCTCAAAACATGGGCTGCATGAGGCGGAGGCATCGGCCCTGCGTGAGAACATCCAGAAGAAAGGTTCCGGCAGACGGGTGATTTGCCCAGCAACTCGTGTATGGTTTTGGGTGGTTAAACCATACCGATTTATTGATGTAGATTGTCAATCCAATAATCAAGACCACAAAAACGTATTTACCTGCCAACGAAAAAATCAGCAAGTATTTGAAACACATTGTCTGTATGCAACCCTCAAATCCAATGCAATTGTTCCCTCCAAAAAACATCTCAACCACAGGTTTTTTGGCAGTTAATAGTTTCCTGACCTGTGGAATCTGGTCAGGTGAAAACGCATATTACTATGCGCACAACCGGAAATTCGAGGTCCCACCAGATGCGAAAGTCATTTCTGGTCGCATCCTCAGAGGATGGATTCAGTAACTGGACTGGACAGTTGCTAGCGATACCCCAGGTCCTGGGCTAGTGACTGGTATCTTGGCAGCAGATGGGTGCCCAACAACGGATTGTGGTTGTCTGAATCTGGATCCAATTTATTCCCCACCTGCCAGGTGAGGGTTGTTAGATTTTATCAGAGCTGTTCTCCTCCTCCTCCGCCTCCTCTGCCTCCTCCGCCTCCTCACCCGCCGCCTCCTCCTCGCAGTCCAGATCCAGTGGGCACAGCCGGACCTCCACCGCGAGCTCCAGATTGCAGTGGGCACTGCCGGACCTCAACCGCGAGTTGCAGATCGCAGTGGGCACTGCCGGACCTCAACCGCGACTTCCAGATCGCAGTGGGCACTGCCGGACCCCAACCGCGACTTCCAGATCGCAGTGGGCACTGCCGGACGTCAACCGCGACTTCCAGATCGCAGTGGGCACTGCCGGACCTCAACCGCGACTTCCAGATCGCAGTGGGCACTGCCGGACCTCAACGGGAAGAATGTGAGAAAAGATGTCAGATAGAATGTCAGAAGATATGCCAGATAGAATGCCAGAAAGAATGTCAGAAAGAATGTCAGAAGATATGCCAGACAGAATGTCAGAAGATATGCCAGAAAGAATGTCAGAAGATATGTCAGATAGAATGTCAGAAGATATGCCACATTGAATGCCAGAAGATATGCCAGATAGAATGCCAGAAGATATGCCAGATAGAATGTCAGAAGGTATGCCAGATAATATGCCAGAAGATATACCAGATAGAATGCCAGAAGATATGCCAGTATGCCAGATAATATGCCAGAAGATATGCCAGATAGAATGCCAGAAGATATGCCAGAACATATGCCAGAAGACATGCCAGATAGAATGCCAGAAGAAATGCCAGAAGATATGCCAGATAGAATGCCAGAAGATTTGCCAGATAGAATGCCAGAAGATATGCCAGAACATATGCCAGAAGATATGCCAGAAGATATGCCAGATAGAATGCCAGATAGATAGAATGCCAGAAGACATGTCAGATAGAATGCCAGAAGATTTGCCAGTAAGAAAATGTATACATGTCATGGTGGGGATCACTCGAAGTAAAGTATTTTTTTATCCTGTAGTTCATCTATATCCTAGTTTATATCTATATATTTGCATCTATATCTACCTCCGTCTCTGTCTTTGTCTCTGTCTCTGTCTCTCTCACTCTCCCTCTCTAAGTTTACAATTTGTTTGTATAAATAAGTACCATTTGAATAATTCAATAGTCGACGCCTAGAGCATTTGCAGAACCTTATCAATGTTGGGGCAAGGATCCCATTCTGATTCACTTCCAGTTTGACAGACGGATCGGACCGAGATTCGTGTCGGATAGAATTGAACAACAGAAGGCCCGCGCTTTGTTGACATATTCGTATTCCATTCTAGTTTCAAACCACCAGCAAAAACCAGTGGTTTGCTGCTACCAGAGACCATTGAACTGGTAACTCACCGTTTCTTTTGGTACCTCTCTAGCCAATCAACCAGGGTTTATCCAGCGTGTGCACTGCCAAGGCGGACCACCAGTGAAACTGGATATCGAGGCGGGAAACTGTGCCCGTTCTTTCCCCATTCCCTTCATTCTCTGTCAGATTTGGAACGGCTGGATTTTCATTCCTCACAAAGTCTAGGGCACCAAAACATCTCTCAAACAAATTTGGATCATCACCATATCTTTGCAGCATCGCTTTCAGTGATCCAGTGGCCGGTCTGAGGCCAACGGTAGCCCTGCCGAGAAGCGCGTGGAAGCCATCCGAAGCTTTTCTTGGACGGACGATGGTCAGTTACCTCAGCTGCTGTGAACCGTAGCTCTTAGCTGGTTAGAACCATGGCAACGATGGTAATAGGGGGGTATCTATAGTTACAAAAATTACCGTAGTCATATATATATATAATTATATTTATATTTATAGGGTAACATACTTCAGTTGGGAGGCGTACGGTTACACACCAATACAGATCATGGTTGCGAAGGAACTCTCCTTTGGTATGGCCGCCGCTCCAAGGTGGCAAAGTCAAGATCTACTTGCAACTTCCCGAAGGAACTCTGCAAGATGCGTCGCAAGTGACCTGCGATTTTCAAGACAGAAGCTTCCACTTGCAGGCCGTCCGCATCAGAATGATCATCGCTGATCTCTATAGATTCAAGACACAATCGACCAGTGATCTACTCATTGTGGGCGCTCACTGTTTCCAAAATTATTTTCAGAAATCTATATGTATATATATATATATTACAATATATATATGCATGTATATATATATATATTACAATATATATATGTATATATATATATATATATATGTATATATATATGTATATATATATATGTCACACACACACACATATATATATATATATATATACATGTTAGATTGATTAGGATGCTGATTTTGGGTGGCCAGGTTGCCTGCGGCAACGCCTGGGCCTCGGAACCTCGAAAAAGTCCACCAACAACCAGGCCATGTTGCGACTTTTGGAGAATCCTGCGACTAAAAACACACACACATATTATATATAGAGAGAGATATATTTGGCTGATGTTTTTTTATATTTTTGTTGGCCCGGCCCTGGCAATGGGATGATGATCCAACATGTCTTACGTGTTCGGCATTGGTTGAAACCAGCATCGTAGGATCATCGTAGGCTATCCATTGCAAGGGGTTGGGGCGGCTGAGGTCACGTACACGTGCAAGATGGATCCGCTCTATGGGGACATCGTGTCAGGGCGCACAGGACATTGTGCCACCAGATTGCAGTTTCCGGTGCTATTTGAACACCCCAACACCTGCGGAAACTGAACCCCAACACTGACTCCCATATTTTTTGGGAATGCCAATGGGTTCATATATCAATAGGTTTATGCGCTATTCCCACATGCGTGGGTGAATCTCCTCGTATTTTGGTCAATCTCAATGTACCTGCTGCCATTCTGAGTATTGCTCAGAGGGTCGTCTCACTCACGAAGTAGATCGGAACCACGGTTGCGTAGGTCCCCCTAAGCAGGACAATCATAACATCCTTACATAAATGTACGCACACACACACACACATCTTCATTTGCACACTTGCATGTACGCATGCAATCTGTATACCATATATCATATCATATCATGTCATGTCATATCATATCATGTCATTTCATATCATATCACGTCATTTCATATCACGCACACACACACATACACACACACACGCGCAGACATATATATATATAATGTGAACATATGCGGCTATAATAATGTGATAGATAACCACGCTTGCAACCCAGTTCCAATTGGATGCTCCTCCGGGTATCCGTCTACCTTCTGCACCCAGACCTGACGCGTGCAGCTACCGCTCGAACATGGAGAAGTCCAAGGCGCACGGGATGTTTTCACCAGTGGGTCACATGTCCAGATGCTTCAATTACTAACATGGTTGATATATATGGTTGATATATATGGTTAATAGTGGTTAATAGTGTTAATGAATCTGAAATCATCCTGCAGTGGGCAGAAATTTGTCCGAGTTACCGAGTTTCAAGTTATAGAGAAAAAGGTGGGTGCAAACCATCAATGGAAATCGGGCCTATCGTGATGGGGATGATGGGGATTCCAAGCACGTAGCTTGGTGGAAGAGATGACATACAGATCATATAGGACAAAGGACAAAATGGCCCTGCCGCTGCCACCGACCACATGTCTAGGACATGAGCACCAGCAGCGATTGCACCCCAGAAACTTCGGTGACCTGTGACTCAGGTCACCGTGACCGTGAAGAAGAAGAAGGATCAAACCTGGTATGAGCTGAAGAAGAGCTGAGTGCTCCAACCTGCTCCAACCTGCTCCACCGCAGAGCTTAGCTTAGCTTAGCTCTGAGATGACCCCGCTTCGGTGGAAAAAAACAAGTGCAGTGGAAAATGGTCAATCTTCGCCACAGCAACCATCAGCATCAGCAGAATCATCACCATCAGCATCACCATTCCACGAGCTTTTTTGCTTTTGGGCTTTCAGCGGAAAGGGTAGGATGTGCCGCGGTGAACAGCATCGCAGCGGATCCTGCGTTTGAGCGAGCTCCTCATGTTTGGACGGAAAGGATGGAACAATCTGTGAAGGACCTTTCCGTAGACATGACAAAATGGGAAAATGGATGAACGCTGTTTTCAGAGCACTTTTTCAGTATTTACGGTGATGTCGGCTGCTTTGTTAATTTTTGATCATTCGTATCAGACTCACATCCCTGCTCCTGTTGGCTTCAGGGTTCAAGGAATATGTATATAATGAGACCCATCCAGATGCTAACAGAGACCTGAGAATGGCCCATTGGAAGAGGAAAGTGGCCTTCCAACCCCCATAACTTGCACGGTCTATGCTAGTTGGAGAGATGGTAGTTTGGCAATTTATCATACATATTCCGATTCCCTTTCTTTCATGGCCGCAATCCCAAGTTTAATTGGATACCCAAAGATATACAGCTAATATTCTGATTCTTGGTTTGTTATTGGTGCTTCATACCCATCTCAGCTTAAAATCATGGCAATTTGGGGTCAAAAAAACTATCATATCCCCAAGACAAACCAAGTTTCTTCGGTTCCCCAGTGCCCAATCCCGGGCCCCTTGAGGCCAGTCGTGATGCCGGGGGATGCGCCCAGGGCCGGCACGCCGCGCACGCCGCGGCCCAGGTGGTGCAGCCCTAGGGGAATGATCCCCAAATAGCCAAACTTTCAGCTATTTCCACAGACACAAACACGCACACACACACACAGATATATAAATAAATAAATAAATAAATAAAAATACATATACATATACAATCATTGATATACATACACGTACACATACACATACACATACACACCTAAGTACACCCACGCATACATACATACATGCATGCATCCATCCATACATACTTACTTACATGCATCCATACATCCCTCCATCCATCCATCCATCCATACATAGATACATACATAGATAAATGCGTACATGCACACATGCACACATGCATACATGCATACATGCATACATGCATACATCCATACGTGCATACATGCATACGTGCATACATGCATACATGCATACGTGCATACGTGCATGCATGCATACATATCATACATGCATACATGCATACATGCAGACATACATACATGCATGCATGCAGCATGCATACATACATCTACGCATACATACGTACGTACGTACATGCATGCATGCATGCATGCATACATGATCTCATCATGCATTTCCTGACTGTTAGATTTTGGGCACGAGCTAATGGTTGACAGGCCCCTCACCTTAGGAGCGGCCGGAGGATCCTTTTCAGCCATAGTCTGGAGACTTCTGACTGAAACCGTTCAGTCTCCTATTCCTGTGCCTGTCTCAGTTGAGTGCCCTCTTTGTGACTGCCCTCTGCCAACTTTACCTTCAATTTCTTGGGCTTCACTGGATCTGCTCAGCGTGGCTGTGGGCATTCTGGTAGGGCTATCTTTGGGCCCTTTGTTGGACCTGCTCATCCTGCTACGTGCCTCTTGGCGTTGGTGGGTGAGGACCAGATTGAGGGATTTGGTGGCGAGGCAAGGTGAGTGGTATAGGCTTGTATGAGGGTGACAACTAGTGAAATTGAAACAAAGTTAGATACCCTCATTGCACTGGTTGAGCGGCTTCAGCTTGACACCGGTGATCTCCGATCTGACCTTCGATCAGTCCAAGAAAGGCTCTCCGCTTTGGAGAGCAGGACACCTGGGGCTTCTGCCTCGCCAGCCAGAGAAGTGAGCAGTGCTGCTCGGTCCTCTCAGGCTTCCTCAGCTCCAGTTGCTGGATACCACGTTGGGCCTGAACGTGAGGCCGCAGCTCGCGACATTGGTCGTTGGCTGGCAAAGAGCATCGACGGTGTGGCCAGAGGATTGTCTGGCCGCGAGCGCATTCCCCAGCAGACGCGCTACTACTTGGTGGTGCGTGATTTTCATCGCAACCTCTACGATCCTCCACTCTTCTTGTCCAACTGGCCCGATTGCAAGGAAAGGGTCCAGTGCCGAGGACAAGTGGGTGACAGCATCTTCATTGGGCTTCCTACCAAGCGCAAGTGCTACCTGGCTGTCTTGGCGGCAGGCTTAGTCCTGCCAGCTGAGTTGATTGGCCTGGATGGCCAGCCTTGAGGAGCTGAGTGACGTTGCAGAAGAGGAGGGCTCAGCTGTACCCGAGGCAACTGGGCTCTTTGACAATTTTGTGACCTCGGATTCTCAGATTGTGTTTGACTATCAAGTTGGTTTTATTTCTTTTGGAAGCAGGCCCAAAGTTAGTATCATAGGGGTTTGTGAAGTTGATCAACAAGCACTTGTGGCTGTGCCTGATTTGGCATGGCATCGGCAGAAGGCACGTCGCCATATGCCGGACGACGCTCTGCAGAAGGCTGTTCGCGTCGAAGCCAGAGTTGGATCCGGTTTGGATCGGACGGTACCAGAGGATGGCACAGGCATCAAAATCTGGTTGGGTTTTTTGAAGGCCGACTATGTGGACCTCGTCGCCTACGGCTTGGACGCTTTGCCGGACGACATCCTGTTCCCTTCAGACACGGTCGGGTTGCCTATGCTGCCTCATGCCGAAGCTTTGGTGGCCATCTCTCACGACCACTTCGTGTTCCTCAGCGCCGAAAGCGGCGGAGCAAAACCAGTGTATGGCACTCCAGATGTCGAAACACGTTTGGGTCAGCTGGAAGGCACCATGGCCGAGATTTTAGAAAATTTGAAGCAGTTGAAACCGGGAGCGGCTTCCTCCCGTCCATCTGCTCTTCATGGCGACCATGGTCCAAGAAAGCCAGATCCTCCGCGGGTCTCCTTCGCACCGCCTTGTGGATTGGATCCTCATGTAGTGCAGCAAGCGCTAATGGCTGGGGTCTCCAAAAAGTCTTTTAGAAGAAGTGGCCCTTTTGTTGCAGCAGCAAAATCAGATGACTCCCGCCGCAGCGCCACAGGCCGCAGACAAAGCCTTGGTCAGCGACAGCGACGAGGAGGACGAGCATCTGGGCGCCGCTTCTGGCAGTCTCGATCCTATGAATCGGGCAGTGGTCAGCCTGAGCAAGATCGGCAAAGAGATGCGGAAAGAAAAGAAGCCGAAGAAGGATCGCGACCTAGAGTCCATTCTGGATCGCGCAGAATCTGGCTCAGCAAAGGATTCCGTGGGCTCTACAAGAAGCAAGGCGGCTGCTCTCCGATCGTTGCACAAACTACTGCACACAGACCCGAAGCTCATTTATCAGGCGGTCGAAGGCCACATGCAGGAGGATTGGGAGATGGGCGGTCAACGACTTCCAGGAGCTATGATCACTCAGATCTCTGCCCGGGGTTGGTTGGAGCATCGCTCCAGAATCAGCTCCTACCCAGGGACCATTCGACCTGCTTGGCTTTGTGCCGGCATTTGGGACTGCCTCATGCGAGGAGCTGTAGACGAAGCCAGAGCGAGGGCGGCCCTGGCCACAGCTTGCTTCGACCAACAAGCGTGCGACAGAGGGGGATGGCTTCTGGCATCAGAGATGACCTTAGAGCCCCCGCCGCCCTATGAAAGCTTCGCCCAACACAGTCCTCCGGAGCAATGGGAAGTGCAGCACACCAGATTGATGGACGAAAGGTGGAGCGAACTCTTCCTTTCGAGACTCAAGGACCTCGCGGAGTATCAGGAGAAGAAGCTGAAGCTCACCGCGACCAAGACCAAGAAGGAGGAGGTGCCGCCCAAGAACGATCAGAAGAAGGGCAAGGGAAAAGGAGGAAAGAAAGGGAAGGAGCCCGAGGAAGCGGCTTCATCCTCGACCCCTCAGTGAGTGCCGACTATGAACTTCAGCTGGAAGAGGATTGCCACTTTGTAGAGGTGTTCCCAGCTGAGGGCACAGCTGCAATCCTATCAGTACCTGGGGCTCTTGCCCCCATTTCCAACATTGGCAAGCTCTGGAATTCATTAGTTCGCTGGATCCTGAGTGGGAAGTCTGGCTTTGCACGTTTTTTGCGAACTCTTGGGCGCCATGAACCCTTGGCAGACAAGGGCACAGCTCAGCCCCTTTGGCCTGTACCAGCTCCCTATCCACAGTGGATGATGCGGGTAGAGAAGAGTAAGGTAAATTACGAGCAGATGTATGTCGAGAAGGCTGTCAACCTCATGATTCTTTCATCTTCGTGGCTTCATTTAGGTAAACCACTGGTTGCTCCTGCCACCTTAGTTTTGGGCTCCTCCTTGACGAAGAAGCAGTGGGGAGTGGTGAAAAGATATGAGAGGCTGATCAGCGAGTTCCTCCAGGTTGGCGACATTGGTCCAGCCGCTATGGGACGCTCGGCGGCCAAAGTGGAGAGCTTGTCTTCACTCCTTGTTGAGCTCGAGACGGCAGCGGCGAAGACTGCTGCCCCTTATGAGCACCGTCCTGCAGCACAACGATCTGATGGGAATGAGCCACAGCCTGGTCACCAAAAAGGGGATCCTGGACGTGTAGTTGGTCGTTTGCAGAAGCCTGCACCTCAGCTGGCGAAGTGTGTGGAGCCTTCGCGGCTTTCTTTTCCTCAGGATTCTCCGGCCTTTGATCCCTCATCCATGTTAGAAGAACCACACAAGAAGGTTTATGAAGATCCTATTTCTTGTGCTATTTCACCAGAAGATTTTTCGTTGGAGCCTCCGAGGGTGCGTGTTCACGGTAGCAAAGACCAAGCTTTAGGACTGTTCAGATTCCTGGATCAACATCACCGGTTGAGACTCGTTCCCAGAGAAAAAGTTCGAGATGGTTTTCTTTGCGGCGCTTTTTGTTTGGTGAAAGATGAGAAGAAAGATAGACTAATATTGGACGCCAGACCCCCAAACATGTTGGAGGAGACTTTGTGCAGTTGGACCAAAACACTGGGGTCGGTGAATGCCATTTTGCAGATTGAGTTGGAGCCTGGATGCAACCTCAGCATGAGTGGCACCGATCTTCGTGATTATTACTACTGTTTCAAGGTCACCAAACAGAGAGCATGTCGCAACACATTCAATTTTCCCCTCTCACCAGCACAAGCTTCTGAACTGCATTGTTTTACTCCCGACATGTGGCAGCGTAGCACATTATATCCCTGTCTTGCAACTATGGCTATGGGCGATTGTCAAGCTGTAGAGATGGGTCAGATGGTCCACGTCAAGATAGGTATGCAGTGTGAAGCCATCCATCCTCATGAATTGCTTTGCGTCCATGGCCGTGGCCCGCGCGGCAAGATCAGCTGTGGGGTCATCATCGACGATGCCGTGTTTTTGGAGCAAGTTCCCGCTATGCTGACTCCGGCAGAGCTGAGGAGGACTGATGGTGCAAAAAGGTTGAGGGCAATTAAGGAAGAGTATGTTGGTAAGAATCTAACACCCCATGATGGTAAGACTTTTGAAGCTGAGTTTGAAGCCGAGTTTTGGGGAGCATCGGTGAATGGTATAGCTGGATCTATTCGTGCTAATCCCAAAAGACTCATCCCCTTGATGGATCTGACAGCGAAGACAGCACGCCTTGGGTTTGCCACTATGTTACTGCTGCAGACTTTGGCGGGAGCTTGGATTAGTGTCCTTCAATTTCGGAGACGCATGTTGTGCTTGCTGGATGAGATCTATGTAGCTCAACACGGTAGAGAAGAAGACATGATCATTGAGCTTTCGCCTTCACTGCAGTCAGAGCTTTGGATTTTAGTTTGCCTTGGGCCTCTTGCTGTAACCGACCTCAGAGCCCAAACTTTGGGGAAGCTGTTTTTGACAGATGCTTCAGAAGATATGAAAGTGTCTGTGGTGTCTGCACTGCCGTTGCCGTTTGCCAGAGAGCTGCACCGACACGCGCTTGCTCGAGGTGCGTGGACCCGGTTGTTGACTCCCTGGAAGGTATGGTTAAAGCAACACTTTCAACTGGATGAGGAAGATGCCATGCCAGATGGTGTTCCACTGGTCAGTCACCCTTTGTGGCTGATTTTGGCTCAGTGCTTGAGATTTGAGCTTCATCACCGAAAACGAGTAGGTTCCCGTAGACACATCAACTTGCTTGAGATGGAGAGTTTGTTGGAGCTGGAAAAGAAGATCGCAGCCTATCAGCAAGACAGCAGGTACCTCTGCGGTTGTGACAGCCAGATTGTCATTGCTGCCGTGTTGAAGGGGAGGTCTAGCTCACCACACCTGAGCGAACTGCTACAGAAGAGCTTGCCTACCGTTCTTGGAGCAGGGCTCTATGGGAGCTATGGCTGTATCCCATCAAAAGCGAACGTCAGTGATGACCCGACGAGGTGGACTGATATCAGGCCTCCATCCAGGCCCATTCCTGATTGGCTGTTTGCAGCATTTTCTGGGTGCTTTGATGCTTTGGATGTTTGGTTGGGTGAGCGTGGCTATGATCCTTTAGACATTGCTCAGCTTCCTTTTCCTTTGCGTACAGCTCCCAAAGCGGATGTCCTTGAACATAGCTTGATAGCTGAGCTGCGAGCTGTACAGAAAACCGAGCGATTAGCAAAGTTTGATCAGAAAATCTACGGAACCGATCCGAAGGATTGGAAGACTTTTGAAACTCCGGCCACTGGGGCCAATGAACAAAAGGATCACAAGAGGCCTCAAGATGCTGAACTTGCCTTTGGCCCTCACCATGCTGTTGTTTCCAAGAAAACTGAAGAGCAGAATTGCGTAGGTAGCAATACCGTTTCGTCTAGTCACGTTTCACCCGTCTTAGTTGCGAAAGATGAAGGGGTACAAGAGCCTGATGGCCAAACCAAGAACTCCAATGAAGAACCTCCAGGGAAAACGAACCGGAGGCACCTGAATCATTTTGTTGGTTGTGAAGGCCGACCCCAGCCTGCAGAAATGAAGAAAGTAGTAGGCACCGGCTCTCCTGATGAGCCCCCCTTAGGTGAATCCGTCTCACGTCGTCAGCGGGGTGGGCTAGCCATGGAAAATGTGAAGTCTGCTTTGCTGTCCAGTGAAGCAAGAGCAGCCTTGGCTCTTCTACCGAGGGAGTGCTTCATCAAACCTGATGGAAGGCGAGCAAGACCTGATGAAGTTTTGGATTTCCAGCGGAAGGGTTTTTTGGATCTCTTCAGTGGCAAAGCCTCTTTTGCTCGCTCTATGGCTAGGCGATTTTCTGTTTTTGTGGTCACCTTTGATTTTGAACACAGTCCCAGACAAGATCTTCTCAATGAGTCTCTTCGATCCGATATCAAAAGATGCCTTTTAGCTGGCTGTTTTCACGGGATGGGTGCGGCTCCGGAGTGCTGCAGCTTTTCCAGAGCCGTTACACCCGCAGTACGCAGTGCGCTCAGACCCGAAGGTCTTCCACAGATCTCGGAAAATATGCAACGAAAGGTCCAGGTGGGAAACAGTCATGCACAGTTTCTTTTGGAGCTTTTAGTTATTTGCCAAGAAATGGGCCTGCTCTACTGGGTTGAGAATCCAGATGGTTCTTTCC